>VXBJ01001171.1:0-123822 GCA_013400055.1 Nycticryphes semicollaris
CCCCCAGGCACGCACACGCGGACACAGACGCGAACAACCGGCGCCCCACCGCCCCCGCCACGGCCGGGCGCATGCGCATGGGCGGCAGTGGAGCTGTCCGAGTGCTGAATTCCCGGCGCGGTGCGCTCCGTCCCGCCTCATTCCAGCACAGGCGCTGGGTTTCCCCGCGCCCCCGCCCGCTCCAGCCCTCCATCCATCCCGCCCTCCATCCCTCCCTCTATCCCTCCTTCCCTCCATCCCTCCCACCTCTCCAGCGCCGACGCCTCCCTGACCAAAGAAGGGGAGAGCAGACCGACCCAGTAGCACCACCACCGTTCATAAATACTAATTTTCAAAAGCAAAAAGGGAATAAAACATACCAATAGCACTACTCTCAGTGCTATTCCCTTTTGCGTGATGCTCCTCGGGTAGTTTGGTTTCCTCTTCTTTTCTTTCCTTTTTATTTCTTTTCCTTTTTTTTTTTTTCCCCCTTTTTTTCTTTTTTTCTTCTTCCCCACTCTCCCGCTCTCCCCCTCATCACCAAAAGCGAGGCGGAGGAACGACCAGGTCTGAGGCTTTGTCTCTTTTGTGCTGGCTGCTGGAGATGAGCCTAGGCTTGACCTGACCATGATTCCAAGGACTGGCACTTCTTTTTTACCCCCAGTTTGTAGAGATCCAGATCTTCTCTTCCTGATTGTCAAGAAAACTAAACCATTGCTGAAACTGGGAATCTAGGCAGCACCAGCTTACTTTTTACCTGAATCTCTCTGGAATCGTTTCTGGGATATTTTCCAAATCATCACAGAAAGCAGGAGGAATGAACCGGCAGCTAGTGAAAATTTTGACAACCTTGTTTGCATTTTTCTTAGAGACTAACCACTTCAGGTAGGTGATACAACTCCATGTCATGATTTTTGTCAAAAGGTTGTGGAAATCATAACTATAAAGGTACTACGCCACATTAACCTACTTTGTTTGCTATATTTGAGAGTATTTCATGTTCATTCTGTGTAGGCTATCCCTTTTAGACTCAGAGACTCGTTGCTTGGTAACAAACACGTAAAATAATAATCTCAAGTTTGGGTGATCTATTTTCCAATTCTCTGATTCAAAGACACGTTTTCTTGACTGAGTATCAACACAGCTAAAAACATTTTGTTTGTTTTTTCTTCCAAAATGCACATTCTCTGCTCCTACCAGAGATTGTTTAGGAAGTTGCTTTGATTTACTCCTCTTCAAGCTTTGGAAATGAGTGAACCAATTTCGTCAGGGTTGTAGTTATTTTCAGTTAGAGAACCAATCCTCTGATTTTGGGAAAACCCTGCATCAGCCCAGTATTGTGTTCACTTATAGTATCAGTACATATGATTGTTGTTTATATTTTATTTTTTTTTTAACGTTTCATGAGCTTTTGGTTCAGTCACTGACTTTTTGCAATACAAAGTGAACAGGTCGATCTTACTAAGCAAAACATCATTTTACCTGAGATTCATTATTATAATGTACACAGCTATGTACCTACATGTACACATATAAAGAATTTTTGTATGAGTAACGTGGTATATATACTGTGACAGATTGAAATAGTGTTTACATTCATGAGCTTGGGGTCACAATGTAACTCATAACTAGTGGTCTCCGAATGAAAACAAAAGTAATTTGTACAAGAACGTCCCAAATAAGTGCACTGGACTAAATTTTACAGCTTTTATTATCTTACTTGCTTGATCTTTGCTTGATAAAAGTGTTTTTATTATTTAAGTGCAAAATATCATCTACTATGTAGTAAAAATTGAAGAATGATTTTAATGATATCATGTCATTGACAAAAGCAAAAAAAAAGAAGAAAACACTCCCTGTAAAAGGAATGTTAAAAAGCGTGGGGAAACACACCATGACAATTTACTATCACCTTGCTTTTAAAAATTCTGATGCTTTTGTAAAGGGATAAAGGATTTGATATTTGCTTCTTATTTCATATGTTCACATGTATATCTAATTTGTTTATACTTGTGTATAGATGCACAATCTCCAGCTCTGAAACACTCATGAAACTGAATGATTCCCTTTGGGCAAATATTTAAATGGAGAGTGGTACAGAAGAGACAGTCATAGAAGTACTTTTATTACATCTCAAAGATTATGTTGTAACATAAATATAATGAAATTGGTTGTTTAAGAATTCAGATAATGCTTTGTGGTGAAATCTGTGCATCGACACACCAAATATGACCATTTAATTCTAGTTTCTTTTTCCCTAGAGAACAACCATGGGGAACTCGTAAATTCTCTCTCACTGCAATATTTAATGTGCTTGCAATATGTAATATGTTATGTACACAATGTTTCGCATGCATGATATGGTACCAGAAATTTGGTCTTAAATCCCCAAAGCAAGAGCTTGCATATAAATACCAACTAATGATAATGCTGGTAAATTTTATTACTCCGTGTTCATTGGAAAAAACCCTGTAATATCAGAAGTGACTGACTCTGGAACCCTTTTTTGCTATGTTGGGGAAGAAACCAGAGATTCATTAGAATAATTTAAATCTTTGTTGAGTACCATCTGTAAAGAACAATTTTTATTTTTTTTTTTCAATCGATATTCTTCCCAACATTAACAAACCCAATATTTTTCAGTGTTGCTTGGTGAGTATCACCAGCTATTGCGTGGAAGTTTAAGACCACCTTAAACCAGTGTTAACATATAGTTTTAACAGCATATGTGTAATTAAAGTCATGGTATGAAACAGGATATTGAAGTCCCTATAAGATTGCTTTGCACATTAAGATGAAGAATAAATTAATTTTTCTGAAGTCTTCAAGCTGTAATAAAGTTATTTCTAAAGCTGGAATTTCTTCTGGATAGCAAATTGTGTCCATGCATATTACGTTAAACTCATGTTTATTTCTGGAATAAAGTTTTCAGATTAAAAATAGACTAGATTGTTCTATAACAATATTAACTGCAACATGCACTGATTTGAAACAATTTTATTTAGTACTATCATTTCTCCATGACTTGAATACAATACAAGCTAAATATTAGCTAATGGTGGCTAATAATTTATTTAGGACGACTTTCTGTAAAGAACATGATTCAAGATCTGGAAAATCCCCCTCACAGACCCTGTCTCCTTCAGATTTTTTGGACAAATTGATGGGAAGGACATCAGGATACGATGCTAGAATCAGACCAAATTTTAAAGGTAAGTTTGTTTTTTTAAAACTTCTCATTAATGAATTGATTACTCTTTGGACAAATTATCGGTTTGACGGTTTCATCTCTGGGTTCTGATTCTCTTTTCACCACCTTCAGTTTTCCAGTGTGATAGTGTCATGGAGATCAGATGATCCATGGAGAGGACTAGGAGAGCAGTATAGGTAGTAAGGCTCCAGAGCTTGAAAACTCTCTTCTCACACCACAATAACGTTTAGCTGTCAGAGTTTGCTTCTGAAAACCTTACTAATTTCACATAGTAAATAGGATTGCAGGTTCCACACTAAAAGCAGTTGTGATGATTTGTTCTTGAAATTTCTAATCCATGAAGACAATATCTTTAACACCTTCATGCTGAGCTGTTGTCTTCTTCATGGTCTATGCTTTTGTTCAACTTAAAGAAAGTAAAACATTTTTCTCCAAAGTAGGGACACAGAACTCAAGGAATGTACACAGCAGATTTTATCCTGCAAATGTTGATTGAATGGTAAGAGACGGTTTCTCAAAATCCCTATAAAAGATAGAAGTCATATTCTGTTTGTCAATTCCATGACTCCCTCCTTTTCTTGCAAAATTTGGACTGAGTTGAGGGACCATACCACCACCATTCCAGCACAAAGAAGGCTGTGGATTGGAGGCTTCCTTTGCAACCCTTTCTATTCACAGCAAGTTTTCCTTGCTGTAGTCCTGCAAATCTCTATGGAAGTGGGCATAGAACATTTTGTGTCTTCGAATGAAAGGAGTTAGGAGAGACATTATCATTGCAAATCTTTAGCATTTATGGAGAGCCCTATAATTCCACCCAAACTCTCTCTTATATGTCAATTTAAAGCTCAGAATGTGTTTTTACTTTGAAAAACTGATAGAGTGCTTCCTTCCTTAATGAATCAGATGTCAACATGAATTTCCATTCATATTTATCAGCTTTGGTCACCAAAATGCATGTTTTCCTATACTGAGCCTTGCTAGCAGTGCTGCGAAAGTTGATAATGGCTGGAAAAGATAATAACTTCTTAGCCAGTGAATGAACTGTTTGGAAAGAAGAAGCTTGCATGTCAATGAGAAAAGTGTTTAACTAAATTTAGATCAAAGATCAGTTTCTTCTCCCTGTATCATATGTGCAAATTACAAGATTTAGAAAAAAGTGCCCTTTTTAACTGCTTCCTATGCCTGAGTGTGGAGGAACCTAGTACGGCTTTCAGATCCAAAGATTTGAAAAACGACATGTTAAAAAGTATCTAGGTGTAAAGTCTAAAGTTTTAATTTCAGAATAGTTGTCAAAGTGCTTATTGACGTCCTGAACTGGAGACCACACTGGTTTGTAGCAAGTAAGCCCTCAGATTCGTTTTATGCATTTGCATGAGTATCAGTGGAGTTTTAGAGAATCCACATGAAGGCAGAAATTGCCTGAACTGAGTAAGGTAGCAATCATGAAGAACTTATTCCTGACCTTTATATGGGGGCGACACTAAAAGAAGACTTCTGCTTCATCTCTTGAAGCTCAGATAAAACCAGGCATAGTAGCAGTCCCTATACACAGACAACTTAAAGATAGCTCTTTATTACCTCTCTATACATGTCTAAACCCATCTAATGAAAAACTCAGGCGGAGATATTCACAGATTTGCTCCCCTGATGTTTGAGAAGCTAGAGCAGGTAGAGCAGGTATGGTGTGCACAATGCTGTGTGGTGTGTGTTGAGCTGTTTGACAGACATTGCTCCCTTCCAGCTTTGTGTCCCCAAAGTGAAGCTGCTGCCTGATGACACCTATGAACCTTTCTTCTCCCTGTATCATATGTGCAAATTACAAGATGCCCTTAAGGACAAAGAATCTGCCATTTCTTATCCTTGATTTGTTTTATTAAGTCATTTTCCAGAACAGGAAGGTACTTCGTAGCTGTTTGAACTGATAACCAGATCTTCAGCATTCTTTCATGACTCCACATCTCTCAGTTCTGTAGCTCTCAGCGTTCTGGTGAGGGGTCTGAAAGATCGTCTTATTCTTTGCTATGTTCTTTTGAAGGGTATTTTGTATCTCAGAGTTCAGAACTAGAGAGTTAAGTCATGCAGTTTTGAACTTCATGAGTCAAAACCTTGTCACTTGATAACCATTTTTATTAGTCAATATGATTGCACACCCATGTTTTAGTTGCCCAAGTCTCGTCAACTTTTTTAAAAAGCCAAAATACTTATTTTCCTCTATTGCACATTTTTTTCATTTTAAAGAATAAGCGGTACAGATGCAAAGAGGTCAAAATAAATTTGTCTTGCATTGAGTTAAGTATTATAAAGTTATTTTTAGTAACAAGTCTTAATTGTGATCATAATACAAATTGTCTCAGTTTCTGACACTCATTAATCTGTTTGAGATCTTTTTGGGGATATGGGCTATAGTACAATACTGATATTCTAAATCATATAAATGGATGGATGCATGAAATGTTGAATGATGTTGAAAAAAAGAACTCCTAATCATAAAAGAAGTCTGCAGGAACAACAATTTAAACTAGGGATCTGCTACCTGGCTTTGCATGTAGTCTGGGGTTAATATTTGACTCCTGTGTTTCATAAAAGATACTGGGTATCAAGATGGTTGTACCACTACTCATGCATTTGTCTAGCGTTTTCTGCTTTAGATCAGTTACACAGCTTCCTCTGAGTCCACTGTGGGCATTTTAAAGTGTCAGAAAAGTCTGATTTCTTAGAAAGGCAACTGAGTAGAATCTATTTATCTTACACCACTGGTTATTCAATAATTAAATATACTTTTATGACTAGTCTGAATTGCTGGAAAACAGGAGCTATTTGATTAATTTGTGGAATAAAGGCTATGCAGTCTAAAGAGAGAGGAAAATGCTACTTACTGGAACAAGGTGTTTTATCCAGATAAAGTATTTCACCATTAGTTACTGCTTCTCCCTAACTTGCTCTTGTGAATTAGAAAATTCAGGAGGATAGTGGGAGAGAAACATGAATATATAAATGTTTAGACATCAAGAAGAGGGGTTTGCTTTGTTTGGGTTTGGGTTGTGGTTTTTTTGTCTTGTTTTGTTTTACAGAAGACTGTCCCCTGATGAACAGCTAGAGAGAAATGCCTGTGACATCTCTCAAAGTGGTCTTTCTTTAATCGCTGTTTGTCAGATACTTAATGCATACTTTTTCATCTTACACTTAGCTGTTATTGACTTTGAATATGCTAATAAGTTGTATAAAGGCACAGAGGGGAATACTTTTAAATGTAAATATGAAGATTGCAGTCTAATACTAATTGAAGTCCCTGAGAGTCTATCCATTGATAGCAAACACGCTCATGGTCCTGTGGGTTGATTTGCTGTTTTTTCTTCATATGTAACAGCAGTTGAGCATGATTTCTGTAAAATAATAAAAAGTGAAGCCCACATGTTATATTTTCTACCTCATCAATATTAATGTTACATTTTTTAATGGTAAAACCCACCACCAACAAATCAGATTGATGCCTTGTTCCTTCTCCAGTGCTCACTTTGTTTTCCGCAGCAACACTAGAAATAGCAGTGTAGGGCACCTGTGCTATAAAGCTATACAAGAATGTGCTTTTGCACTGGTAGAAACCAAGGTTCGTGAAGTGGTATCTTAGATTAGTGTATATTCAGCTCAGCCTCCCTCAAGAGCAATGTGTGCAATGCCCTGATACAAGGGATCAATCTACAACTTAATCACAACATGAGACATGAGGCTAATGGAAAGTCAGCTTGAGTTTAAAATTTTGTAGCAGGCGTTGACCTTCAGAGGCTTCTAAATTATTTCCACTTTTTAACAGCTTCATCTTCTAGAACTACTTAAAATCTAAATGTAAGCTAGAAACGATCACATAGAGAAAGCTATTTATCTCTCTGTCACTACTATGTCCTTTATGCTAAATTCTTTAAGTAGCAGACTGGCTGTTAGCATGGAGAGAAGGTGAGTTTGTCACCAAGAGCTCCAGAACGGTATCTTTAGCATGGAAAACATTTGCAGTGAAAGATGGTAGTGATTTTCTATTGTATTGAATTTCATTTTACGTTTTAAGTGCATTTGTTCCCATTTAGTTGTTATTTGTTAAAGAATATTCTGATTTTTATGTAGTTACATTGAGGCGTGTAGCAACAGCACCCATTAAGGTTACTCTTATCACTGGATGGTGCAATGCAGTGTCAATTAACTTGCTCAAAAACTGCTGTTTAAGAACTCAGAGAAGTCTCATTAGAGGGATGCAGTCTGGGGTAGTCATTGTAGTTGTAAAAGATTAGTCTGTGATTACAGTGGCGTAATGTCATTTTCATGCCGAGTCAGTGGGTTTATATCTGAATAATAAACACACGGACTAAGTAATTTACTGAAAATTAGCTTGACAACTGTTACAGGAAATGGCTTATGCACTTTAATACCTTAACTCCTTGGCAGCAAGGGTCAGTTTTTCCCATATGTTCAAGCCCATTGCTTATTTATTTGGCCACTGAGTTGTCCAGTAATGAAATGCTTAAAAATGCATGAATGGAAAACACTGAATGACATGTAAGGGTGGAATTAATGGCATGAGGCTCAGTAACTAAATGCAGCTTCTATGTTTGTGCTAAGAAGAGAAACTGTCTGCAGTAGTTGACCTTAATCTAGACATGACACTTCACAATAAATACCTGTTGGAAAAACAACCTGTAAATATATATAAAAGTTGAAAAAAATACCTACGATAAACCGTGGGGATGCAGTGATTTGTTCTCCAGTGGCTGACAACCTTCCCAAAGCCAGACTGCAGTTGCTAACAACTGAAGTCAAATGCAGAGAATATCCTGTACTGGGCAACTTTCCACACAGTTTGAGACTCAAAAGACCGTGTCTGATGGAGACTCAAAGGCATGACAATACGTAGTAACAAAGTACATGCTATCAGTGCATTCCTGTTGTAGGCCATGGGCTGAAGGTTCATTGTAGCAGGAGAAAGTTTATGTGGCCAGTTTTTAGATGTGGCCAGGCCATTGCAGTCCCTAAATATAGCTTGCCTGAGAGGTGCAAGCATCCATTTTTAGGGGGTTATGCTTCTGCCTTGAAACACATCTACAGCTTTATGCTGCTCTCAGATGAAGCTGTGTATACACATCTCACTGCACAGTTAGATGCTGTGTGAGGATCCTTACCCACAGGATATTGAATTTGGTTGGTTTTTTTTAACTTTTCTTCAAGTACAAAAACGTAGCCAAGGAAATTATGTTTAATTCCTGCCCTATATATGCACGTGTTCGTGCAGAAACCTTTTTTACTACAATTAAGCAAGTATTCTTTTAATTACGTTTCTTTCAAAATAGCTGGTAAAGAGGACTATGTAACTTGTCCTGCTTTACATCTTTATTTAATTTCAGGTTCTTTCCAGAACACAAGTAGGCTGAGGGAGGTGCACAGCTAGTTAGGTTATGTCTAGGCTTCAAGACAAATGGGGTCCGACAGCAAGCTCCAACAGCACCCCTGATTATCTACGTTGCTTAGCTGTTTGGTTATTTCCTGGATACCTATCTGAGCTTCCTGCAGCCAGCTCCCTCCAAAGCAAGTCAGAAAGGCTGTGAGCATGCAGCAGTGTAAAGCACAAGCTAACCAATGCTGCCTGGCCTTCAAACTGAGGGTTGATCCCTGGTCTTCTTTTATATTTAAAAAAGGTTAGCCACAGTGATCTGTATCATATTGGTGTGTTGCCTTTATTCAGAAGCAATGATTTAATTAAGAGATATCAATGAATTTGACTGTTGTCATGGAATATTGGTCTGCTGTTGCATAAACTGCCAAGTGAATTTATAAAAAACAAATATCAAAGCAGAGTCAAAGACCTTTGATATTAAAGCAGGAGACACTATTGTTTTGATCATGTTCTAATTCAATTGTATTGTTTTCATCACATCCAGTGTTCTGTTTATATATAAATTTTCTATACTGTTGAAATGGGTCTCTCATCAAGCATCTTGTTGTGTTTTGGCTGTCTTAGAAAACATGCAATTTATAGATAAAATATATAAAAACACATACACTTAATTTACTATAAATATACACAGTTATAAACTGCAAATCTATTACGTAGAGTGATATAGTAACTAGGAATATAAAAACATAAAGCAGAAATATCCAGTTTTATTAGACAGATTCATTATCTTATTTTTTCCCCCTCTGGAAATATGAATATAAATCTCTGATTAAGTAATCAGAAAATGTATGTTTGATGGTTCATTTTCCAAATATGCATTTCATATTTTTTTCACAGAAATGAGTGATTTAAACAGTCTGCAGAGAAGAGCCTCCCAAATGATTCAGGCAGGGTTGTACAGGGCCTGACACAGCTCTAAGATGAAGAGTGCATGATGTCTGCCATAAATAGTGACCTACCGATGTCATAAACAACAAGTCCATGGTTAAAAACCAAAATTTACAGAAATATAAAGGCTCTGATTCTGGAAACCATGCAAGATCAGAGCAGTACAGTTCATGAGAGAAGTGTTATTCACCAGGTATTCAGTTGCTTACATGGGATAAATTGGAACAACCTAGTTGCTTATCTGAACTGTGCCAGCTACCAGCAATCCTCTAGTACTGCAAGGGCAGGAAGGCACATTGATTACTCTTTATGCCTCAGCTACATGTCAGCAGCTGAGAAGGGTGGAAGCATAAAGGGTTCATGAGTCAATAAAAGAAGGAAGTTTTTAAAACAGGACTTAAAAGGAATAAGCCCACAAACAAACAAACCAACCTCCCTGGAAATCCCTGATACGCCTGCTGTGTAATGCTGGCAGCTTATTACTCTTTTGTTTTAAAGTTTCTCAGATTCTCTCAGTTCTTCTCCTGAGTGTTCCCAGAACTTCCCCAGGCTCTCACTTAGTGCTCACCTCACTCCTAAGCCAAATCTGGCCTCTCTGATGTGGCACCACTCCACCTTCACGTCCCTGTAGGAACCAGGTATCTCAGAGCCTGCGTTACATTCCACAGGAAAAAGAATAATCTCAGGGTGGGTCTGTGATCACTTAAAAACCCTCACTAACACAAAACAGCTTATGGGTAGCCTGCATCCCTCTACAATATACAGAAGATTGGTAGTCCATTTCTCCCTCAGCTTAAAGGGTTCAGTGTCTGATCCAATGGACAATAAAAATTCTGAGTGGCCCATTTTGCAGTGAAGAATTCAAACTTCACTAAGTCAGGGAGAAAACACAAGGGGAAAATGGCTTTTCAACCTTGCAATGTAGCTGCTTGTCTGAGAGGGGAGAGCCTTTACTCTTGACCATTTTGATGTGATGCAGAAAAGCGACTGTTGTAGCCATTGCACCTTAGGGGCAGCTGATGTAACTGTTATGGAAAAATTTGTAAGGGTAGGGATTGGGAGCCAGCACTTTTCTCACTCTTCCTGATAACTGCCCCAACTACTAAGATGCAAATGTGCATGAGTGCACTTTCTCTTTCCAAATGTTGTATCCTAAGTTAAGTGCTGCACAACTTGCTGGGTTTAGTAGGCTGTCCCCACTTATTAAATATTTTTTAAATTGACCATAGCTGCACTTTAGGATGAAACCCATCTTGTCTGAATAGGAGACAGTGAGAGAAATTCCACTCCAGTTCCCAAGAAACTCACAGCCTTGTAGTCTAGAAGGTGCAAGTTTTAAGCTCTTCAGAGGCAGGCATAGAAGATCCTAGAAAGGACTCTTTCTGAATGAAATCTCTTCAACATTTTATTATTGGTCGCAAAGCTGGCTGTGTCTTAAGAGGAAAGACTGAGTTTCTTGAATGCTTTTTCAATGGAAGGTTGTATGTGTTGACTTCGTGGAAAAGGCTCTGAACTGTGGATCTTGGGTGAGATACCTCAGCCTCGCTGAGAAGCAGGGTTTCAGGAGGGCCCTGAAAAGCCTATTGTGAATTATTTACTCTCTGCAAATGGTCCCCCACTGTGCTGAAGCATTGTGCTCTGCCTATGGACTGTATGAGGCCCTTAGGATTCCTCCACAAGGGCCTGCCTGTTATCCACCAAGGCACCAGACACTGCAGCTGCTTCTAGCTGTCATGGGGCTGAGATTCTTTTGGCTATAGCAAACAGTGGGCTGTCCAGGGAAGCACAGTAATAGTATGGTGTTCTCCTCCAAAAGGTAATAATGATATGTGTTTTTCTACATCTCCAAAGCCCAGGACTGCATGGAAGCAACTGGGCACTTCTACAACTAGCTGAATTGTGAGCACATTCTTTTAAAGAATAGCAACAGATTGTCAGTTGGTATACACAGCATGAAAAAACTCATTCTTCCTCTGTCCTGGGAACAAATCTACTTGTTATCTCCCTCCCTTTTGTACCTGAGGAAATATAGACGAGAAGAGGCTAAATGCTGTCATTAAACCAGCATAGCTAGTCAGGGAAAATCTAGGATTAAAATTTACCAGATCAATACTCATTATGTTAGGCTGCCTTTAATGACTACACTCCCAATGTGTGTTGTCTGTATGTCTTCGTTTTAGGCTGTAAAACTGTCTTATCAGGACTGCTCATTCTTCTTGTGCTGTTTATTCTGTCCAATAAAGATTGACCTAAATAATAAATAAAAGAACAGTAACAGTTTGGACAGAATGCTGCTATAAACTCTCACACTGCAATTTAAAGCAGTTGTTGAAGAGATGCATGCAGATTACATAACTGTATTGATTCTGGGACTTCTTTTTTACCAGATGTGAAAGTACCCTACTGCCTGTGCATAAACCCAGGACAACATACTCTCATCCATACCAAACTAAAACATAGATGTGGCCACTCCACATACAGGTTTCAAACTGCAGCAATTTTTCTTTCCAGACAGTGATATTCCATCAGATGGAGCAGCCTGAAGTGCTAAAACCCTGAGGTGCAGTCTGGTTATAGGAGCCATCATAAAAATAAACCTCTGAAAGAATTTTGCAATTCTTTGGCTATGTATTCCTGAGAATCACTTTGCAGCTTTTGGGCTCCATACCTCTGAGAATTTATTTTTTTTTCACACTTATGAGATATGTTTTGTGGGGGGTAAAATGCACACAGTCTGTTAAAAATAGATTTTAACTTTTTTTTTTTTTGTCAAAAAATAAAAACTTTTATCTATCAAAGATATAAATAATTAGGGACAGATTCAGTTCAGGGCAATGAGCTCATCAGTGTGGATACAGTCTGATTTGGGTGACTTTGTAGAAGACTCAGCATGACTATTGGTGGTAGAAACTAGAAAAAGACCATAGGCCCTGACTGTGCAACATGCTTTATGTCAGCAGAGTTCTGACTCCATGTAAAATCTGTGATTCTGTGAAAAGTCATGGGATGCTCCTCTCAACAACGCAGCGAGCATCCTGCACCAAAGATATTTTCTTATAACAGGTTCTTTGGTATTGTTAAAAAAGTAAGCCAGTTTATAAGATGCTTATTTTCTAGGTAGGTGAAGAGTTCTCATTCCTTCTCCTATTCTTCTAGCCATTTTATACATAGGAAGAACTGATGATGGGAAAAAATGTTAGTGAAAGGTGCCCAAGAAGTGTTATAAGGATGTCTTGGAGTTAAAAGACAGATCCTTTCTGGTATCCAGGATGTGAGAGATCACATATGAGATTTCCAAAGGGAGAGGGAATATGTAAAGGGGAGAAGATAGGTGACTGATCTAAACATAAAACAGATCAGCTGATGGGAATATTGAAGCCGAGAGTCAGGAGGGAGGAATTAATTTCAAAGTAATATTCTGTGCAGATTGCAAGGAAATGAGTTGAACTGTAAGGAGGTAAAAATGGCATGTTCCCAATAGATGAAAGATTCGAAAATACAAGGAAAATTTTATATTATTAGTGCTAGATGTGGTGAGTTTTTGGGGCTGCATATCTATGACCAGTTGCAGATTGTCATCTCTACTAGTTCCTGACCATTTCTAGTGCCTGGGCCATCCCACTTCTCTAAATCCTATCGTTCATCTGTGTTCTATGTATCATTTGGTGTATAATTCCCTAGCAGCCATAAAGCAATGTCTGTCCGGTAATGCTAGTCACCCACACTGCTCTTCTGACAGTAAAGCAAGGAACATTATAGAGACATTAATGGGAAAGTTGGTAGAATTGTGAAATAAAGTGAATGTCCAAGCTCAGAGGAACACAAAAAATGAAAAAAAAAAAAAAGGAATTAAAATAAATTCTGAGACTTCTCTGTGACCATAGAAAGAGGTATTGACCAAGCCCTGAATTTGAGACTGAACTTATGACTGAGTATCCATTAATTTCTCAGCACAAAATCAGAATAACAGAGAAGGAACAAAATAAGAAACATTTAGAGAGAAAGGAACAAAGTATCAATTATTTTTTTGAATATTTCAAGGTGAGTAGAGTAAGCAGAATGAAGAAGTTAATTCTGACTGAAAATAGAGGCCTAGTCTGGTTGACAACATTTCAATATTATTGTTAATACATTATTATTTTTTTTCATTAAGTAGACCTTTCCTCCTGCCTTCTCTGTTCTCTCTCCCAGTGAACATTTTTATCTTGTGATTCCATGCGGTCTCTTAGATGAGTTGGTTACACAGACATCGTAAATCATTATTAAAAATAAGATTACCCAGGAGGAGTTTGACTGACCCTATGCTGGAGTGCTGATTTCATGACTAGAGATGTAATACCCTCTTTTATTTAACCACATTCAGGAGTGTCCAAGGCCTCTGCACAAATTATGCAGTTCACATACCTATCAGCAGTGGAGAGCTCTGTCTTCATTAATGTAAAGCAACTGAGCAGTTTCTCAGAATCAGGTGTGAGGAACAACTCTGATACCTGTTTCCAGTGAGGCCAAGCGCCTCTACCTTTCCGTTTTCTCACTTCAGTGATCACTGTTTTGTGATAAGAAAAAAAGTAGGTGCCTGGATCTTTTTGTGTCAAAGAAAAGCAAATAATTCAATTTCCCCATACACTGCCCATTGCTCTATTGCACTAGAGGAAAGAAGACTGCAGAAAGAGCTGTCTTGCAATGAGGTGCTTGCCATGATTTGGAATGGAAATATTTGGAAGAAGAGTAGAGAGGGCAGAGAAAAAAACAATAGTTTGCTGGACACATGAAGAATGAAAACATTTATTTGAATATTTTCAAAGTTAACAAAAGTGCTAAGTAACTTTGCACTATAGACTTCTAGTTCTAATGGGAAGTGTCTGGATGTGAGATTTCTGATTCACTGTTTTTTCAGATTTATTTCCAGAGATTCATTTGCACATGGAAGGCTTGAGCTCTGGGTCTCAATGCACTCAGTCACAAGTGTGACTGAGGCTTCTGTAGAAATATCTGAGCTAGCTTTCAAGTAATTTGCTCAGAGCTGCTCTGCGTGACACTGAGATGATACAGAGCTCAACACAAGGTATAATGCCTCAGGTTAATGGCCTCCAGTGAATTCCAGCCTGCTATGACTATGCCAGTAGCAGCCCTCAAACTACCTATGTGAAAGCCAGCTCCAGTCTATTTACACAATCTGCTGTGACTGCTATAGCTATATATTCTTCGTGGGCTATGTCTGGTTAGGTGGATAAATCAGGAGCATGTCAACTGTTTTAAAGGGCTTTTCATTTCTGAACTCCTGATTTGTGCAGTGAAATAAAATAGTGCCTGAAAATTGTTCTTGTGCAGTGTCTATTAGATAACCTATTTGGAAATATCCCACTGCACCCCAGACCTGACAGCAATCAGCCTCAGTAGAAAGAGTCAGGGAAGACTGAACACATTGTATGGAGTATCCTGTAATGCCAAATGCAGAACTGAAGAGGTTTTGCAGTGCGAGACTTCCTCTTCCAGAGCTGGGTCTGTGGACAAAGGCATTCACTGAATGTGAAGCATGCCAACCCAACAATTTTCACAAGCACTCTAAGGCACAAAAAAAGTGGATCTTAGCAGGAATTCTCCTTCCGTGAAACATTGATAGGATTTTACCAGCATGATTCCTGCTACATTCAGTAATAGTCCCGTAGCTGAAAACTCACATACCCTTTCAGAAATTGATTACTCACTGTTTGACCTCAGAATATATCAACGTATATATATAGATGGTTTTAGCGGTGCTTACTCCACAGACATTTTATTTCTGTGACTCATTCTGTAATCACCTGGATCTGACAATCACCAGAGTATTTGTCTTGTGACTCCTCAGTGGTATTTTGCTGAAGAAGAGCTTTCAGTTTTGGAATGTGACATGCCCTTTTTATATCCAGGTCATGTCACAAGGCTGGATTTTTGCTCATATGTTTTCTCAAGTTAACCAAGTGAAGGGAAGCATCTTAAATCTTGATGTAAAAGAACAGCTCCTTTGATGCCATTTTGTTTAATTATATTTGCGCATGTGTCTGCACACGCACTTCTAGAAATAGGCAGCTAGAACTAGGGAAAAATTGTACTTTGCTCTATCTGTAATACTTTCCTGCTGATTCCATTCACTGTTGCCTCTATCTCTTGCCTGCTTTGAGTAGGCATGTTGTGTATCCTCCAGTCTGTATATACCATTGCCGTAAGTGATGTTGCTCACACATATTCCTCAGATACTTGGTAGTATTTGGTCTCAGTGGTATCAGTGGGAATGAAAGTTTTAAAAAGGTCTTGCGTTGGTTCTGTAAGTGTCTCTGTAGCTCTTAGCCTTATTCTGGTAATCATAAAAGTGTATTGACATCATAAAATATGATTCTGAGTCTCTGATGCAGCAATAAGCACCCAGCATTGTTGCCACATTCCCATCAGGAGATACAGCATTCTCAGCAAGCTAAGTTTTTATATAGGATAGATGAACTTTCAAAGGATGTTAGTTTTAGCTTGATGAGGCAGAACAATAATTTTGTCTTTATTTGATTTTTCCAGCAAATTGCATCAGTGCAAGATACCATACATTTACTGTATTTCAGAGGTTCCTGAGATTCCAGCCCTTGTGGTTTTGGTGGGTTTTTTTTGAGTTTAGAGGGGTTTCTGCTTGTTTGGTTAGTAGGTAGAATTGTCATCAATAAATAATAAAAATGAATTAAGCATAATAATTTTGTGTGGCACATTGGATTGTAGTGAATGCTTCTAAAGAAGAAGTATGGACATGATTATGGTTGGGGAGTCAGTGTGAAACACTCCATGGAAATCCCATAGAAAAATAACTTCATAAATGAAAGGCATCACCCCCAACAAGACAAGAAATGTCAACTTGATTTGTAAGACTTAGGGTAACTATGTTGTTCTGGTGTCATGAATTTTGCCTCCTGTGACTGATACATTTCCCTGCCTGCTAACACTCTAATGAGATGAGGAAGTTTAAATGGAAGAAAATGTTGGTTTTGCCCAAAGGCAGAATGCTAGGGAAAGAAAGAAAGCAAGCTTACCTGCAATAAAGACTACCTGTGGTCTACCTCCTGCTTTCTTACCAGATCCTTAAGCAACTTGTTAAATCATGTGAATTTTCTCTTCAGTGGCTGAACTATGTTTTACACAGATCCTTGAAAACAAGTGTGCAAGATGCACTGCTTCTGGGGTAACTGCAGAATCCCTGTGGCTCAGAGGAACTTTTCCAGTGAGTCAAAGCTGTCTTTCTTCCCTTCAGCTGATATCTGTGGTCCCTGGCCACAGGATTGACTGAGCTGCCTTTGATGGCACTTTTCCAGTTCTTACCCTCCATGCCACACTCTGAGCAGCAAAGAAGCTAGGATGATAAACAACTTCCTTCTGTCTAATGACCATGGCCAGCTGAGGTGTCCCAGCAGTAGTTCAGCCTTGCTGTCTGACTTCCATGGATGTGCCTGCAGGGCCATGAAGAGATGCACTGGCAAACTCTTGAAGTGGTAATTCAGGCTACTGTAGACCTGCAGCTGCAAAAGTAGAACCCTCTATTGTGTTAGCTCTGTTTCAGGTCTCATAAGGGCTGTACTGGATGTTGGAGGCTATTTAGTTTGGTTGAGGAGAAACGGTTGTTAAAATTCCAGCTGCCTCCATAAATGGTAATTAATAAACCATCTCCAACAAGCTCTGCTACCTTCCCCTGCTGTCCTGAGATCTGTGTCACCATTGCTCAGGTCAGCATGTTGGTCTTTGTCCTGCTCTCATCCACATTTTCATCCCCTCCCTCGTTTGAACTCAGACTTGAAATCCCTGCTCCACAGACGAAGAGACTCTTCAGTCCCCGGTGGGACCACTGCTTCCTAAGTTTTACCCTTGATCATGTTCCTGAATCCCTGTTCTGTCCCCGCACTCAGGCAGGACTGATTTTAGTATTTGCAAACAGTCCTAACGCTTATCCTTCTCTCTGTGGTAAGGGGAGAAGGTCAGTTCAGTTCACCTTTCTTCCCTGTATACAGAATAAAATAAAGATGGTGGAAAATGAAACATTTTAGAGGTAGCATCAAGTCTTTTTAGATTTTAAGCAGTAAAGTAAAATTGAATATTTCCATTGCCTTTGAAGAATTTTAGATTATGTTCTCAAACATTGCCTATACTTCATAGAAATTTACTGCTTTCTTTTTAAATGAACTATTAGATTACAAAAATCTTATAGACTGAGTACATGAAATGTTTATTTGGAAAAAGAGTTGTTGTATGACCTCTTTAAAGTGCACTTTTTCCTTAACATATACTACACTTTCCCCACTGGAATATTATCAATAGATGAAAAAAAAATTGATAAGAAAATAACAAAAACATTGCAAACTCCAGTGCTCAGTTATCTTTTTCTTATCTGCTTCATTTGCTCATGTTTCCTATGCACACTTAGAAATCCCATCACTAGCAGATTGACTTTAAGAGAAAGTTAGACTGTTAGCTTAGAATCTGTAAGTTATATGATCAAGTGTTAGTTTTTAAGATCATAAAGTCATAGAATAGATTATCTGATAAATATCTTCTGTTCTCATTTGGTTGCAAAACTTGCATCACACTTTCAATGTTTATAAACAATAATAAATTATCAGAAAAAAAAAGAATTGGTAATATCTCACTGATAAAGTTATTTTCAGAAAGCTCTGAGGATAGAGAGAACATGATCTGTTTTGTTGGCAATATTTGGGCTCTCTGAGTTCTTACACTATTCCGCATTTACTAGCAGAAGGCAAGTAAAAGAAATCATACAACTGAATAGGGAAATGGAAGGAGATAGTTACATTGTCATAAAATACATGGCTCTAACATGTACCTACTTAGTGTACATCTGAACTGCAGTCTATGGCGCGGTAGTGTATTTCTTAACATAGATAAGCATGTTTAGTATGTTCTGCTGGCCCTGAAAAGCTGAAAAACTGAAGGCTGTAGCACTCACATGTGGCAGCTTTTGCAAGACAACACCATGACATTAAAGAAAAGTTGTCCAAGAGCATGAGAAAATGCCAAGGCACCCAATCTTTATTGATGAAACTGGTCTTCGGGAACCCCATGGTCCTGAGATCTGAGTTAAAGTCCAGATCAAGGAAAACTTAGTGCAGAAGGACCAGGCTACAGAATGTTTAGACAAGCTGTACACAGACACATCCCTGGGACCACATAGGAAACACAAACAAATGCTGAGGGAGCTGACTGATGGCACTGTGAGGTCATGAGGTCACTGAGATTCTTAATTATCTTTGAAAGGCCATGGTAACTGAAGGAGGTTCCTCATCACCAGGAAAAAAAAATCACTCCTATCCTCAAGAAGGACAAGGAGGAGGATCCAAGAACTAAAAGTTGGCCAGTCTTACCTTGAAGCCTGAAGCAAATTCTCCTTGAAGCCATTTCAAGGTATGAAGGACAGGAAAATTACTGAGGGCAGTCAGCATGGATTTATGAATGGGAAATAATTTCTGAACACACTAATAGTCATCTTTGATAACTTGACTGGCTTCATGGATGAGGGGAGAGCAGAGCAGTGGATGTTGTTCATCTCAGCTTCAGCAAGGCTTTTGGCACTGTCTCTCACAACATCCTCATACACAAATTATTGGAACAGACTAGTTGAATGGACAGTGAGGTACAGGGAAAACTGGCTGAATTACCATGAAGTCCATCTGGAGGCCAGTCACTACTGGTGTACTACAGGGATCAATACTGGAACAATACTCTTTTGACATCTTCAGTAATTATCTGATTGGTGGGACAGAGTGTATCTTCAACAAGTTTGCAAGAGACACAAGACTTGGGAGGTATGGTTGGTGCCCCAGAGGGTTGTACTGTCATCCAGAAGGACCTGGATAGGCTGCAGAAATGAGCCACCAGCAGCCTCACTATGTTCAGCAAAGGGAAATGCAGTCCTGCAGCAGGGGAGGAACAATCTGGGAGATGACCAGCTGGAATGCAGCTTTGCGGAAAAAGCCATGGGGGTCCCGGTGGACACCAAGTTGAATGTGAGCCAGGAATGTGCTCTTGCAGCAAAGAAGGCCAATAGCTTTCCAGGCTGCATTTGGCAGAGCATTGCCAGCAGGCTGAGGGAGGGAATCCTTCACTCTGCTCAGCACTGGTGAGACACGTGAGACACTGGTGAGAGTGCTGGGTCCAGGTGCTGAGACATGGACTTACTGGTATGGGACACATTACTAAGTCTGCTCAGCCTTGAGAACAGAAGGTTCAGGGCCAGCTTGTCCATATGCATAAATAACTAATGGGGGTAATTAAAGAAAGTGAAGCTGGATTCTTCTCAGTGCTACCCAGTGACAGGACTAGGGGTAGTGAGCACAAACTGAAACACAAGATATTTCGCTTAAACATAAAATGGATTAGGGGGACTGGGTGATTTCCAGAGGCTCTCTCCAACTTCAATGATTCAGAGATTCTGCTTGTTTAGATGTAGAGAAATGTGTTGGTCAAACTGCCCAGCTAATAGAAATATCATGAAGTAAAAAGCAAAAAAAAAAAACAGAAAATAAAAAGAAAAAAAAAAAAAAAAAAGAAAAAAAAAAAAGAAAAAAAAAGAAAGAAATTGTGGAGGAGAATATGAGAATATCCAACTATTTGGCTATTTGGCATGTTTTAGCTTGGTGTTGAAAGTGCAAGCACATTTATCATGAAAAAAAGAAGTGTTAAAGAAGTGTTTTTTAAAAACAATTGATACAGAAACTGAGTTGAACAACACACTTAATTGGAATTTACCAGCCTCAAAACATATTACTGTTGTGGTTTTTCTTCCTCAAACCAACATGTTTATTTCCACAAAAGTGGGTGTTCTAGCGCTCAGGAAACTGATGGTGTACTGTGTTTCACTGGGCATATCTTTCTATATTTTGAAAAAGAAAGCAATAAGGTTTCTATCTTTTGTAAAGGAGTGTCAGATCTAAATATGAAACCAAATGTAGGTATTCCTACATTCTGTGCACTGACTTTGTATCTTTAATATAAGGAAAATTATGTGATTAAAAATAATTATGAGAAAAGAGAGAAGAATCTGCTTGATACTCAATGTTTGTATCAACTTTTGTGTCACTTGAATTCAGGCATTTAGCGTTAATCTTATTTTTTATCATTTGAGAACCCCAGTTTATTTAACCATGTCTAAAAAAACTAGGAGCCTAATAGAAAACTAATTACATATTAAGTCCCCATTAATTCTGTTACACGTCAGTGATGGCTAAATAAAAGGAAAGGAGGTAGGAGAGAAGAGATCACAAATAACTGTTTATTGAAAGCTGTGTCAGGCAAGAACACACATTGCTAAAATATTTTCTATGCCAAGGCAGACATCTCCAGATCAGGTACACAAAGAGCTACTTGTCTAAGTCCTTTTACAGTGGACTGGAGTCAATGTGAAAAGTGGCCCTTGCTGGGAATTTTGGTTGCAAGTTTTGCATGCAAAGTGGAATAGGTGTGGAGAGGTAATCTTTTAGTTTCAAATTTGAGAAGGAAGGGAGAGAAGAGTGGTTGCAATGCTAAAGCATATTCTTATGTTCTTATGCTCATGCCCTCACTCAGCTCCTCTCATAAATCCTTAAATGCAAGGATGTAACTATGTGTATTTTTATAACAAATTCCATTGAAAATAGGTTAATTAAATAAATGTTGATAATGTTTTTCTTTTGGTTGATATTGACATGATCTGTTTGGGAAAACTCACTTTCTACTTGTTTGCAGCCACATCTGTACCAGATTGTACGGAGGCTGAGGGATCTGTACTTTTATTTCAATGTATATTGCAACATTTTTATTGCATTCCACAGGTCCTCCAGTAAACGTTACTTGCAATATTTTTATCAACAGTTTTGGATCAGTCACAGAAACCACAATGGTAAGTGCTATGAAGCCATTGGCAAGAGAACAACAATACTTAATATATGTCATGAACACAACCTGTCAATTTTTCTATTTATTGTTCAACTTGCAGGTCCTCCTGTAAATGTTACCTGCAACATATTTATCAACAGCTTTGGTTCAATAGCAGAAACTACAATGGTGAGTGGGACCAGTCATTGAAGCCATCTTGTGAAGGAGTGGAATGTGATGTAGAATACAGATGCTCAGAATGCGGGGAAATTTACTAAGTTATTAAGCAACTAAAAACCTAAAAGCTGAATTGAAATAAAATAAATATAGAATGACTATAAAAAGCAATAAATAAATTATTAAACTCAACTATCAAGTCTAAAAATACATATGTAGTGGCTGCACCATAGTCTGTAGTGACTGTAGTAGCAGCAAATATAGGTGTGTGTAAACCAGCTTTCTCAGGTTTTAGCAGCACTGAAGGAGGCAGAGGAATGGCTGGAGCAGAGCTGTGCCTCTCCCTGCCAAGTACTCCATATTTTGAAAGGGTCTTGCACCACATGCCGAATTATCTGTCGCTGCTGAAAAGAGCTACCATAATGGTCTTGTTTAACTTAGCTAAATCTCTGTGACTTGCAGCCACACCAGCAACTGAAGTGAATGCATAACCTGAGTCAAATGACTAAAACACATAGCTATGAGGAGATTTAGGTATTTTGAGAGTTAAATTGGTACGAGGAAGTGATAGGATCCCAGCTGACTGAAATGTGTTGATTTAATTTAAAGAATATTATCACTCAAAAAAAAAAAGACAAAATGAAAATTCAGAATTCTAATTTTGTTATAGAGAAAAATAAATAGTTCACATTTTCATTTCAAGTTGAAATTTTTATTCTAAAAATTGCTAAAATTTAGGATTAACAAAGTCAAGCTGAAAAAATGGAAATGAAAATTTTAGTCCAACTATTTTTTTTCAGTCTAGAAGTGAATTATCTTTTTTTCAATATTTGCTAAGAAAAATGGAAAACACTCTCAGTGCATTTAGAAAGAAATTGCAGAAATTTTTAATCTTCTTCTTCAAACAATGAACTAAAAATGTTCAGTTAGTTATTCAAGCATACACACACTTGACTATTGGCGTTAGTCCAGAGAGTGCCTGTTGATGTTTTGCTAATAAAAAAGAGATAACCCCATAATAATTATCAGGTGCTTGTATAAAAGAATTGGGTTAAATCCATTCTAGAAAGGGCTAACCCAGCTTGACTTTGAACTCTTCAAGTCACCATTGCCACAAAATAAACTAAAAATGGGTGCCCTCACCTTTGCTGAAATTTTGCAAGAGTTATTCTCGTTGCTTGAGGACATTATGGGCAGCTACAGACACTTCTGAAGCAATTGCAATGTAGTTTCACAACTCTGTTTTCCAGGGATTCCTACACAAAGTCCAGGTCTTTCTGTACTTGCTGAAGCCAGAGGCAATAATGGTGCTCAGCATCCTTTAGAATTGAGTTCTTGGTAACTAAAAATGAACGTGCTACCCACAAAAGGACTTCAGGTATACTAAGAAACTAGGGTAGATACTGCTTTGCCATCCTTGCATTATGAAGAAAGAGCATAACAAACTCAATTATTTTATTTAATATTCAAATACTTCATTTAAACTCAATAGTAATTCATGCTATCATTTTAGAAAGTGATGCCTAAGGCATGTAGGAACACAAATCTTCTGCTCCTAAATAATTTTATTAAAAAAAAAATTCACCTGTTTTTTATTGTTTTCTAGAGATAAAGGGTGAATTACTGATAGGGCAGGTTGCTTTCTTAAACAGTGTGGGAAAGACTCTTTTATAAATGACAAATTATAACATAAAGAGCTATAAAATAAACAGAGGTTAATGTTTTAGAGTACGTATCTATAATATTTTAAAATCAACTTGAAAGAAAATTAAAATCAAGTTTAAAGTCAGGAAAAAACATATTTTAATATAATATAATTATCAACAGACAATGTTCAGGTTTTTTGGAAAACTTCATCTGTTTTCCTATGTTTAAAGAATTCTGCGAAGATAGCTATGAATGTAACCTCTTTTACCCAGCCATGTCTGTTGATCCTAGCATGTAGAGGCATCAGCATAGAATGTTAAGTATCAAAAATTCTTCACTTCACTGGCTTTACAAGATGGCATTCAATGAAAATATTTGCACGACCTAATGCTGATTGCATTAATTAGAATCCTTCATTGCTTTGATTAAATCCCCTCATTGCATTTTACCTTCTATCAAATATGTTAATGTGCACCTTTCCAATGTTCATTAACACATTCTGCTGAAAACAGCTAAACATTCAAGTAGATGAAAGCAAAGACTATTGGCTTTCTTATTTTGCTTTGTTCATAATATCTGCCAAAATTGTGGAAATATTTCTCTTCTATGCAGTTTAATGGTTTGATATTGATTTTCTTAATGCTGTCACTTCTTTAATGACTAGTGTGACTAGTTTTGGGATGTTTTAAAACTGCTCTGAGTGGCAGACACCAATTACTGT
This sequence comes from Nycticryphes semicollaris, assembly GCA_013400055.1. Lineage (NCBI taxonomy): Eukaryota > Metazoa > Chordata > Aves > Charadriiformes > Rostratulidae > Nycticryphes > Nycticryphes semicollaris. The sequence goes on from VXBJ01001171.1 coordinate 23,935, forward strand.
TCCATCTACTTTGCCTTTCTGAAATAGATGCTATCATGTGGTAAAAATGTTGGCATCCCTTGTGATAAATAATGAGTTTTGTTTGACTCCTAGGATTCATTTTTTCCCAATAAAATGCTCTTGATGGTTCTGACATAAAACTAAAAGATTCATTTAAAACCCTGTTGTAAATTCAGAGCCTCAGAGGACAGGAATTCTTAGTGAAATCATGTATATGTACTGAAGGGACATCATCAGAATATAACTTGGATGATCTACAGCAGTTCATTGGAAACTTGGGAGATGAAAACTTCATTAGGGAAGCTTTCAGTAGGAGAAATGAACATTGCAAACAAACAGGATTACAGTCCCAGACCTACTAAATTCAGTAAGCCACGTTCTCAATAACATTAGCAAGAGTAGCTTTTGTTTTCTGGTTAGGACAGGCACCAGGATGAAATTCATCCCTGTGTGAAAGGCCAAAACAACTTTTATGTCCAGTATATTCTACTTAAAGCTAAAATCTTTCATTAAGAAATAAAACAGTATTTTGTGGTGGTTCTCTCCAAACTGATTAAATCCATGGACTCTTCATGAGTTTTGTTGTCAAAAAGCTAGGTAAATGAAACGCATATGTATTAGTCTTTCTGCACTATAATGCATATCTATAATGCATATATGGGATAGTATCACAATTGACTTTTTTTTCTCTAAAAAAACTGGTTTGCTTCCGTGTCAGAATGATGGTTATTATACCAAAATAAAAAGAGGAAGAAAAAGAAAAAAGCCCAGAGTCAGGATGAAATTTTGGCAACTTTATTCATTGATTCATTTGTCTTTCATTTAAGCCCTAACTTGCAAAGAAAGAGAAAAATACATTCCTGAGTAACTGCACTGAATAAAGCAGTTATGCCAGTGAGGTCTGTATCTATTTTTGGAAGTATTCAGACATGCACTATTCAGCAGAAAATTCACTGTACAGCATGACTGCAGTTGAGTATCACAGATGAGTAATCTACACCAGGCTGGGCAGAGTCCCAAAGAATTCAGATGTTCAGTGTTGCTAATGACCAGAATTTTTTAGCTATCAGCTGTAGGAGAAGTTAAGAGCAGTTTGCACATTGATGAGTTAATTGTTAATTAGAGAAATGACTAACTGTGAGGACATTATTATTGTCGTTATGCCCTATAATCAATGACTGACACTATGCAGCAGGTTTTCTGTTGGGGTAAATGCATCAAATTCCAGATGCGCTTTGAGTACTAATGTTAGCAGAAAAATTAGCTATTCCTTTAAAAATTTTAGGAGCAATAAAGCTTGGCTGTGTCTGGCTGTATGCTATTATCTTCCCACTAGAAAAAACATAATTATAAATCAGCTTGTTAGATCCTGATTAATTCACATGTATAGTTTTAACTGCATAAGAGTCTCCCAGTAAAGCAACTGGGGACACCTCTCATGCTTAGCTATATTGGTATCCAAGGACTTTTCCATCACATGGCCTTGAAATAAGTCATGAACCATGACTTTACAGTTAGCTTTCATATTCGTTTAGGATTTAGAAAAGAAGAGTAGTCTCTGGCAAGCCCCTCCTATGCATGGAAAGCTAGCTAAGTCCACTGTTTGCCTCAGACATCTGACTCAAGCCCTGGGCAATCAATAGTGTTGGAGAGAAAGATGGCAGGAAGGCTAAGATCTAAGGTGAGCATCAGTTCAGAGTCAGAAAGCAGCACTGAAGAGTGAACAGAGATCCCCTGCATCCCCTGCCACAGCAGGGCCTGAGACCAAAGGGATCTAGAGCTTTGCTGAAGCTCTTGGCAGTGAATCTTGTGGCCATGTGTTTGCTGAAAGACCATTTCTATCTAGATACCTATAACACAAACTAAGTATATCTGTGAATTGAGTCCTAAATCTTCAGATAAATCTACTAAAACTAATCAGATAAATATTCCTTTAGTATGTTAGTATTACTCTGATCTTATGGCTTGAGAACAGAGGAAATCTGTTTATCTGAGTTGCCTTGAGCTATTGCTGGCATTGGTGTTGCAACTGAGATTAAATCTTCAGGTCCACACTCCTCGTTCAGAGCTGTCAGAACGAATTTGTGGAGCAGGTGTACTCGTGGTTGTGTAGGAGTGCATTACTACAGTCCACCCACTTCTACCCTCAGGAACTTGCAAAATACACAGTGTAGTCTGCTCCATGTTGTGATACCATTCTCAGGAGAATTTTTCTTCAGAAGATAGTTACAATGTTAACACAGGAAAAATAAATTCAGAATTTCTGCACATGATTAGCTCTGACTTCATAAACACACATCCCCTTCAACTGCTTATACCACAAGCATAGGAGAAAAAAATAATGATGGTTTTGTGATGTGCATGTTATATTTCCATTTGTATTTCTTATTAATATATTTATATGTATTTTTTATATATATATNAGATTTCAGTGCTGTTTTACTTCTAACAATAAAGCTTGCAGAGAGAAAGCATTTCTAAGTATATCAGTTTGATGGCTCGGATATATTTATGAAGGTGCATACTAAAAAATGGTAGTGTAACCCTATTTGCATTATTTACACTTTTGGTATAATATATATCATCACATGCAAGCTCTTCTATGAATAAAAATTTTTCAAACTGGTTTGTGTTATCTAAATCACCAACTACAGATTTTCACGAAGGCAAATTTATTTTTAGATATTTCTAAACAATATACTGATTTGACTCTTATGATTTCTATGTTATGGAAGGTGGGGGGAAATCTGCTTTTTCCAGACTTCATTATATAGCTTATTTCAAAGTAAAAGTAATAGCAATTGCACAACTAGTTTTTTTTATCAACTATTGTTGATGACAGCTCCTGCCTTCATTTCTGCAGAATCAACTGCTTTCCTGGGTTTATGTATAAAACTGTCCCATATAAACTTATAAGACACTATAAATTTCAAAGACCAAGAAACAAGGGAAAGTATGTTTAGGGTTAGTGTATCCCCACAAGATGTGATGTCATCTTATAAGCTCAGAACTGCTATTTGATCTTTAACTGTATGAAACTACAGCACCATAAAAAGTACACTGGCTCGTGAAAAGCAAATACAGATTTTTGTAAGCATTTTTAATAATTATGCTATTCTTGAGACCTCTCTCAGGTCTGTTTTACTCTAATTAGTAGACGATTCTATTTTGACTCACATCTACCCAACAGCAACATGTTCTTAGTAAGATTTTAAAGCATTGTCCCATTGAGTTAAAAAACTGTAAGTTTGGACGTCAGAAATATTCTGTCAGGGAAATGCTGAAGCTTGGAGGGGCTTGTTCACAGAGTTTGCATATTGGGCAAGTTGCTGTCTGCAGTTCTAATTAGAGTAAGAATATTTATTTACATTTTAAGGATGATAAATTCATTAGACTATGCAGTTCAGTGGCGTACCTAAACCCAGGTCAGCTCATACATTTTCCAAATCAAAAGCACAGAGCTGCCATTTTAGTGTACTGCAGCTACCATAAAGCAAATCCTAGATGTCAGGGGTATTTACAGTTGGTAGAATTATTTGGTAACATATTCCTTCAGACAATATAATCGATATAAATTTTATTAAATACTTTCCTTTTAGACATAGCGTAGATGTATTTCTAAGAGAGCGTTCACAAACAAGTTCAATGTAGTAATTTCAGGTAAATAAGCTATAATAAGAGGGAAATATGGGGGAGATGGACCTCTTATTTGCTCTTTAGAAATTCAGGGTAAGGAGAATAAGTGTTAGCGTCTTTCCATTCCCTTCAGAGGGTTTAGACCCAAAAAGCTCTTTTCACACTTCCCTTTTATAGCCAGTTCTTGACACAGATTTAATGTTGGTTCTAAATGAACCTCTAAGTAATTGCTGCCTTTCCCAGTTGTGACTAGCAGACCACTGAGCAGAAGAATGCAATTAGAATGTTTTTAATGGGATGCAGAGAGGGAGGAGTGAATGAAGAAACATACAGAGAAAAGCATACGGTAGATAGAAAAAGGATACAAACAGTAAATAAGAAGTGCTGGTTTAATTTCTTCTGTACATATCTGGCTCCTCTGGAATTAGCAACTATTCATGAGTACATTAGAATAATTGATTTACATATTGGAAGCAATTTATTTAAATTAGTAGTTTTATAGAGTCTTTGTTGAAATTGTGTATATCTAGCTGCAATGCTTTTTGACTTCCTAAGTACCTCTGAGTTAATCCATAGCATTTGAAAGAAGGTAATATTTAATATCAGAGGTTGAAGTTAATATTTTTTCATCACTGAAGTAATTTGGATTTGGAAAAGTATCAGTTGTGTTTATTTGGTTCAATACAGCATTCAGACTGCTTTATTTTCCAGTGACAACTCTTCTATTCAAAGAATAACATAAATGTTTGATGTAATGCTGGTACTGTAGTAAGTCTAAGAGCATAAAGAAAGCTAAAGTAGGCTTCCAGTTTTTATAATGGCTTAGTAACCTTTTTACATGGCATTTCTGTAGGACTACAGAGTGAACATTTTTTTGAGACAGCAGTGGAATGACTCACGTCTGGCTTACAGCGAATATCCTGATGATTCCCTGGATTTGGATCCCTCTATGTTGGATTCTATTTGGAAGCCAGATTTATTCTTTGCCAATGAGAAGGGAGCAAACTTCCATGATGTCACAACAGACAACAAGTTGCTGAGGATTTCTAAAACTGGAAAAGTGTTGTACAGTATCAGGTAAAACAGTTTTTTTTTTTTCTCTTCATCCCCTTCTTTCTCCTCATTCCCTGTTTTTCTGGATATAACTACCCTTACAGAACATAATGTACATATTTAATTTGTTGTTGTCGCATATGTACAACTGAAATGAGACTTAATCATAGCAAGGTAGAAGGAAAATTTGCCTATGTTCCTTTGCTGAGCTTCTACTTTTCACAAAACAGTGCAGAAGTGGCACAGCAGTACTTCTTAGTCATGTTGGAAACTTGGGGCTGTTTAAAACATTAATGGTACACCTCTGTAATTGCCATTAGTGTTAGCTCAAATCGCTCCTCAGTGGTTTGGGGGTTGCAGTTTAAAATAAAGGTGAATAGCATTTTAAATGATTGCTCAATACCTGAAGTAAAAACATGCTTGAAATGCAATAAACTCGACATGCAAGTCACTAGGTAATTGAATGTATCTATTCACATTTTAAAATAACTGGAAAGTGCTTTTTAATACTAAGTGCTTTGAAGTGTGTGTCATGTGACTGGATTTAGGCTGAATTAATAAACACTGACAAAACATGATTTGATATGACCTGATGGAATGGGACATATGCAAAGAAACAGAATTGCATTGCACAGGCAAAACCAGCAGTAAATAATCTGCAGTATTTAATTGACATTCGGCTTACTGTGCACCGTTAATTGCTTAATATAGGTAGTTAAACGTGCAAAACATTGTAATATTGCTCTTACAACTTTTTTAAAAAAAGTAAATACTGTGTTTTGTTTGTGTCTGGGAATGCTTCTCAGCTTTTGCCTTTCTTGCACTGTGAAAAATAAACATGATGGTATTTGTTTAGCAGGATTTGTAGTGAATTTACTCATCTGTAAGGAAGATCAGTTTAGAAGGCAGTTGTTCCTGGCTGGGCATTCTGTTTGTGATTTGCATTTTCTTTAAGGAATTATTACTGGTACAGGTTCAGGACAGCTGTGTTCGTTAGGATGTTAAATAAATTAAGAATATGGCACCTCCTCCATTATTTAAGTATCGTGGAAATTCCTTTATAAGACCCCAGTAATATTTAGATGGGTTAAGTAGCGTGAAACATTAATGTTTATTGAGCAAGGTTTCAAACTGACATACCTGAACAGTTAGAGAGAAATAATAGGATACAAGGACAAAACTAGCACTAGCAGAGTGGTAAATATGCTATCACTTGCAAATATTTCTTCTTTCACCCTGGGAAAGAAATGAATGCATCTGTTTGTTTGAATGACATCAGACACCATCTTATTGGAGGCAACAGTACAGTTGGGTGCTGTTCTGAATGCAAATGGATAATTTTCCTGACATTTGTCCATGCGGGAAAAGTAATATTTTGAGTTGTCATATCACATTTGTAAAATTCCCACGCCTAAACGCAAATTAATCTGAAGCAGAGGAAGCAGTATTCCAATGGAGTACTAAGCAAAGCTCATTGTTTCTAATTTGTATCACAAAGAAGAAATAGAGGCTTGGCATCTCGAACACAGCATATAATTTTTAATAGCACTTTACAGAGAAGAAAACTGTCCAGAGTACAGAAACTTTAAGTCAGAAGTAATTAGAAAAACCTGTCTTTTTTCTCTAGATACTGGACTAGATGATGTAGATGCATCTGTGTGTTTCCAGTTGCTTTTAATTGTGCTATGTGGAAACAAACAAGAACGTTTTAGTAACTGGTTTCAGTACACTGAGGATGTCATAATGCTGCTGTTTTCACTACTGCCCCAACAGCACTTTGCCTGACATCATGATATTTAACATTTAGCATTTAGTGTGCTGGAAATGTTCAAAGCACTTCACAAAGATGTCTGAGAAGTAGTGGTGTAGACTCTTTCTTCATATTTCCAAATTTAATAACATCAAGGTCAAGTTAATCTCACATAAATATAAACTGCTCTCTGTGTAAAATGAGTTTAGAACTACTTCTGGTAATTAATGAGTAAGAAGCAAGCTGTGCTTATCATATGACAGTAGTATTTCTCCTTCCTATATACTGCACTGAAAACATGGAAATATGCTCCACAGGAGGCACAACTGGCTTATGCTGTTAACTGTTCTCAGAGGCTAATCCTGCCCTTTCTGAGAAGAATTCAGAAGGTCACCTGGAACTATATCTTATGGCCCATACTTTATTAAAACAAGATACTTAGTGTAGAATATGGGTGCTCAGATAAGTCACAGAAGGGTCAGCGAGGGTCTGGCCCACATGATATCTCCACTGCAGCCCTTGGCTCTGCGAATTATCTCATCCCATGGTAAATATGAAGCTATTCATCCTTCTTACAGTGAAGGATAAGCCATCCTGCATTTACTGATGATGGTAGGTATGACATAGATTTCCATCATAGTTCACCTAATAATAATTAGTTTTGATGCACCTGCTTGCAGACTTCTAGTTCTATATTTAATGATCTGGGAGTTGTTAGAGAAAATAAAGCCAGAGTCACTGATGGTTGATGTAGCCACCTATGAATTATATAAGTTTCACAGTCCAAACCTATTTTTGGATATATTTGTTGCATGCTCAAATGAGTACCTTGGTATTTGCTTTGATCTCACACAGCATGCAATATATGCTATATAGAGCCTGAGGCTCTGGGTAATTGGTCTAAATCCTTGGGTATTGCACAGAGAAATAGAACTCTAAGGAAAGAACCCAGTACTAGTCAATACCACAAATACATTGCCAGTAGAGGTGTAACAACAGCTCTTGGAGGTGCATATATTTTGGGAAGTCAGCAGTTATAGCAAATTATATTGAGCAAACAACTCCTGTTAAGATCAGTCTCAGTTGCACTCTTTAAGCTGCAAAACACAAAAATAGTTACAACTTTTATTTTAAAACTGTCGGCAGAGAACAGTCAACAAAAAGGGTTGTTATAGCACCGTTCAGTAAAATTAGCTTAAGTTGTGTATATTTCGTGTGCTGAAAAAGCAATGAGATTTAAAATCAGAAACCACATAATGTCACTCCCTAGATGCCTGTGCCTCATCTGCTCCTGACCCTTGAATGATCTCTTCATGGACCAGATTTTGTAGGGAGCTATGCACTTGGAAAGAGTGGCAGCGCTGTGTAATGATACCAAGAATCCGGTTCCTGGCAGTCACATTCTTTATGACACCTGGATTTTGCAGTGTATATGCTGTTGCACTGCTTTTATGTTTAGAGGCAAGGATCATATCTCTCTGGCCCATTACGGACACCTGGGACACCAGGATAATGTTAAATAGCCTCATAGGAAGATTCATATTTTCTCCCAGCCACCCATTTGTGCTACCCGATTCCCATAAACTCATTTCAGGCTGCTAGCCAGCTCAGAATGTAGGCATCTGCCAAAAGGCTTATTTTAGCAAAATGATAGAAAGTGGAATGCTTTTATTTAAGATTTGGACATTTTTTCTGCATTAATTCCCTCCTTCTCCTTTTAATATTTTCAGTGCATCTCAGCCATATGAGCTTGATGCAGGAGGTGATATAACTCAACTGCAATATTGATCCATGGCACTAAACCTAGAATATATTGGTCACGGAGGTAAAGGAGCTGCGACTCATCTTTTTTTACCTGCTGCTCCAGAAAACACTCCAAATTGTCTGATAAAGTTGTAAAACAGTGCTCTGAAATGTAGTGTCAGTGCATTTAGCCAGGAAGAGTTACAAAGCAGATTACTTCATATTTTTAAAATATGCAAAGATTTTAGAAAGCATTGCATAATATGATGAGAGCCATTTGGAATTCTAGGAAATACTTAGGTAACACTGGTGGTCCCTCTGCAATAGCCTATTCACAGCAATAATTTGTGCAAATTCACAAATTACATTTCTCCCCCCTTTTTTGTTATTCTTGTTCAAAGTGCCATGAAATGCCAAGGAAGAATTTCCCCAAGTTTTTCAAAATACCTGTATTTCTGTCTTTGCTTATTGTTGTAGTGCAACAAATGTTACAGTTATGCGAATAGTTAGTTCTTCGTTGTTTCAACTCTTGACTTAGATTTAATTGTTAAACACGATTACAGACAAAGGGAGTGCCTGCTAGAGAGCAGCACCCTGCTGTTAGGGCATTGCAAAGCAGAGGCAATTCAAGCGATTGAAATTCTCTTGCCTTGTGCAGCTCATCTGGAGCTGATTAGTAGCCCCCTCTGTTCGGCAACAAGTAGCTGACAGGGTGAGCTGGCACATCCATAAGCCTTTGCCTGCTTACGCAACCGAAGAGAAGTGTCTGTGAAAACAGCACATTTATTTGCAATGCTATCTCCCGTGCCAGCTGCACTACTCAGGAATTTCCAAAATTAGTTCTTCCTAGTGTGGCCATAGTGCTGAGGAACGGTGCAGGGAGCGGACACCCCCTACATCCCCACTGGTCCACACACCATTTTGGGTTATAGTACGAGTTACATCAGAATTTATCTATAGCACTTTTATAATTCCACTTTCAGAGTGAAACTTTTTCAGTCTCCTCTGTACCTGTGTTCTTTGCTCTATGGGAAGGAAATAGAAAGGAGATTAAGGAAATTCTTAGGTAACACTGGTGGACCCTCTGCAATAGACTATTTATAAGAATAAAAACCCGCTATCCTTCAGATATTAGATCTTTAGTGTGGCTGCTACAGAATATGTTGCCTTGTTACCATAAAGTCAGGCATGGGTTTTCCAAAACAGTTTTGGGTACAGACTCTATCAGCTATATGATGACAAAGCTTTACTTAGGCCTCATAACACCGTTGTGTGTAAATGACTCATGGCACAGCACAGTCTAGCCTAGCAGAGTGATAGGAAATGTTATGTTTTACAGCTCAGTGTGCGCTTTAATTTGATGACTTCAATTTTATTTTACAATCTAATGCTGGGATTTAAGAGGATTTGGACTTCACTAGCAGCATTGTCTTTCCATGTGACAGATTAGCAGAGGGGGGAGCAGGGAGATTTATGATTGACATGGCTGTTCGCTGTGTAGGAATCCCTCTCTCTGACCTCACACAATCGTATTTATCAACTCAGCTCCTGTCAGAATAATAGCAATATTGACAAGGTGGGGATTTTCCCTTGGAATTTAATCTCAATCAGCACAGGAACATTCTAACAGAAAATTATTAGTTCTCCCATTAGCAAAACTGTACACTGTCCCACGCTCACTGCCCTGACTTTCCAAAAGCATAAAACTTCTTCATAGACCTTAAAGTAACGTGTCCACATTAAAAAAAATGAAACCAACGACCAACAATTCAACAACATACAAAACCGTTGAAGAATAAACAGTGCAGAAATGCTGACTGAAATAGAGCACATATCTAAAGAAGTTTTGGATTTGACAGTTATTATGTAATATAGGCAGAAGACTTATAGATATTCTATAAATAGGGCTAGAATCACTAGACTTTATTAAGTTGCACAATGTCACTGGGACACAGTGACTTCCTAAATTGTGGCTGTATGCTATGAGAACCCAGCGAATTTGACAAATTCATCTACCCATGGGCATGATTACAATAATAACAATGGTTTCAGAAGTTAAAAAATTACAGCGTTTTGTGGGACGGGCTGCCATTCTCATCAAGGCTGAACCCTTCAGTCCTGCTTTTCACCCGTCTTTTTTCTTTTCCTTCTTGCCCTTACTCCTGCCTTTCCTTCCACCCCATCCCCCTTCCTTTCAGGGTCTTTTAATTAAATGGCCTGAGAATCTTCTTATCATTAGGGATTCTCTTAACTGTGCCCCCTTCATCACCTACTCCTGTCTTTCTCATTCCCTCCCAATCTATAAATCCAGACTGAGGATTTAGCCATGGGTTTCCAATACCCTCATTTTTCTGTTGGATCTGAAGTACTAGTTTTGCATAACAAATAATAAGAGCTACTAAATAAATAATAAAGCCTAATGCGGGTACTTTGTTATGCAACTAGCACAGCTATTGTCAAAACCCTATTGATCATCCTGCTTAAGGAAAGAATAATTTACATTTTAATGACACAAAATTAGTTGCATTTTCACTTCATAAAGCATTTTAAGCAAAGTAGGGATGTGAACATTATACCTGAACATGTACTGTCTCTAATGCTGTGCACGTCTCCAGCTGACACACAAGAGCACTGGAGGTGATGTAAATACAAACAGAACGGAAGAGCTGCTTAGACTGAAGGACAATGTTGCCAGGAGAACAAATGGCTCTGAAATGGCTATAAGTAAGCTTAAAGTGGAAGTTAGAAAGTTTCCAGCCATTTACACATTGAATTCCTAAAAAAATATTCCAACAGAAATGGTGAGGGGAATGGAACTAGGTCTCACAAAGTGAACCCTGATAATTTTTGAGAGATTAATGATGTGACTATGTGTGATAGCAGATGACCAGATTTGATAGCACAGCACAGCACTTCTATAGCTCTATACTCTCGAGTCTGTAATAAAATGGAAGACTTTGTTCTCAGTAAAAAATGCTGTGGGAGACCAGTTTGTACACATAAAGTTCTTCTTGGCTGACACAATCAAAAAATATTGGCAGGTGGTTGCTTCTGTGCCAATGGAATAATTACATAGCTAAGACACGTGACTGTGTTACCCGCTCTCCTTATGGGTAATGGCAATGCCGTTCATTACTAGTGATGGATCGCTACATTTACGAATTGCACTTGCACTGAAGCAGTTAAAAGTTAGGTGTAAATGATGCAGGTGTGGGAGTCCTTTGTAAATGGTAAAAAAAATCATGTTCTCCTGGAACATGTTCCCAGGGATGAAGGTATTTTGCCAATTGCATTGCGATATATGGCTTAGAGATGTCATCATGCCTGGAGGAAAGCACCACCATACTAAACACACACTGCAGGAAATTAAGATAGAAAATGACAGAGGAGAAAGGAGAGACGAAATATTGTTCTTCATGGAAAGGAAACAGGTGGTTACAGAATTTAACTGTTACATGAAATCATACTTGAATTTAATTTCATAGATTTGCTTGAGCAATAATTGGAAAATCATTTGCTGGCAGCTCATGTGCTGGCATTGTGGATCTACAGACAATGATTGCATTACAATGAGAAGTGGGATGCCTGTAATGAGAAATCCACCACTCTGCTCTGTGCCAGCTCCTGTGTTGTTAAGCAGTACATGAAGCAAAGCAAAGCACTGGAGGGAGCGAGAACACACTCATAAACAGCATTATGTGAATCTCCAGCCTACATCTCGCATTTTGCTGTAGCAGAGAAGACTCCACGTCTTCTCTAAGCTCGACTTCAACCAATTTCCATCTGACAGAAATGAAGCTGCAGAACATGACGAACATTAGAGAGGAACTCCAGGACTCCTCAAAAATAAGGGAAAATGTAAATGGTTTGACTATTCCATTTAACAGGACAAAGTCTGTAGACTGTAAAAATTACCAGAATTGACATTCAGAATGATGACTCAGGTCCCTGAAAACATAATGAGACATCCGACAAAATGAAAAGCCCTTTAAAAGATGGTCACTGGGATTTTATTATTTTCTTTTTCCTTCTGATATATGAAAGGTGCATGTGCCCTTCTTTCAGGCACAGACTACCTAAGAGAGGGGGCTGGGAGGAATATAAGGAGATTTTAGATTCTCCTCCCTGCTTCAGTGCCAATAGCCTAAATGGCATTTGCTCCTGTGTCATGAGATGCTGTCGTGGTTGCTGTGCAACTCCATCTCCCCTGCCAGTTTAACAGGGAACTTTATCTGCTTGTGCTTAGGTAATATTTTAATGTTATCTCAGCATCTAAAAGGATCAGGAATTTAACCTTCCAAAGAAAAATGTATGGCTTAAAATATTTCTACCTTTATTGTCATCTTAGAGCTTTAATACAAATACCAGAAATCTTGCAATTTAAGATAGCATCTTTAGAATTGGCAATACTGAAAAAAAAAGAAAATCCCACTTGTCTCACTAATCTCAACACTGTGGGCTTTGCACAGGTACAAGATTTTTCATAAAAATGGCACATAGCCTATCTTAGCAGTGACCATGCATGTCCTACTTGTGTTCTGGTATTTGCAGCTTAAAATCCTAGAGTGTGAAGTCTCCTGTTCCAAGAGCTGAGCTGCAGATGGGTGTAGCTTGAAAGAATGAAGGGGTAAGAATAGAAACAAAATGTTATTTTTGATACTATGCATACTCATGGTGAGGCATTTGTTACTATTCATGCTTATGAGGAGATAATAATGCTTTTTTTAGAGATGGAAGGGACTTGTACCCATATCTCCAGGACTATTTAAATGTCCAACAATCCATCTGTACTTAATAAGACTCACTAGAAAAAACTACATGAGGAGGCTGCTTTTATGTAGCCCACTCACAAGCTTCCCCACTTGCAATATAATTAATGAAAATTATATTCTACTTGTCATTGGATATCTCATACTGTGATCCACAGGGCCCTCCTTCTGTGGGGTCTGTGTCCTCCTTCGGGGCGAGGATTATCACTGAGATGAAGGGAAGTTTTGGGTGAGTTGCAACACAGCAGGCTGAAGTGTGATAGCTGCTTGTAAAGAAGTAGGTTAGAATACAGTTTAATGGTTGCTGCAGATTAGGCAGTACATCAAATCCCAGTTAAAATTAGATGTTCAGTTAAATTTATACAAAAATTTTCTTCTATTATGTAATGTGTAAACCTAATTCCCTAAGAGTTTAATACCATACTAGCAGTTCTTCATTTTTGTGTTGCAGACCTTTCACAGACAGCCTGCATATGTAGTATGCTGAAGTGGTTTTGTAGCATTGTGAGATTATCAGAGAAGTGGCATGATGGTGATGAGCATTAGCATTCAAAACCCCTAAGAGAAAGAATGAGATTGAAGATCATCTTGAGAATAATCTGTTTACAAATATTTTACTCCTATTGATTTTTTTTTATTTATTGAAGAACCTTACCCTCCACTGATACTGCATCTTTGGGGATTAGGTGTCAAAGACCAGCCTGTCTTAAAGGCTTAATACCTTGAAAACAGGCGGGGGTGGGGTTTGGTGAGAACTGGACAACAGGCGAGGATGGGCACTGGGTCATGTAAGTGTCTCTGGAAGAGATGTAGGGTAGATAGGCAGACATAAGAGGAGGTAGGGAAAGCATGGCGAGGGCCAGAGAAAAAAGACAGGACTGCTCTAGGTGGACCTGCTCTTGGTCTAGATGATTGGACTAGATGATCTCCAGAGGTCCCTTCCAGCCCCTTCCATTCTGTGACTCTGTGACAAGAGCAGGAACGGATGAAGGATGAATAGGAAACATTGCATCTCAGCCCCACTTGCAGCACTCAGAACTTGATTGCACCGCATGTAAATACCTCTGAGCTCCCTCAGCTGCACATACATGTTACCCTCTCGTCTGGCTTTTCCTTGGAGGATGATGACTGGTGACAGAGCTACATTTAGGGCAGCAATCACGCCTGTGCTGAGCTCTGCTGCTGGCCCATCTGAGGGTACATCTGCTCGCATCTGAAGGAAACACCAATGATGCAAAACAACGTATTCCATGTTCAGGTGTTAAAGATCACCAGCATGAGAGTTTCTGGCTAATAACATGCTGTCAGGCTATTTATTTTTTCCCACAGGATGCCTTATTCTGGCTTCTGTGACAAAGGAGGCCACAGCCTGCAGGACTTCTGCCTTCCTGCCTGCAGAAGTGGGACATAGAGACTTCTCAATGATGGTGTAAAAGGGTTTCTAAGGTGACCAGAAATGAAAGATGTTTAGCTGGGGTGGGAAGAGACACAGGCCCACAGCCCAAGATTGAGTGATTTCCCAGGACTTTCTGGTGAAACCAGGGGATGAAAGAGGGGGGTTTGAATGAGATGCTGAGTGAAGAGATCCCGGCAGTACCCACTGCACTTTGAAGGCATTTAAGCATCGGCAGATACTGCTCAGGAGGACTGAGCAGGACACTAGGGGTCTATGAGGGAATCTTCAGGAAGAGGATCCAAAGTTTAAGACAGGAAGTGCTGCCCTGGTGTATTTGGATTACAGCCCTGCCTCTGCCACAGCATTGGTCAGTAATATTACTGATTTAAAATTTTTTTGTATTATTTTTGTCAATGCTGACTAACTATTAATTTTTTGTTTTCTGGCTCTGATTCTGTATTTTGTTCGGTTCATTCTCTATTTGCATTTTTCCTGGATTCCCTTCTTCCTTGACTGTGGGATCGGGGAGGGGGCAGGGAGAGAAAGAAGAGAGCAATTTGCCTCTTCTCCAGAGTGGCTTGTTTGCTTTAGTGTTGTGCCTGAAGTGTTGGGGTTCTGGAGATGTGACTCTTGTCTACTCCCTCATGACCCTGTTTTGCTCAGCATTTTTTTAACAATTAAATGTAGTTCCCAGTTAAAATTGCACTTTGCACCACATCTTCAGGGGCCCTTCTTGAATTCGCCAGGTGTGAGACCCATTTCTGATCTTATTTCCTTATTGATGTAATATACGAACAGTAACACAGCCCCTGGCTTTAGAAACATTGGCAGGATCATATTTTTACTGAAAAAGAGTCAACTGCTATAAATTGACCCACCACCATGGACTTCACTGGAGCTACTTCAGACTCCAGCATGTGAACATTTAGCAGGTAATGATCTTGTTGAAAATCAATGGATCTGTTGGGTTCAACACTTGCGTTACACCTAGTAAAAGGAGGTAAAGATGTTAACTATGAATGGCTATTCTGCTGAGATGAACAACAAGTAGAGGAAAAGCTATAAGGGCACGATCTTTCAAGCTTGCCTCATCAATACAGTGAATAGAAATTATTTTCCATTTGTCAGGGTGAGCAGAGTATAATTTAGTCTTCCTGAAAACACCATTGCTGAGGAAGACAAAGAAAAAATATCAACCTTTATGTGAATCAACATAACATTTTCTTTGCTCGCCTCCAGAAACAAAAAAATGAGATATCTATGTAGCATCACTAGAGAGAAATCAATTTATCCCTAGGAGTCTTGAAAGCTGCAACTGGATATATTTTCTTTCTCATGAGTTTGATATTAGGCTAATAAAAGTGACCCACCTGCCCATGTATGTTGTCAAACCTCAGATCATTTGAGGGGTTTGGGGAGTAGAAAGGGATGAAGCAGGGAAGGAAGCATAGTCAGTATGCAAATCACACAGTAAGATCTGAGGGGTGCATAGACCATGTCTACTTCAATGGATACAAACAAATGGCACAGTTAAAAAGCTGCATTTGTGTATAGGCATGTCTTAAATGAACTTAAAACTAAGTTAAAAAAAATCTAAGCCATATTTAGTAGAAGATAAAAAAGAAGAAGTAGACTTTGATATATTAAATTTCAGAAAAGAAGGCAGAAGCAGTCTTTTGTTAATACTGGAGATTAACGATTTAAATTGTTCAATCTTTAATCCAGGAAATTACCCAGTAAAAATGTGACTTGTTAACATTTGCAGGGCACTTAAAATATTTAAATGAATAAAGGGCAGATTTTCAATGACATTTATATGCCTACCAGATATACTGTTTTCTCTTGATGACTAAGTTTTTTTCTTAGTGCTTATGTTATTTTCTCCCAAAGGTTAAATGAGAGTTTATTTACTATGGTGGTGTTGAGAGGACTACTGGGGGCTTTTCTTCATCTCAATGTACTTCACTACCACAGACAACTGGTCTTTAGTTGCCTGATATTATCATCTTTTACCCTGAAGCTTGTGTCAAGGAGAACAATGCAACTTTTTCTCTGTAGCCCACCAATAGGCAAAAGCAGAGACGTTTAATGTGATTTTTGATTGGGCTGAGACCATCTTGATCTCATTTACCTAAAAATCATCTTGTCACAGTGATTTTGATAGGAGGACAGTAGGACTAGAAGGTCCAGTCAGGCCATTCCCAAAAATTCACATGATGAAGAAATATACTGAAAGAGTTTGAATCAGCTATATGTGGTGAGAAGCAAAAAATCATCATGTGAGACAGTGCTTAGTGAAATATTTGTCCATACAGATCATATTTGTCTGTGGGAAAACATACTTTCAAGATTAGGCCTGTAGGTTTACTGGCATAATTAAAAAATTATTCTTATTGTACTGTGTTAATGTTTCCGTTTACTTTCAAATCACAGAATCTAGTTCTTGTCCTTGATGGTAAATGGAAGGAGATGTTTATGTTTATTTTCTTTCTTTGTGTCAAAGTGGTTTTTGTGCTGAAGGTAATCTGAAATAAAAGTGTACTCTTTTTACATGGCTTATCCATAAATCTTAATTTTTCTGTTTTTCAAAGCAGATAGTTGTTTGCAATTCTGTCATCCTAGTATTTTCGGTTTGTTAAAAATTGTTTCTTGTCCCCACACAAACCAGAACAGAAATAAAGCTGAGGAGAAGTCCTGAAACAGATTTCAATCAAATGTGGAAAAGTAAGACAAAAACATTAAGAATATTTCCATGCAAGTAAAATTATGCTTTATCTGGGACAATAACAACTGAAAAATTAAACCAGAAATTCCAGAAATTTAGTTTGTATGATAATGTTCCTTTAGGCTCACTTTCTTCTGTCTGTATTCTTTATTTTTTAATGCTATGCAATTCTAGTTTTTACTGTATGGGGTTTTTTTTCTTTCTTTTAATGGCTAAGCAGTAAGAATGAAGGGTTGGAAATGAGCCTCATAGAGAACAAAAGAACTTTCTGTTGAAAAAAATATGATTTTTGTTTCCTTCCTTTGCTTTTCCAAACCAAAGCCTAAAAATGTGCATCCCATGATCAGTCACTTCAGCTTTTGCATTATTTGGGTTCAGTATTATACATAAAACATTCACTGATACATTAGTGGGGAGCATATCTTGCTGTCTTCATGTCTTGCTGTCTTCTCTGTCCCTGCTCTGCTCAGCCAATGTAACCAACGTGCCTGGTTTACCTACATGCTCTGTCTACACAGCTCTTACGTCCTCAAAAGCTCAGAGGGGAGAAGCCAACTTCTGCCTGAGGTTTTTAAGATTTGGTCTTGATCCTTTAAACTCTAAATATGGAGCTTTGGATAAAACCTGTAGATTTCTAACAATAGCTTCTGTTTTTTCTTTCTTCTTCCTTCCAATTTTAGGCTTACTTTAACCTTATCCTGTCCCATGGACTTGAAGAATTTTCCTATGGATGTACAGACATGTACAATGCAGCTAGAGAGCTGTGAGTGTCTAATTGCTTTATTTTACCATAGCATTTGGTGGTTAGATAGGATCGATATTGTCATATTTGTGTGGTGAGACTCAATATCCCTATTTTGCAAGGGAAAATCATGGAGGAAAAGTGCTTTAACTGTCCATCACCATACCATGAGGGTCCCCTGTCTCTGTGTTGTCCCTTCTCCCTTCCCTTTCTCTTTCTCATGGCACACCACCTCATCCATCAGTGCTCAGTCACTTCCAGTCACTACAGTGATGCTGTGGAGGAGCAAATCTCAGGAGAGAAAGAGAAATCAGCACAGGGCCAGAGATTAGCTATGTCTGATCAAGACTTGCTATGGCCTTTTGAAAAATAGAAGCAATATACTCAATGAAGCAGAGGTCCTATAGGTACTTTTATGATGGTAAGATAAAGACAGCCAGGGCAACACACACCATGGCACCATTTTGACCTGTACCAAGTAGCAACCAGACAAAACCAGGAGGAGACTGGATAATGGCATATGCCAGTGATCATTCCCAACAGTCAGTAAGTACCAGACCACCTTGTTTTTTTTGTGGGGAGAGGAGAACTGGTTTAGCTGTATGAGTTGCTGGCTATCACTTGTCTCTGAGGCCAGGGAGTGGCCAAAGGTTGTTAAATTTACCCATAAAGATGTAGGCATGGCAGAAAAAAAGAGAGTTCAGTGACTTGAAGCCTCAATTTGCCCTTCGCACATTCCATTGGTAGGTTCACAAGTTACAAAAGATACCATTTTCTTTTTGAAAAGGGCACAGGAGTCTACAGTCTAGAAATTCTTGTTTTGTTGGTGCCCACCAACTCCATCATCAAAGAATGATGAAAATAAAGCAGACTAAGCAAGCTGATACATGGGCACAGAGAAATGTCATTTCAGTTGTAAACAGTATCTTTGATGAGCCAGCAAAACTATTTTTAGTGGCAAATGAGGGCAGTATTTCAGAACATAATGGTGTCACTTGTTGCTCTTAATAGACTAATTATGCAGTCATAGTAACTAGTAATGAACAGCAATCGTGCTATTGTTAATCGGACAGTTTAAAAATACAACTGTGATAACATGTACTGTGATATGACATACTTCTCAGACATAATAATATTTGCTTTTGATATTTTCCAGTCTGTTGTGATCTAATAAACTCTAATTTCTTTACTGCAGTTGGCTACACTATGAATGATCTGATATTTGAGTGGCTAAGTGATGGACCTGTGCAAGTTGCAGAGGGTTTAACCTTGCCACAGTTTATTTTGAAAGAAGACAAAGAACTTGGTTATTGCACAAAACATTACAACACTGGTGAGCATTATTCAACTTTTTTTTTAGTTGCTCTGATTGTATTTATTGTCAATTTGTAAAGGGAATAGATGGGTAAAAAATAAAAATTTAAAAAAAAAAAGAGGAAATTAAAATTTAATTTACTCAAACTTATCCTTAAATCTGAAAACATGAAATTTTATTCCCTTTATTTTTACTTATTTTAAAAATTTAATTCTCAAATGTCCTTTAATTTCACTAATGATATTCTAATATACATATTTTAATTACCTAAAATCATTAAGGAGTTTAAAATCTTAAAACACTGATTAAAAGTCTAGTTGTTTAGATTTCCTTAAAATGAAACTTTTAAACAAAATGAATCTTTGCTTAAATATTGATTTGGCATTTTTAAAGTACTGATTTTTCTGACCTTGATTTATTTCTCCAGCACATCAAAGTGCCAATGAGGAAAAAAAAGCAAATTTTCATCAGCTTTTATGTGTGGCCTAATTAATGAAATGCAGTATTTGAAAAGACAATGTCTTCATTGCTGATATGAATAGTGTACAGACATGAAATGTTTGCAAATAATCTTTTTCTTATATTTTCTTTTTAATCTTTTAATAATCTTTTTCTTATATTTGCTATTTTGAAATTTCAAATGCTGTGTTTTCTGTCTTTGGCTTTACAGAGCAGAGAGAACACTGTTAAAATTTGGATTTAGCTGTTTGGAATTTATTTAATAGGGACAGCATTTAGAGAACAGTTTGCTGGGTGCTTGCTGGGATTAGATATAATCCCTCTCATCTAAAATAGCTTTTTCATCATTTCAGCATAAGAGCCAATCTGATTGCATCAAATACATTTGTTTCACTCTCTGAAATAACAATGTGAGAAGTTCTCCCTCTGCCAAAAATGCCACATTCATTTCTTATGAAAAGAAAATTATTGTTTTAAATTTTTACAAATACAGCTTCTTATTTTGGGACCCCAAGTACCAAGGAAGGAAAAGTTTTTGATTCCATGGTCAAAGAGTCATGGAAAGGGGAACTGCTGTGACTTCTCATGTTTTCTCACACTTAAAGGGGATAATCAAGAGTAAATTCCAATAGACAGAGCTTACATGTTTGTAATCTGGTTGATACAAAGTTTAGCTTTTTCCCAGCACAACTCAAACGCTGAATAACTGAGTTCATCTGCTTTTTTATTTACTGTCAGGTAATCATTTTGCAGGGTCAAACACTAAAAGTAAGAGAGGGGGGAGAGCATGAGCAATAGCTTTGCTCTATACCCATGGAATTTCCCCATAAAAATGCCAATTAGTGTCTCCCATTACACGTATTTAAACAAAATGGATGTCTAATTACCAAAAGTTAGTGTGTGGCCTGGCCAAGGGAATTGAAAAGCAGTATATAATCAAAAGAAAATTTTGCCTATAGGCACCTACATTGCCGTCTTCTCTTTAGCGTGCTCATTCGTGTTTGCTATGAAATTAAAATATGTATAAAAGTTGCATTATTCAGCCTTCTCCTCCTGCAAGGTGTTCTCTCCAGGTTACATCACAGGAATCTGGGCTAGTCTAATGTCACTGCTGCCACATGTGGCCATCCCACACTTTTCGAGTCTCTGGTCAGGATCAGTCATAATCCAGGTCTCAGAGTCTGTATTCAGGGTCACAGGTCAAGCTACTCATATATGAGCTTCTATCCTGCCAAATAGATATTATTCAGTTCTTCTCCCCTCCTCTCTTAGCCAAAGAGCCTCCACATTGTACTTTGTGCCGTCTCTTGCGCCCTGCCATTCAGCTTTCTAGAGTATTAAGAGTATGTATGCATTACAAAAAGGATTAAAAAAAAATCTAATTTCACCTGAAAGGATGAACAAGGAACAATGTATCTTCATGCAGTAGACCAACTAACACAGAACAGGTCTTTTGAAACCATTAGCTTGACATCTCAGGAAGGAGAGACGTACTTGTATTTGGATTAGTCTGTCTCAAGTGGGAGTCTTCAAAATACTCAAACCACAGTCAGGATAGACAGTAATTTGGAGATCAGCACAGAGCGATTTGATCTGGTGCAGCTCAGGACTCTGCACTCCCCTCCACACTGTCAGGCAATCCCAGACTTCTGCCCTCCCCTACCCCTGTGGGGCAGCTATTTGTTCTTTGAAGAATCACTGAATTGGCAAAATTCAAAGCAGGCTTTGCTCTGATTCTGTAACGAGAAGTAATCTGCAGCCATAGTCAAATGACATGACTAGAATCAGAAGCAGTGTGTTTTACCATAGGATGCTAAGACTAATTGTTTACAATTTGCTTAAGTACAAGTTTGCTCAATATCATGTCATTAAAAGAGAAAAATGTTGTGCCTTTTTAACACTAAACATTGTACCTGACTAAGTAAAATTGTATTAAATTTTAAGAAAAGAAATATTACATTATATTTTGCAGAGGTGAAACAACTGTGCTAATATTCATTTTCTCAGTTAATGTGAAGAATTGGGCACAGCCTGCTCCAGGGATCCTACGCGTTCCCCAAGCTAGTGCGCAAAAAATGGCCGACTTGCATTTTTGTATCAGGAACTGCTTATAGCATTAGGTTAGAAAACAAGCAACACATCTAATTATGTTTAGAAAACAAGAAAAAATTGTGCAAAAAACATTTATGAAAGTAATTTCATGTTCTAGGAAAGTTTACATGCATTGAAGTCAAGTTTCATTTGGAGCGTCAGATGGGATACTATTTAATCCAGATGTACATTCCTAGCCTGCTGATTGTCATTTTGTCCTGGGTTTCTTTCTGGATCAACATGGATGCTGCTCCAGCTAGAGTTGCACTGGGTATCACTACAGTTTTGACAATGACCACGCAAAGTTCAGGATCGAGAGCTTCCCTCCCAAAGGTAAGGAAATAATTTTATACCACCTACTTGTTATGCAAAAGAAATATTTGTTCTAATTTTGAAGTTTCTGAAAGATCAGTGTAAATATGTGTCTGATAAGGATGCAGGAGAAAGTGATAGCAGTGCTGTTAAAACTGTTGCAATGCCCTTGCATCTGGAGTAAGGCAGGTTTCTGCTTGTTTGGGTGATTGGAGGGTTCAAAGGTGTGAATATTTAAGGAGTTTTTACAAGTTTTGACACTGAATTTTCAGCATTTAAAAACTGTTTTTTTCTGAAGTATTTCGGTACCTCACTGTCATGAAAATTGGACATTCTCTCTGCCTGGGGATTTCATAAACTGTCTGGTCTTTTCTGGACCGTTGGACTCTCAAATATATTCATGTTTCTGGGTATGTCTCTCAGGCCCATAGATGCATAAACAAATACATATACATATATATAAAATACACACATTTGTGTATCTGGAGTTATATGTGTGTATATATATATATATATATATATAAAAACCAAAAAAACATGTATACACCTAGAAGGTTTCTCTGGAGAATCTTTTCAGTAAGGACTGCCAATGTCTTTGATTCATGGCAGAATTTCTTCATGTTCTCATTCAAATGTTGTCTGCAAACCTGCATCCTGACTATGCACAAAAATATCCTCTCACTCAAATTTTGTGGTCTTTTTAATCCAGGCCAGATGCTGGAGATGGGTTTACAGATTACAAACTGGGTTCTTTGTTTAGTCAGGCTGACAGCTCTTTTAAGCATGGGCACAACCTGAATGCTTCTGCTGATAGTAATCCCAGCAGAATTTCAGCATGCTCAGACTTTGTACAGTTTTCTGGAAGAGAGCTCAGAGGTAGATAGACCAGTTTACAATAGTCTAAGGAGTCACAAGATGTACTCCCTGAAGAAGAGAGTAGCAGTTCAGCATCACAGGGACTGGGATCATAAAACTGCTCTAGCAGCAATGAAAGCACAAATTTTGACTGCTTTATAGATCGTGATCTATTCCAAAAAGCATCTTGTATTTTTGTTCTACATTACCCTCAGTATCTTATTCTCATTCCAAATACTGTAATTTGCTCAAATGGAGTATATATAGGGCAACTTCAAAACCTGCACAGATTGTGTTACTCTTCTGTTGGTGATGAGAAACTATCACTTAAAAATCTGATGACTACAACAGTTGGTTCAGCTTCACTTGCTCACTTGGAGATATGTAAAATTTTCCATGCAAACTGACAGCCTTTCATATATTAATTCAGAATTTCAAATGGGTAATTCTTTAAACATTTGTTCAGACAACTCAGTCAATATTACCAAGTGAGCTCTCTGAAAAGAAAGTCAACAAAGAGATAATCTTGGCAAGGAGCATATAGGCTTTGCAGGTACCAAGTTTGGAATCACTAAAGACTGTGTCTAGATGGTACAACATGATTCCATGCTGATATATTCCAAGTTTCTTCCAAATTAACTGGCTTGAGAATAAAAAGTGATACAATCTCTGTAGTCGAAATTTCCACCCACATTTCCAGCTGGGCAAACATACCCTGCCAAGCTCTGCACTGTTACTATGCCCAAAATGCTAACACATTAGAAAGACTTTTTGTCATACACTTTTGATCCAATTGAAATGTTTCTCCTTTTTGTGTTCTGACTTGTTTGAGTAGAAAAGTATTTGCTGGATAATATTCTGGGCCTCTGCTGAGTGGAAGAAATGGGAAAATCCAGAATATGTTGGCTGTGGCTATTTGATTATTGGAGGGGTTTCTCCCCAGCCTCAGGATTAAATCAATTTATCTCAGCAGCTGTCAGAGGATGGGTATGCTCTGGCCCTATTCCATCCTACCCTGGTGCTTTCTGTTGTGCTCCTTTGCCACAATATAGGCTCTAAAGTAAAAGTACCTCACCAGAGAGTCCAGCACACATTTCAATCCAGCTTCTCCCCGTGGTTGTAATTCCACGGTGTGATTCAACTGAGCTGTACTTTACAGCTTTGGTGTTGATATAAGTGAGTTAGTCCTCAGGGGGACTTTTGAAAGTGTATCAATTGACTTAAAAATATGATTCTAAGTAAATGCTAGTATGCATGCTAGTTGATTCCCCCCTTGGATGACTCAAGTACCCAAAGAAACACGGGATTGACGAAAAACAAAGTGCTTCAAAACAGGCTTTATATGCAAGTGTAGCTGTGTAGCCATGTACAGCCATACAGGTCTCATACCACCAGTATCTGATTCCTTACACAAAGAAAGAAGCTTTTCTTGCTGTTGCTGTTGCAGGTGCTTAGCTATTTAAGTTAATACTAAAATTATAATTCTTAATAAAATATGTCCAGCTGAAATGCATTTAGAAATAAAAGTATGAAACAAACTGAACCAAATCAGTGTTAAATATGAAGCCCCAAAAAGGTTCTTTAAAAGTAATGTTTTTTCTAAGTCCTGTCTACATATTGGCAAGACACAGGAAGTTAGGCTGTCAATAAAATATCCATTTAAAAATTGCTCTAAGCATGAATATGTAAAAGAACATAAGAGACATGACAGGAGGGTTATTTTTGCAAGAGTACTGGAAAAAAACAGATGCAATTTTTCTTTGTGAAAGCAACCAAGATTTGAATACAAGAGTTGTTTTTTTTTTTTCCACACCCATCCTTGTTTGTGTCCTATTCTTATTTACAAGCATTTATACAACTTAACATTACCTTTAATTTACCCACTGTTTCATGCCAAGAATTTCTTCTTGTTCTCTATTTTAGTAGAGCTTCACCACAAAAAAAAAAAAAAAAAAACAAAAACAAAAACACCAAAATAATGAAAACTCCCCAACTTGAAAAGGAATAATTCCTTTACCAAAGAAATTATTAAATTTTTTAGGCAAAGAAGTATTGTGAGAAGATTCCCGGTCAGATTTTTGTTTTGTTTTTTTTTTTGTCAGTTTCCAAGTTATTATCTAAATGATTAATGTAGTATAGTTTGGAAGTAATTAACTAAATGTTGTTCTCAGCCCTGGTATAAGATTACAGGAGAGACTTCTGTTCACTTAAAACTGTTCTTTTCCATATTAATAACTTATATTCATTTGGATACACAGATTTCATAATGGTAGGTCATGGCAACGTAGACATTAGGCATTCAGTTATTGAAAATTAAACATGAGATTGAGAGAGCTGAAAAGAAAATGAAACAAAGCTAAAAAGAAATGAAGGAATGAAATTAATTGCAGCTGAGGTTTGTGTTTGCTGTACATAACAGAATCATCTAGAAAGCCTCTTCCAAATGAAATCTAGTTGTATTTCTCTGGTAAATTTTATAGTATTTCTGAGGAATTATTATCTTTGGAGCATGTTGAAATTCTGGCTAAGAATATTCAATCAAATACCAGGATCAGCAACACAGTGATAAACAAATCAACATATTTTTTTTCTTATTTTTCTACAAAGTTGATTTTTTTTTTGTTACAAAGGTAAGAATAATATGCGAGAGAATTAACATCCCATCAAAGCTACTGTTCTAGAACAGAGATCTGCAGTGCCTGTTTCAGAAAGCAGGAAGATTCTCTTCCTCCACAGCTTTAGCATAAGCTGGCCAATACCACATCCTGCTTCCTTCCTGGACATGAAATAATGATTTTCTGTATAAGGAACATCTGCAGAGAAATACTCATCATACTGTCAACCTTTTTTATAGTGCTGAAATTATTTTGTGTTTGTTACAGAAGTCTAGTGAGGGGTCTTGTAACCAGAGTTATCCTTATTGGTTGTGTTAGGGAGTAGTAAGAAACTCACACAGAAAGCTGGGGTTGAACACCAGCTTGACGGTTAATCCATCACTGGGATGCCCAGGAATGGTGATCCAAAATAGCAGGGTTCTTATGCTCTAACATGTTCCTCTGTGTAAGCCTTACCCACTTCTGATACTCTCTCTGGGTTCCTCTGGTTGTGTCATTGTTTTCCACTTAGAAACTTTGGCTACATAAATATTTGTGCACCCAGCTGATCGGCCAGCTGAGCAGAAATCCTAGTTACCAGGTGGATGATCAGAGAGACCACACATCCACAATGAAACCCTCAGGAAACTTAGAGCTTGCTATGTGCATGTCCTGTGCATGAGCCTGGGAGCTCCTTTTCACCTGGGGTTTGCAGAGAAAGTCTACAGCCCACAAATCAGGAACCTACTGTACATCCATGCAACACTCAGCACATGCCTAGATCCAACACCTTCTGGAAATATCAGGCCCACGGCACAAAAATGGCAGTATGCATTCACAAAAATATGGCTTTAGGAACACCTGGGCATCATACAGGGCACAGAAACTAGAATATGCCTTTACGTGTTTTATGGTCTCAGCTATGTATAAGATGGGGGAATAAAGGGGAGGTTATCAAGGTGCAATAGTGCAGAATTGCTGGGAAGTGTTAGAAAATAGTTATTTCCTTCAGAGCATTGAATGACTATTCTCTTGCTATTCTGTTTATTTTTAAGCAGCTTCCCTTTTATTGAATCAACAGAATCAAAAGTTTTAAAACATTTTCAAAAGAGGCATTTGAAAGAATAATGAGTTCTCTGCTGTGTTAGGAATTGGGTGTTTTTCAGATTGCTTTCTTCTTAAAACACTTATATAAACCAAACCTTTGCAACAACAGTCCAAGAAAATGAATTAATTTTAATGCTATAAAGCAAAACATTTGAGGATACTTTAAGTCAAGTCAGTGATAGCCACTGTATTTTACACAGTTGCGAAGAAATCATATTGTGTTGCTTTAATGCTCAGTGCTTAATGAATGCACGTTTCTTCCCCAGGGAGTAATCTGTGCAGAAAGAAAGTCTCATTTTAAGCTCACTGAAACCTTTGGAGTCCTTCCATTCACTTCATTTTGCTTTGGATCACTAAATGCATTACCCAATGCAATAAAAGCATTATATTCTAATAGGTGCAGAGACCTGTAAAATCAAAGTCAATGAAGTCTATCCCCTCTGGCAGTAAATGACTGCTTTTATGTGTTCTCCACTATCCCCAACATTTTTGGAGACTTTTCAAGATTCTAGGTCTTCTAGCAGACCAGTCTGGGAAAGTAGCCTCTGCTTTTTTAAATGCCAGAAGTTATGAAGTAAAGAAGCTCCAAGCATACAGCACAATTTATTTTGAATTATGGTTAAAATAAAGTTGTAACAACAGTTTAAAAAAAAAAAAAAAAAGAAGACATGAGGAGAAATAGTGATAAATAAAAATGAATAATGAATAGATGCTTAGATGCTGTGGTAAGAGATGATGTTAGTCTGTATTCACTGGTTTTCATTGGAAGCAGAGCACCTAAGGTGATAGTTTACACTTTAATGTAACAAATCACAGAGACTTCACATTTTGGTACAGCATTATGGTAAAAAACCCCAATAATAAATTAATTTGGAATGGAAGAAGTATTTTGACAAAATACTTTTACTTTAGTCTCAGTATCTGAAGAGAAAATACAGGAGTAATTATCATAGAATCATAGGATGGTTAGAGCTGGAAGGGACCTTAAAAATCATCGAGCTCCAACGCCCCTGCCATGGGCGGGGACATCTCCCACTAGACCAGGTTGTTCAAAGTCCCATCCAGCCTGGCCTGGAACACCTCCACGGATGGCGTCTCCACAACTTCTCTGGGCAACCTGTTCCCGTGTCTCACCACCCTCACAGTAAAAAATTTCTTTCTAGTATCTAATCTAAATCTCCCTTCTTTCAATTTAAAACCATTACCCTTTGTCCTGTCACTACATTCCCTGATAAAGAGTCCCTACCTATGTCTGCTGTAGGCCCCCTTCAGGTATTGGAACACAGCTATAAGGTCTCCACGGAGCCTTCTCTGGGCTGAATAGCCCCAACTTTCTCAGCCTGTCTTCATAGGAGAGGTGCTCCAGCCCTCTGATCACCTTTGTGGCCCTCCACTGGACCTGTTCCAACAGGCTCGTGTCCTGCCTGTGTTGAGGACTCCAGAGCTGGACACCGTACTCCAGGTGGGGTCTCATAAGAGCAGAGCAATTCAGTAATCATGAGATATGTTAATCGGCACTTGGTTTATGTGGGTGACTGAGGACTTCATGCACTCCTTAAACAATTAAGCCAAACTTAGTTTTATTAGAAATTTACAAAATCCTGTTGGTGACCTGATGGTCCTAAAACATTACCTTGATATTTAATATGATTGCCCTATGTCACATATGTATTCTTATAGGGGAATTGCAAGCAAATTTCACTTTTAAAAAATTTGTTTGGGGTTCTTGAATAGACTTAATAAGAAACATCCTAGTGTTTGTCAGTTTTTTTGACCAGAATAAAAGTGGGTAAGCTGTCCAAATTCTTGGGAAGTCAGGCTGCACTGTCAGGTAGCCACAAGGATCTGCTCTTCTGTCATATGCCTAACGGGAAAAGTTTTAGTAGCACTCACTTGTTTTGTTCATTTCCAATGTTCTTATATAACTTTCTTTTCCCTCCTCATTATTATATACATTTTATATAATATAAAAAGAATATTTTTTTCCTTTTGTTAAGAGAATCATGAAACCTGCTTTAGTGCTTTTCTGAGCCTGGCAATGCTTGGTACAACTAAATCTTGGATTCAGACAACGTTTTCAGTATCTATTGTTATATTCCATTCAGTATTTGAATCTCTTCTGCACTACATAATGAAGGAAATCACATAGACTGAACCTATTTTTCAACAAAAAAAAAAGTTCCAATATACAACAAGGGTCATAAGTAAGTGAGCACGTCATTGTTTGCTGAGAATTATTGAAGCAATTATTTGAGTTCAAACTGGTAAGCAGTCCTACAAGATACTATAGTTGTTTATTGTCAAGTTGTTTATAAAAACCTGCTTGTCATTTATAGTTTATAAAAGGTGTTTTCTGCTTCTGCTCTACAGTTTTTCATATTCTATTTCTTTATTCTTACTTCTTCCCCCTTTACTTTTATTTTCTCATGAATGGTTTTGAGGCAAAATGTTAATGTGTTTATGCTTGAGGGCAAGAGACATAATGTACCAGAGAAAACTTTCTAGCCCCTTCAAGTACTAATAGCACTGTGGTCACGTAAATACAAGCTTTAAAATACATATTTGGCCCCAATGAAAAGAGTGTGTGGTGCCCAGAAACTTCTCTGCTGCTTCCACCTACATCCGCTGGTCTTGTAAAAGACACTTTCCCTTCTTGCAAATCTCAGTCCTTTGATATCAAGGTAGATACTTACACAGCTAACCTATGCAGCTACAACTTCACTGGGAGCAGTATCTCAATTAATGTGATGTTGGATGAGCTTTAGCACAGTTACATATGCTGTGATCATGCATCCTTTATAGGAAGAAATTATTTTCTTCCATTCCACAAACATTTCCATTTCTGTAAAAACTAAGATTTGGGTCTGCTGTGTGGGTAAGAAGACAAAACCCAGCAGGATAAATCCTTTTTGTGACAAGAGCAGGAGGAAGAAGGATGTAAATGTTAAAGAAAGTACCAAAATCTGTTGCTAGAAATTGCCATATTATTCTTTTTCGCTTGGCCACAGAGGTGACCTGTCCTGGTCAATCTTTGAGTCTTAAAGTGGTTATGTAGTGAAATTCTTGCTGCCCTTCATTCTGTGCAAAGCTGACTAATGAGATAGCAACAGGATAAAGACTAGTATAGTTGGGTTTATAGCAAGTTTTACTCTATGACAGTAAAACAATCACTGAATAAATTGGCTGCTTTTTCCATTCTACTAATCTAAACTTTACAATTTGGTTTTCTGTATAGTGAAGACAGTGGTATTTACTGTACTACAAAAGCAGTAGTTGCTGCCATGCGTGACAGCTAAAAATATGCAATAAGATGTGTCTGAATACCTCTGGGATGTAGTTTGAGTACTCCTGGCACTTCCTTAGCAGGTTTTATAATGTAGTCATCTGGGAGGGCTGGCATTCAGCTGAGCCTATTTCAAGCATCAGAGCAGAGTTAAAGTTATTGTGCAGACCAGTCTGCTGGTTGTTTCATAACCCTGGCACGGTACTGGGGCTCTCCAGATTCATAGTCGCACCCTCTAGGACCTTGTGGCAGCTTTTAGCATCTCTCTGAGGAACACTCTGTGCTACTCTTTCACACACATATACACTGCAAACCCACTCTGAAACAACAACGTAGGCTGTTGTGGCTCATTCATTTCAAGTAATTGCAAGCCTTGAATCTATTAGATCATCTAACAGTATTATTTATGAATGTCCTCTCTTAATATTTCATTTGAAATAATGTTGATGGGACCCCCTGGAGTCTGGGAAAAACACTGTCATTTGTGGTGTACCTTAAAGCTGCTGCCTCCCAGTCAGAACATCAGTGCACATTGCATGTGGCTGTCAAGGCAGCTGCGCCACTGATATCTTACTCCCCTAAAGTTGTCTTCCAGACATAGTGCAACCGTATGACCTCCATTGTTTGAATGACACGGCTCTTTTTACCTTTGGAAACATTTCTGTGGAACAAATAAAATTGTTGATATTGATGCCTAGGTGTATTAACCTCTTCTTCTCTCCCCCCTGACCCTTCCAAGAAGACAGAGAGAGGCAATTTACTCTTATGTTAGCAAACTTCTTCAAGAGGAGGAACTAAATGAGTCAGTGTCTTGTTCTTAAATATAATATCTGCGATATGACATGACTGTGACTTTAATTTGCCAGTAGTGCAGCCCACTATTTTTTGTTCTTATAACATCAGCTTTGGAAATGAATCAATTCTAAACTAGGCATTAGCAAGAAAAAATATTAAATTGTTTTTAAGACATGGAAATATGGTCAGGAACTCTAGAAGGCGTCATTATTAACAAAATCTTAGGAGTAGGGTTTTAAACCCTGAATAAGTAGTCTCTTTTCCTCCTTATTTTTTCTTCCTAGAAGCTTGGAGTTAATTGAGATATCTTTCCTCAAAGAGAAGGGAGCAGCAGAGCAAAGAGCTTTGATCCTCAGTAGGTTGCATCTGGTATTAGGCTTCCCCGTTTGTGAGAAAGACATAGCATGTTCTTCTTCCTTATTCTACCAAAGGTTAAGGCTCTGGAGAATTGAGCCCAAACTCCCAATATGTGTGGAGGGAAACTTAAGTGACTAAATCCCAGGAGAAAATATAAGTTACAAAAAAGGGAGAACACATAACAAACGTTCCTTAGAACATTTTTTCATAGAAAAGATGGTACAGGTTATGTTAGAAATAATTACCAGCAGTAACAAGATTATAATGAGAACATATTAATATCTGTCACATACAGACATATAGGTGAAACTACTTCTGTTAGAAGGTGGTCTGCTGAGAAACTAAAAATAATTTACATTATTTCATTGATATAAAGGATCGAATTTTTTCTCTTTTCTGCAAAAGAGTATTTTCCTTGTGTGCATAATGGAAATAATCTATTAAAATATGATGAACAATGCTACTTTATAGGGCGTGATCAACTTAAAGACACCTCTTAATTTTCCATTGAACAATGTAGATGGTCACAGACAGCAATGAGAGTACCACTTTCCTGAACTGCACTTTAGGCTTGAATGTGTTCTGCTCATCAAAAACTGACTTAACCAGTTTAAATTTGCATGGAACTGACAAAGAAAAAAAGCAAAAGTGAAGAAAGGGAAGCAGCCCAAATGTCAGGATTATAATAAAAACTGTTACAGTTAGACAGTATGTTCTGTTGCTTTTTCTTGTTCAAACAATCAAGCTACTCGCTCTCTTTTTTAAGAAAGCCGTAGTTATCTGACGGGATCTATTTTATGAGTTTGTTGGCTGCATTTTGCTGTCTCCTGAACCTTCTAGCAGAAGCAGAATCTGCTCAGAATAAAAGCAAAATCCTGTCACAGGGCATGACTTAAATTAAAGCATTCAGATGCTCGGGCTTTACCACTCCTGTTACGTCTTACTGGGGCTCCCCAAAGTCAAGGATGACAGGGTTATGCCACAAAGATAACAGTGCAGAACAACTCAGTTGTGCATATATCTATCCCTGGATATGAAAACAAAAATAACCTTGCTTTTATATGTCTCAAAATAGCTAAACTACTACTCTAGGGAGTAAAGTAGTCTTTTTTTTTCAAATCTTGTTTTCTCTGTACCATTTAGTGAGCAACAAGAGTAAGATATCATTATTTTCTTGATTAATTCTCTAATAGACATTAATTCTCTCTAACAGCCATGTATATGTCATTCCTTAGTAGTGGTGTAGAATTGATTTTAACTGGGTAGCATTGGTTTTTTGTTAAGTAAGAAGTTAGAACTTTTTTTTTTTAACAATTTTGCAATGCTCTGTTAGAATGGGCATAAACACTGCATTGGTCAAATTAGAAGTCTTATATACCTTGCACACCACTGCATATACAGGTGATTTCTTCTCTTTTGCTACATTGACTGGAACAGGAGATAGACATTTTGCAACAAGTCAAAAAAGTGTATACTACACATGTTTCTGGGCAGCGCTTGTAGCTTGGCAAATGATTTCATGGTGAATTGCTTAAAGCAAAACTCTCTTGGAGAGTGCAGCTATATGAGTTGATTAGCTTCTTGCATTAATGAGGTTTCAGTAAAAGCTTTTCCCAAATTGAAAGGCATGTCTAATTAAAAGTCTGTGAATTGCCTGAGTATGGGAATTGCACTTCATGACAAGTTCATCTGGCCAGTTTCATTCATGATTTCCACGATTAGGCTGACTTCCTCCAGATGTACCTCCCTCTTAGTTAAGGAAAGACAGCCTTAATAGCAGCTGTTGTCTGCAACAGAATTCAAAAGCATCTTGCCCAGCTCCTCTGTCTGCCATCTGTGAAACAGATTTTTAAAATAAAAGCTTCCCTTTGCTAGATGTTGTCCTCATTATGATTTTGTTTTGTTTGTAATTCATACTCTTTTGAGATTGTCTTCTGAAAAACAACTGAAAAACACACCAAAGAGAGAATGAAAATGAATTTGCAGCTATAATATTTTCAGCTAAAATAAAATTCTACTATTTTCAGCTAAAATTAAACACATAGGTTTTCCTAACATCTCTTTGTCTGTGTAGTACAGATAAAGTATATCAGATCTGCGCGCAGTGATATACATTTTAGATGGGGCCAGCCACTTTCTATGAGGAAGTACTTCTTTACAAAAAATATCCCTGTCTTTAAGATATGCAAAGGGTACTTTAGAATAATGTTCTCATTTATTGGCATTTTTTCCTATACGATTGCCAGTCACCACTGTCTGATTTCTCCAAGACATCTTTTTTTTTATTTTTCAACCTGTTCTGTTACTTGGAAATCAAAAGTTAATCAATCTAAAAATATATGAATATTTTGACATGGAAATGGTTCAACTGACATGATTTTGAAAAAATGAATTTGTGATTTGTAACTTTTTTTAAAATTTCTTTTTTATTCTAATTTAGAAGACATTTCTGAAATGTCAAAAATGCCCAGGGACGGAAAAAACACTTCCTCATCAGATCTAACTGAGATCTAACTGAGATACTGATAGGCACTCAGTTAGATACTGATCAGATCTAACTGAGATCTAACTGAGATACTGATAGGCACTCTTCAACTTTAAAAATATTCAGAGAAAAATTACCCTAATTAAAAACTTACTAGAATCACAAGATCAAGCTTGGGCACTTTACAGAGACACTCTGAGAAGAGAATAAATCAAACTGCATAATAGTGAGTGAACTCCAGCCCTGCTCATTATTGCTAACATATGAAGCCTCAAGTCATCAGAGCACAGTTTAAGCAGTTGTTTCTGTTCTGACATGGCTTAATGACTTCTATACATCATAGATCTTCCTTTTTTTTCCAAGTCAAAAGGGACAATGTGGTCTTCTAGGATAGCACTCTTTTTTTGCATCCAATTGCTGTTACAACTGTGTTCTATAAATACTCTATGTTTGTCTTAAATATGGCTTAAAAGCGTGCAGTCTTACCTTGAACATGAAGTTTGTAAGTTTATTTCAATAAACAGCCATGTATATTCTTAAAAGATACTTAATATTTAAGAGACTGAGGATTCTCTGGCTTTACCCTCCATCTGGTATTCCTTGCTAGGCATTTCTTGTCTGGTCTACAAATGCTTTCCAGACCCAGTGTCTTTTCTTATTCAAGAAAACCTATGATGAAATTGAGCAATCTTTTGATCTTTTTTTTTTTTTTTTTTTTTTTTTTTTTTGGGTAAACTAAACAGATTGAGCTTCTTTTGTCTCTCCCTTGTAGAACGTCTTCTTCCCCCTTCAATCTTGTCTCTTGTCACTGTGCCAATATCATGTTTTTAAATATAGGAACCACAACTACGCTACTGTGGGAACTATTAATACAGCTTTCTTCCTTCTCCACCTCCTCTGTTCTGTTTATAGACTCAGTAGTTATATACACCTTTTCCCCACAGCTTTGCTTTTTCAGTCAGTCCCTTTCATTACCATCTGTGATGTACAGTACAGACATCCTGCCCACAGATGTGGCTCCCTCCTTCACTCCAGCAGTGCGACCTGGTGCTAGGAGGCTCTTTTAACAAACCCTTGGTTTGGAAATGCCTAGTAATCCTAATTATACTTTATTGTATACCTTATTATCTCATTATGTATTGTCTTACCATTCTTCATTTCTTCTGATGCTTTTCTTCATTTTCCCAGGACTTCTTGCTTGTATTGATTGGTGTTCATTTTATTCTGATTTTACTTGACTTTCAGTTATTTCCTTTTTAGTTTTTCTTTTTCTCAATATTCAGGGCTATTTCTGCTTTTCCTGTAATGCCATTAAGGGAATTTAAAAATAAATTTATCCCCTTTGATGGTTATGAAATTGCAGTTATTAAAATCTTCAACTCTTGCATAATTGTAACATACTTGGTGCTAGTAAATAAGAATATTTGTGACAGTCTGGGTTTATGCCATGTAAATTAGGACAAATTTATGGCTTTCTGATAGCACAGCAGATTGTAAATAGTTAATTCTCAGTGGGAAGAAACTTATAGAGAAAGCTATTGTTAAAGACATATCAGAATGTAAATAAGGACACAAAGGAAGACTGAAAATTTCTGCATCTTTTCTTACCGTTGATGGAGTAGGAAAGCATACTGAGAACTAAATTGAAATTAAAAAGGAAAAAATAGATTAAATTGAGTAGTAACTTGCAATAAATATTCAACAGTGTGATGCAAAGTGGCAGTTTATGTCCATTTAGCCAATTAAATAGTGGTAGACTTTAGGGCACCTGGGAGAGGCACAACTGCACGACAGCAGTTCCAGGTCCCCAGCCAGAAATGCAGTTGACAGTTTGGATGCATAGGTGAGAAGTAAGAATTGGTAAGAAATCAAGTCTGTGCAGCATCAAATAGGAGTAACGTGGGTTAACATGAAACACATAAAAGAGAAATATATGAGTTTCATTAATTATGAGACGAATTACAGTGATAACATTAGCCTGAGAGGCAAAAAAGCTCTCCATAAGCAAAGAAGGGTAGTCAAATACTTCTAGTATCAACTAAACAGAATAAAGACAACGTTAAAAATAATAAAAATTAAAAAATGTAGACTTACTTTTGGATTTGAGGAACTGTAATAATGTGAAAAACTAGTTTTCCACCTAAGCAAGACAAAAAATACACAGGAAACAGAAAAAAATACTTAATATATGGGGGTAGAGGGAAAAGAGAGGAGGAAATGAATAACAAGACCCTTAATAGTTGTTACTTAAAACCAACTAGTGATGTACATGCACTGAAAATATTCATATGTAAAGAATATGAATAGAGGAATATTTTTCAGCTGTGGTTTGTAATAACAGACTGAGGAAAGAGTAAAATAGCCCATAATGGAAAGAAATTGTGTCCTATTTACATTTGCATTTCTAAAGTTTTCCACAGAAAGCCAGAGCAATTTTTTCCACTTAGACTAATGATGGCTTCTTTATTATATGCATCTCTATTTCACAGCCAATTTTAAATCAGCAAGTAAATATTGGACTTGTAGACCTGCAGTGAGATCCAGCTGTCAAATCTGAGGTGGCTGAAAGTTGTTTTAGACTGTCTTTCTAGTCAACAGAGAGGAGGAAACACCTCCACTGCCAAATT
Organism: Nycticryphes semicollaris; assembly: GCA_013400055.1. NCBI lineage: Eukaryota > Metazoa > Chordata > Aves > Charadriiformes > Rostratulidae > Nycticryphes > Nycticryphes semicollaris. The sequence continues at coordinate 60,029 of VXBJ01001171.1, forward strand.
TTTCTGATGCTCAGACAGGTACACAAGGTAGGTCAGATGAACCGCTTGTTTCAAGTGCCAGCAAGGGAAGCCAGGGTGACCAGGCTGCAAGTGAGATTTAAAGTGATGTGAGTAAATTCAAGTGAAGTGATGTGAGGTAAATTCATTCCCAAACACTCAATGTAAAAAGTAGTGAAATGTGTATCATAAAGTAGAAATATTCAAAATATTAAATATTTTGTATAAATTAGTTGAATTACTTTTTTTTTTTTTTTTTTTTTATTTCCACACAGGTGGCTGTATAAGAATCTTCTTACCTACACCTACTATTTGTGTGTGATTTAGGTCAAACCTGTCTTATTTAGGAAAATAAATATTTTTCTTCCTCCTTCTCTTTCACATGTAGTGCAGCATGGATTACAGTGAGTGAACTGTGTGTGAGGTGGTATCCAAACCCTTGTTTCACAGTGGTCTGTTACACACCTGTTCGTATTTTGGACAAATATGTTACAGGAGATTCTGTATAGAGCCAATGAGGTTGCCCACAGGGCATAATTCAGTGTCCAGCACCAGTTTTACTGTTATAAAACTGCATGATGGCAAGGGCTCAGTTTGACTCTTGGAGCTGTAAATTAGAAAAGAAAATTGAATACATACAAAGTAGAACTAATTGAAACAGTAGATATGTAACTTCACAGTGGATTTAAAAAAAATCAATTCTCAGCATAAACTAGCACACAGCTTTGTGCATTCTAGGAGGAAATCAGAGAAAAGGGCTTATATTAGTTAGTCATTTCTTCAATGCAAGCATTTCTAGATAAGAATGATTTAAGTATTTCAGGAATGGATCGTCATCAACTAATCTTATCAAATCCTCTGGCATATAAAAAGGTTACATTGCATAATGACTGGAGGTAACATGGGTTTTCTTACATCACTTTGAGTGGTGTATCAGTGGCATTTTTCCCTTTATGCATAGGTCTGCCATCCATAGGGCATTTATATAATGCTCCTTACTCTATGAGAGCTCTGGGTTGCATTTCTTCACATAGGGGATTTTCAGGCCTTTGTGGATGTCGTTATGATTCTGCATGTTTGAAGGAGGGAGAGGCAATGATAAGGCATGCATCAGTCTGATTTAGGAAATATTTCTCCTGCTGTGCAGAAGACCAGTGCTAGAATCTAGTACATAATGTCAGAACGTCTTACTCACTGGAGTTGTATTTTATGTGCTATTGTTTTATGTAAATATATTTAGAATTCAGTGGGTGAATAAAGTTACAAGTGTCACAGAGTCTAATATAAAGTCTTTAATTGAGTCCTTCGCTTTAGCACATTCAACAGGCTATATGGGGAGATTATAAAATCTTACAGAAAATAAAAATTTGAGCTTTTCTGGATAAATTCTGAGTACTATCAAATCTGCGGGTCTCCCATAGGCATGGAGCAAGCACACACCATAAAACTGAGATCTGCTTTTCAGAGAGGAGGCTAAATTTTCTGTTCCTTTAAAATGAAACAACTCTTCTGACTCATTTACCAACTGGAGACCTTCTTTGAATACATTTATTTTTTATTGGGAGAATTCTATAGATAAGTATCTTCTTTTAATGGAAAAATTAGTGATTTTTTTTTTCTTCAGATGATCCAAAGTAAAAACATCCAAGAAAAGCTTGAAGTGTTTCCAGTTGGATACATTATTGCAACAGCTTCAGGAAAGTTGGGTATCACTTGTGTCACAGTCCCCTTTCTTCTGAGGCCTTTCCTGACATTTCACATGCTTTATTGCCTTCTGTAACACACTACCAGCACCTTCCAAAATAACGTGTCATAGGATATGTAGACTGAGCAGAAAGAAAATCCCACAGAGATCCGACGAGAAGAAAGAGCTAAATCATACCCCATCAAATACGTGGTAGCCCTTCCTCATTGAATGATTTTTAGTTTGTTCAAAGTTTGAAAGCTGACCCATGTATGCTGCTGTGTGTGTTCTTGCTAGTTCCAGTGCTCCATTAGAAAGAAGCTCTTACAGAATCAGAATCATAGACACATTTTGGTTGGTATCCTAGTTTGAATGACACAGGGCTAATTTCTTTTTTAATGCCTGGGAAAACTGCACTTTTATAAGACTTATGTCTGAATTTGTGAAAATATTTACTCTATAGCTAGCTATGGTATATGGATTTTGAGGTCTCAGTGGTTTTGGACCTTGCCAGGTGCAGGGATGAGAAGGAGTGAGACCCGGGTGCTTGACCAAGGCTGGCCAACAGTATTATTTCATACCATGAATGTCACATTCAATATAAATTAGAATGTTTGCTGTGAAGTTTTCTCTCTTCCTTGATGTCTGTGATCCTGATACCTTCTTGCCCTGGTGCCGGACCCCTGAGCCCTTCCTTTCCTCCTGAAGCTGTGGCACTTTCAGCGTCCAACATTTGCTGTCTGCTGCTGGGAGTGCACAGCTTCTTGCTGATACAATTGTCTGAGTATAATCCTTGTATATTTTATATTGGTATTGGTATCAATATTGGTTCTTTACTGTTATTAATGTTAATTACCTAGTCTTATTCTATTAAATCTGTTTATATTTCAGTCCTTGTTTTTCCTGATTCCCCTTCCCAGGTGGGGAGGTGTCACTGAGTGACAGAATAATTATCTGAATGATAATTGTGGGTTCTTCAAACCCTAACAGCTGGAAAAGACCCTTAAGATCATTGAGTCCAACCATTAACCTAACATTGCCAAGTCCACTACTATACCATGTCCCTCAGCACTACATCTACCTGTCTTTTAAATACCTCCAAGGATGGTGACTCAACCACTCACCGGGACAGTCTGTTCCAGTGCTTGATAACCCTTTCAGGGAAGAATTTTCTCCTAATATCCAATCTAAACCTCCCCTGGCACAATTTGAGTCAGTTTCATCTTGTCCTATTGCTTCTTACTTGGAAGAAGTGATTGACCTCCCCTGGTCAGTGCTATGGTCACCCCTGAATGTCTCTTTCTCCAGGCTAAACAACCCCAGATCCCTCAGCAACATAAGACTTGTGCTCTAGACTCTTCACTAGCTTCATTGCTATTCTTTAGACATGCTCCAGCATCTCATTGTCTTTCTTGTAGTGAGGCCCAAAACTGAACGCAGTATTTGAGATGTAGCCTCATCTGTGCTGAATATCTTATGTGATTTATCATCTCTCTATGCTGTTGTCTCTTGCTCATTTCTACAGTCTAGGATCCTAAAACAACAGAAATTGTTGCTAGTTGAGGAAAACATTTCTGTGAAACCAAAAGTTCCCAGCATGTCCATCTTGTGGAAACATTTGCTTTTCTTTTGTTCTACTAGATAACATTCAGTGCAACAGTTTAGATCTAAAACTAGCAGTGGTCTGTACGTTGCACCATAATTTTCATATGCAACCATTTAAATTTTCAATTATTGTTTATACATGAACTTGGTGACAAAAGCAGAACATTTTGTAGTTTACACTCTCAAAAATGGATTAAAATGCAAGAATTCTGTAATTAGATTAAACCAGAAGTGCAGTTCCATTTTAACTAACAAATAAGCACATGCTTTGCTAACTGCAGAGAACATTGCCCTCCTCTGAGAATTTTATCAAGGATATTGTACATGTTCAACACTTGTGCTTACTGCTATACCACAAAGAGCCTTCAACTATTTTGCCATTGCTACTAATGCCCAGTAATAACAGGCAGATATAGCAGTAGATAGGAGCAATGCAACTGGGATTTGAGTGCTAGAATGGAATTGGAGGAAAGTAATTATCTTGCATCCTTTTTGTCTTTAACTGTCATTTCTGATGTAATGAACTTGGCCAAAAATCTGCAAATTGGTGGTTTCATACAAAACCAAATCTGCACTGGAAAAAAACGTACAAAGCAATCTGTAATTGTACCGTTTGTGTCACTTGTAGAAATGAATTTGCAGTGAACATATTTATACAAATGTTTTCAAACAGCCATGCATCCTCCCCCCTCCTACCTCTCTTCCCTCCCACATAACCACACTCTATCTGGAGTTGCCAGGATACTGTAAGAAAGGTTGTTTTTACAGGGCTCCCAGCTGTGCCCAGGTACAGAAGCATGATTACTTTGGAGAGGGCTTCTCTTTGCAGGGTTTTCACGCCACTTTGGCAGGCTCAGGAGATATGCATCAGAAATGAGGTACAGAAGATGCCTCTGTTAGTGTTTTCTGGGTATATTGAGAATAGACTGGAGCATGTTCTTCCTGAGATTTGCTCCTTCCAGTGCGTTGTTCACATTTGTCCCAGTTAACCATCACTGAGCTTACCTGGTGTTTCTGGCTGTTGGAGAAGCAGCAAGGAAGGTGCTGGCATTACCTACCCTACCCTGCTAGTGCACTAACTGTTGTTTTATTGGCTATTTTAGTTTGTAAGCTTCTCCCACCACAGCATCTTATGAAAAATACAGGCAAATAATTGTTTTGTTTTAAAATAGTAGAACAAAAACCGAAAAAGAAAGTCAAATTCCAAGTATTTCCAAAACAGAATTTTTCTTTTCAGACTGTTAAACACACATGGTTCATATTTCAGGAAATATGTTCTGGAAAGCAGTAAAATCCAGTTTTCAAAACTAAGGTGAACGAGCAATTACACATGGACTACCAACAGATGCTGTGCAGAAGGGAGTAACTTGCTCTATGGGTATGTCAGCTGTGAATGGAAATGAAAGATGATTTTAGCTCTTTATATAGCATTTTTATGACTAACACTTGGGTATTGCCTCTTTTTTGTGAGTGGGAAAGATAGAACTCAAACCTACTTTAGAAAACTGAAAATTGTATTATTTGTGTGATGGCCCTGGATATGGTTTTGCTCTCACTTGTTTTTTGCTGACATCGCCATCCTCTCCTTGAATTTTCTGTTTTTACATTCTGTACTGAAATGCTTTGACATTTTCTTACTGTCTTATATGATAAAGCTCTGCATGGTGTGATAGATTCAAGCAGGTAGCTGCAACCTATAAACATGCACAGTCCTTATACAAAGAATGACAGCATAGGCATTGGCAAAAATTATAATGGCATATTTAGGAGTTTTCTTCCCTTTTTGTTTGTCATAAGATGTGATCCAGAGCTGTAATCCAGGTGACTAAATTGCTTTGCAAGAATTTAACTTCTTTTTTCTCTAGTTCAACTTTGATTAACCGAAAATAAATTCCCAGTCTAAACTAAGAGAAAATCTGTTTGCTTAGCTGTCTCCAGCGTGCCAGCAACGCTGCTGCAGGTAAGCTCAGCTGCACTATCTGGACACTGGCGGGCTTGGACACTGTCAAGGGCGGTTAAAAGCCAGTGGCTAACTGCTTTAAAATCTCAAGTTCTGTGCTTAAACTAGGCTTGCTTTACAGCCCTCTGAGGTATATGCAAACTCTCTGGACTACAGCAGGGCAAGTTGTGTGAGTGAATGAGGTACATTATGTCCAGCCAGTGTCCCCCTCTACCAGTCATTTCTTGTAGTGATATTGCATGATTGGCATCAAGCAGAAAAAATTGCAGACAAATTGCTTATAGGTTCCTAAATAAACTCGATATCACATGAGACAAAGGCTGATGTGTTATGCCAGGTGCCTGAACACATGCTACGATTGGAATGGGAAGGGGCTGTGCTATATGGATGTTGGGACAGTACAGCCAGTGGTATAAACACACACACCTTGCAAAATAGACATAGCAACCTCCAAATAGCAGGAGAAGACTTTCACCACTAACTTCCTACGGAATGCAGTGTTTTGTGGTGACAGCAAGTAAACAGACATGGGAAAGGTATACTGGTAAAGCAGCTAAGGGTTAATTTACTCTTCTGAAAAGACATTGTCATACCATATAGACATATTCTAAGCTCCATAGTGATATCTGAGAATCAAATGCAGAGGGTTCATGCTATTTAGGGGCCCACACACATCATTACTGACAGCTTAATTTTTTAAATGTCTAAACTCTCTGTGCTATTTCAGCAGCAGTCTCACCCTTGACCCAATGAGAAGTGAAGAATTCCAGCTCATGTTGAAGCCTTGGAATGCAGCTCTTGGAGATAGTATATCTTACCAGCTGTGAAACGTACTGTAGGCATTTTCCAACAGGGGCAAGACATGGTCATGTCTTAGGTCCAGCAGCACTTTAGGGGCATGAAAGATATGGAATTGGCTTTTTGCTCTGTCTAGAGCTAAAGCCAAGCAGCTTCTTCTTGAGAAGTGCTTAATTAAAAGTCTGTTGTTATTTGTGCAGTAGCAAAAGACCTCTCTTTTTTGCTCTTACCTTTCTCCATCGCCTGATCTCTTGGCATTTTCCTATCTCTTACAATAGGCAGTAGCTGGGTGGTAAGGCCCTCAGCTGGAACTTATTTTTCTCTGAATCACGTTGACTATGACACTGTACCTGCTGAATATTTGCTGTGCACCTGTGGTTCTCAACCTTCACCTACCCTGTGGTCATTAACATAAAAAAGTTCAGTATCCTACTTGGCTGCCAGTCTGGACAACAGCAGAGCCCATCGGTAGCTGCAGGTAACTTTGCTGACTGTGGGCGAGGTTAGAGATTACTCAGCCACTGGCAGTAGAAAGGTTGTCTCTGTGATGATGTGCTGACAGAAGAAGTAGGTTTCAGTCCCTAAATCCAAGGCAGGGCAGTTGTGTCCACAGCAAATGCAGACAGTTAGGTGCCTGAATGGAGAAGTTCGCTGGTAGATCAAGTGTCACCGTTCTATGGAGGCATTATTTCATTTTACTCTCTGTGTGTTGCATATGTACTCTGCGGTTGGTGGCCATGATATCTATATATTCACAGCCATGGTTTAATTAATCCTGTTATGGATAGAACCTACCATGGCATTAAGAAAGCAAATATTTTTAGCCTATATAAGGAGTGAGTGCTGCCCACTGACATGAACTCATTTAGAAGGCAACTTATCCACTGCAGGTAACCAGGATGAAAAAAGAAACTAAGGTTTAGATTACAGTAATTAGAATTTACTGAGCAAATGAGGCCCTGTGTGAAAGGACAAGCATAATTGGTGACTTCACCTCTTAGAGAAAAATAACAACTATTTTGCTACATGCCAGTTCCCCTTGCTGCCCCCAGGGCAGATGTCCTAACATTTTTGATGGTGACTTTTATAACGGTGTGAAAATAAACCACCTTAACTGCTGAGTTTCCACGTCTGAGATGGATGGAAGCAAATGCAAGGACTGAGGAAGAGAACACCATGAGACAGGATTTTACATAAGCATTATGAGAAGCATCACTCATCTCTTCATGTTTGTCAGACAGATTTGTGCTTCCTCAGAACCATTAGGACAATAGCACACGTGAATTTTTTATAAGTGAACAAGCCCTAATAAAAAATGAAAAGTAAAAGTGATGTGCCCTTTGCCCCCTCTCAAAGATATAACTTAAACAATGTCTACTGCTGATTTGTCCCTATGTCCCTGACTTAAGTATAGAAAGGCCCTATAAGGGACACTTGAGTATTACTTCCTAACTACAAATAATGCTTTTAGCAATACTTTAAGCCTTCTCTTACATGCTTAGAATCAAAGTAAATCCTTACCCTGAAGTTCATATTTTGCTTCCTACAATTCAGCAAACTTCCACTTTCCAGAGGAAGCAGTTCAAATGTTGTATATACATGGGTCCAGAAGAAGTGTCTAGTGGGTAAGCAGAGGGAGTGACAGTCTCACAAATGGGGAGCACTGAGCTCTGTGTTGATAATGTGTTGAAACTCCATTGGAGGAAGAGAGTTCAACAACTCACACAATGCAGGTGGTTTAGTGCTTTCCATTTCCATTTCCATTGCAACAGACTTTCTCTGAATCCTTTTATGACCATTTCCTGTACTTCAGTACACCTTTCCATTTGCTTCTTGAATGTCGTCGGGACCTCCTCCCTGCCTTCACCTTCACGAAAACAGATCAGCTGAGAGCTGAACTGGTGAGACAGTCTTTGAGACAGGTACCAGAGTCCTAGGTCAAACCTACAAGATGGTAGGGATGAGAACACAGAGTCACCACAGGGAAAGGGAGAAGGGCTCAACCGGCTCCTTTATTGTACTTCTGTTGGCTTGTTGGGTTTCCATTATGGTCATAAAGCGTCTCTCATCTCCAAAACAGATTACAAACCAACCTGTTTTCTTCAGGAGCGTCATCTGCTCTAATAAGAGAGAACTCATCTCCTCAAATCCTGTTTCTTTTTAGCCCATTATGGCTGCAGCAACTTCTCTGTTGTTTATTTGCATTCTTCTGAATTGCAGTAGATTTCAAGTCTCATCTGCTAAAACCAGAACTAGTAAACTCAGTCATATGGCTGTGTTCTTCCTCAGCATTGACTGGGTTCCTGCTGGATCATCCTGGAATAATAACCTGGAGATGCTCTGAACAAAGCTCTGTCATCATTATTTTCTGCAGCTTATATATTAAAAAAAAACTTTGCAGCCGAAGCAACTCTTCGTTAGGCTGCACAGTCAGTCTAATAACTTTTTCTCAGAAAGAGAAAATACGTGTTTCGGTACACATTTTGAACTGTCTCTGTGAGATGGAGATTTTAATTGTGTTGAACATCAGTTGACTATTAAAATACACGAAAAAAAGACTTTGAAAGTGTCAGGGATTCACTAAAGGAAATTAACACATGCATTTCTAGCCAGTATTGAGTGACACATCAAACATCTGCTGCAGGTTATTATAGAAGGAGAAGCCAAATGAAAATGGCAAATGTGTACTCTCAGCTGCAGGGGTTGGAAGAATATAGCTGGTAAATGACATTTGGAGAAGTCCCGGCTCACTCTGCATTGCTCCTTGGAAAGCCAGGATCTGTTGTGCTGGTCTCTTCAACTCCTGAACAGAGCTTGTGCACAGCAGGGAATTGGCAATGGGCTGGAGAGACTGGGGAAGATGTCTGACTGTGGGGAGCAGAGGAGAAAGCAGCAGAGGTTGTTAGCTACATGTGTAGGGATCAAATGTAGGACACAGGATGGATCCCAGATTGTTTCAGTTTTCTCCGCATTGTGGTAATTAATTAGTTGATTGGGATGTTGGGAGAGAAGAAAGGCTCAGTAGAGGTACTTTGGCACAGGGCATGTGGTGGGGAATAGATGCTTCCTAAGGAATGGCTCTGAACCTAGCAGTCTGTAAGATGGGCACTGAGGAGTACTAACAGTGTGCACCTATCACAGCTAAATTTTTTTTCTACTGATTGTTGTTCAGCGTAATATGTTGTTCAGATCCTGACACTAATCTCTTCAGTGTGAGATACTCTGGAAAGAGAGTAGGTACAGACCCCTCCATGCATGAGGAATTCCAGGATTCCCCAAGTCAGGTGTTTTCAGATTCAGAGTCTACTCATAGCTTCTCTGAGGTTGTAGGGCATGGCACAGGTCCAGAAACAGCCTGATTATGAGGGTGTCCATACTCAACAGAGCAAATGTTGGAACTTGTGTATATGCCAAGCAGCTGAGTGAGGACATCTCATGACAATGGACTTACTGCACCTGCCATGTAAAATCTACTGTGGCTGCTCTGCCACAAAAATATCATTATTGTTGAGACAGTCCTACACAGCTCTGTATGTTGTGGTACACATAGTTCTGCTCCAGTCTCCAAACTCCACACTCTTCCATTTTCTGAACTCCAAAACAGAGATGAGCTTTTCCCAGGACACAACAGACACTTTAAACATGAGATTTCCTCATTTGCTCTTCTTATGTTTTCACACTGCAGCTCTAGTACATGCAGTACCACAGAGAGAAAGTAACTATGGAGATAGAAGAGACTGGAGATATCTTCAACACCTGGAGGTGCAGCAGGCAAAGGATGATGTTAAACTGCCTGTAAAATTTCCTTCTTGCCCCTATGCTTGTCTGCACAGCATAACAAGCGCAAGTGCTTACAAAATGTCACAATTTCACACCAGCAAGCTTCAAGAACCTGCATTTTCCCCTGAGGCTGGCAATTTTAAAATACTTGAAATGTATTTGTATTGTGTGTATTCTTCCCATTTTCATGTCAATGAAACCTGTCAGCAATTTGCTATGGGGATAGGTAGAAGGGATGTGAAGATTGAGCTGGTCATTTTCATCAGCTTGATGCACCATAACATGACAAGTCCAGCTCAACATGCTTATTCTCGGAGGTGCTTACTCTCATGACAAGACAGACCTTTAGTGTAAGCACCTAAAGATACATGTATATAGAGATAGCTGTGGATGCACCACCTCAGCTTTCAGCTTTTCCCACTTAGGCAGTGTTAAATGAGTCATAAAAGAATAGATATCAATTTTGTCACTCAGGAATGGGTAAACTGGCTTCTTTGTACCACAGATCTGACCCAGAGGTTTTCCCAAGGGACTGTTCGTTGTAGCTGCCAATGCTTTAGATATAAAGTCACGAGTTTTTAGTGGGATAGTGATGGAAGAGAAGCCAATTTCTCCCCTGTCTCTTTGTAAGGAGCCACATGAAGAAAACAATGGACAATGGGTAAAAGTTGCATCAGGAGAAGTTTCATCTCAATATAAGAAAGAATTTTTTTTGTATTGAGAAAAAACATTGATTGGAACTACCTCACCCAGGGATGTGGTAGCATCAATGGACATTTTTAAGATAAAATTGGACAGTCTGGTTGACAAACTCATCTAGGTTCCCCTTCCTGTGAAAGGTTGGACTATATGATCTTTGGAGGTCTCATCCAACCTGGCCTGGACCATGATTCCAGGATTTTTTTTGCTATAACACAAATCTCTGCTGATTCAATAGCTTTGGGAATTTGATATCTTTGAATTTTAGTCATGCTGTCAAATTGAATTAAAATTACTTGATTTCTTCAAGTTTCTGAGAAGAGATAGATATGCATGGACCCTCACGAGGAACATGCACAGCAATACAGAGTTCTTTTCCTTAGAAGTCAGGCTAAAAACTGAAAAATCAAATTATGGAAACATTTGTTACAGGTGTTATTTTTCTAGAAACTGTGGCTTTAAAAGGTGCAGTATATACAGTGAACTTCTTTGCCTTCATACATTTTCAAACGTAATTTTTCACATAGTCAATAGTGTGATGATTAAGCTGGTCTCGAATGTCAGTCTGAAACTTAATAACGTGAAAAAGAAAAAAAAAAAAAGAGAAATACTTTGTATGTGTTTTCTTGATTAAACATCAATTTTCTTGGAATGTGGAAACCAAAAATTAGCTAACACGATGCTCTGCATGACTGACTTTTCCAAGGAACTTAACATCCAGTATCACGTCAGCTAATTGTGATTAAATAGCTGACATAGGTTGCTCTTGTCAGTTAATGTTGAATGTTACTGGCTAATCAGTTGTGTCAGGTTAGTCACGTCATTAAATTGTGATAAACCAGCTCCCATTTTTGTGATGTATGTGCAACAAACATGGCTTCCACAAAATAATGGAGCTGGCAGTCTATTGTCTGCTAGGGCAGAGTTAATGAAAGAGAACTGGAAACTTGCTTGCTGTTGTAATGTTTATTTGAAGTAGACGAAAGATGTCATACATAACTGTGTGACCAGTTTTAGTCATCTGGAATTTGACTAAGATTTTGTGATCCTTGCACATACACCCTTCCAGGATCTGGTTATCTGCAATGTACCTAAAATTCACAGCAGGGAAAGGTGATGAATAAATAAGACATCCAGAAAAATTACATCACATTATCATATGCAGGTTTTTACATTGCTTTGTTTTAAATTCAGGATCAGAGCAGGGTGAAAATGTCATGATTTAAGCAAGGATTTCAGCTAGACATTTTTCAGAGAACAAAAAAGGATGAATCAGTCATGCAAAGACTAAATAAGCTGTTCTTCTTGACCTTCTCAAGGTATGAGTAACTAGTATTGGCCTGTTATTCTTATTTTTGTATGGAAATTATGGAGTTGTCATACTCTTTCTCTTCCCACAGCTCACCCACTTTGAATACATAGGTCATGCAAAAATACTTACACAAAATGCAATAAACATCTCACAAAGCCATTTGCAAATTATATGACAATGACACCATCATTGATCTTTTATTTCAGCATGCATTCATGTTAAAAGCCTAAAGGAATAGAAGGCCTGCTGTGAATCTTAAAGTGATTACCCTTTTGTTAAAGAAACAGAACGAATGCTTTTATTTTGCCCAGGAACCTTGGTATTTCAGAGGTACTTTAACATGAGTGATATAAATCCATAAAACTTTTGGAATAGTTGGTGCATGGGCACTTTTTAAAAATTGTTTCCATAATAACATGGAACTTGCTTCTTGGGAAGAATCCTTCCAAAACCTGAGTGATTTAAAGGTAGGAACAGAGCAAATTTAAACCAGGAGCTGTCTGTTAGTTTCCTCTAGAAAACAAACTGACTGATACCACTGAGGCTTGAGTGTGTCCTACTCTATAAGGGAACAAAAGAGGAAGAATTTTCTAGTCTTCCTTCAGTATCCCACTAAAAATTGTGGCTTTATTTCTAAAGTATTTGTGACTGCAATGAACAATCCCTTGGAAAAAAACCTGTGAGTCAGATTTGTGGCACGAAGAAGTCAATTTGCCCATTCCTGAGTGACAAAACTGTTGTATGGGTTGCCTGATTAGCTTGACATTGCATGAAAGGGAAAAGCTGAAAGCTGAGGTGGCACGGCCACAGTTATCTCTATATACATGTATATTTAGGTGCTTACAGTAAAGCTCTGTCTTGTCATGAGAGTAAGCACCACTGAGCTGCACTTGGCTTGACGTGTTACTGTGCATCAAGCTGATGAAGATGGCAGGCGATTTGCTAGTATTTCCAGCACACTCCTCCCATCACTTCTACTTATCCCCACAGCAAATTGCTGACAGGTTTCCGTGACGTGAAAATGAGGAGGATAAACACAATACAAATATATTTCGAGTATTTTAAAATCACCAGCCTCAAGGGAAAATGCAGGTTCTTGAAGCTTGCTGGTGTGAGATTGTGACATTCTGTAAGCACTTGTGCTTCTTCTGCTGCGCAGACCAGGGTGAGAAGGGGATTTTTACAGGCAGTTTAACACACTACCTTTGCCTGCTGCAGCTCCAGGGATTGAGGAGTTTAGAGGATCAGCTGCACCTCCAGGGGTTGAGGAGTTTAGGGGATCACAATATATAAGCACCTGGTCCTCAGCTATGAGCAACAGAGAAAAGGGTGAACTGTGTGTTCACTATCAGCAACTGCCTGTGAGAAGTGAATCCTGTTTGCCCTCTTGCTTGATTTTGATAAAAGCGGGCAGAGACAGGGTGGGCCCCTGCTTAGGCCATACTTCCTGGCTGCTCTTTTATACCCCCACAGCACAAACTGGGTGCCAGTAACCTGGTCTGCAGTGCTGACCTGTCCTTCCAATGCATCTGATCTAACCATTGGACTTCATTTGGTGAGACAGCAGAAGACCTTTAAGCATGGGCTTGGGAATTTTACTGTGCTTGGGCAAGCTCAGGAATGGCCAACTGCCTAGACACATGGACAGTTCCTGTGTCCCTGATCAGGTGGATTCTGTGTCCCTATCCCCCTGCATCTCAGTGCAAGGAGTATGAAGTGGACCAAAGCTTTCTTGTAGCCCCAGAAGCCACTATCCATAAATGCAGCATTCAAATGGAAAGGAACCAGCTGGAGACTGGGGAAGGTTGTACAGCATCTCTTCACCTGTGGTCCTGGTAAAACACGAGATCTGATTAGGGGGTTTTGCATGTACTGCTGCTGGTCAATTATAGTTTAAAAGGGATTCAAGCTTATTTTCTCTCCTTTTGGCAGAAAATTACATGTTTTTCAGGGTAAATTTAATGGTTTGAAGTTGTATACACATACGCAACTGTGAATTAAAATTCTCAGAATGATATTACTTACTGAAAGTAGGTAAAATAATAATGTATGGAGAACTGCAGTTACTTCCACTTGTCAAAAGTCACCTTGCTGGCTCTGTTAGAGTCTGTCCAATCAGGTGCCAAGTATCCTTCTTTTGTCCAAATTTAGCCACATGTTTCATTTTGGAGCATGTGAACTGTGGAGCTGAAGTCCTGCTGTGCAGCTGGGCACTTACTCAAGGTTTCAATGAATGCTTATGTGTAGACTGTGTGTTGCTGGAGACTTTAGTTAATTCCCATCTGCTGCAGATAAGGGGACTTCCCAGGGAGGCTTCATGTGACAAGTTACCATAGCATCAGGATTCCTCAGATGCCAATGTGGCATTATGTTGTTTCACTTGCCTTAGCAAGACCAAAAGAAGTGATGTGCATATTATGGTAGCCAGCTGGGGTCTCGTATAAAACAGTCAATACCCACCTATCATGAGTATCCTGCCATTACCTAAGGGTAGAAATAGAGAGAGGAGGTTCTGCCATTACTTGTGAATGAAGATGAGCATGGAAATGATAGTGACATTAATCAAAAGTGAACTTCAGTGAGTTGCTTGCCAGAAAATGTAAGGTCAGGTAAAGATACATTAGATTCTTAAAAGTTGGAGTTAGGGCATCTTTTCACAAATGTATTTTGCGTCAGACTCAGAGGAACTAATGGAAAACTCTCTGCTGTGCAGGAGCTCAGTAAAAAAGTAAAAAAGAGAGCTCTTACCTGCCAGTAGAAGTTTCTGTAACCATAAGGTCACTGGAAAACAGAAATAAGGATTAAAATAGTCCTATTTTGGGGCTTCTTATATTCTACCCTGGATTCATGACCAATGACTACTTACATTACAGAGTAGAGTGGGACAACCACCTCCCTCAACCAGCTAGCTATGCTGTGATTGATGCATCTCAGGACATGATTGGCCCTTGTGGCTGCCAGGGCACACTGTTGACTCATGTTCAACTTGTCATCAGACTAAACACCCAGACATCTTTCCACGGGGCTCCTCTCCATCGCATTGACCTCCAAGTTGTATGTATAACCAGGATTACCATGTCACAGCTGGACAATTTGACCCTTGCTCTCATTAAATTTCATATGGTTGGTGATTGCCCAGCTCTCCAATCTATACAGATCTCTCTGTAAGGCCTCTCTACCTTAAATAGAATCCACAGCTCCTCCTAGTTTAGTATCATCAGGAAACTTACTGTATGTTCAACTCCTGCATCTAGATCATTTATAAAAGTATCAAAGAGCATTGGCACTAAAACTGAGGTCTGGGAGAATCCCACTAGTGACTGACCACCAGCCTGATGTAACTGCACTTACTATAACTCTTTGAGCCTGACTCCTTAGATAATTGCTCACCCATCATATTATGAACTTGTCTAGCTGTACGCTGAAAAAATATTTCCAGAAGGATACTGTGAGAGACAGTATCAAAAGCTTTGCTAAAATCAAAATAACTGCACATCAACTGGCTTCCCTGATGAAGCAAGCTTCCTAGAGGCAGGCTGATTATTAATGTACTAGAACAGATAGAGTTTTGCATTTTGTCTTTACATATTGAAATGTCTTCAGAGTCTAAGCCCATAGCACTGGGAAGGACACACAAAAAATGAAGTCATAAATTACTGTGATAGTAGCAGTGATAGCCCAATGATATATGTCAGGGAGCAGCATAAAACAAGCTGCTCTGTGAGGGAGAGCACACTAGGGACCAACGGCTTCTGCAGCATACACTGGGCCAGGGCACTGACCTGCAGGATGTGAGCAAGGTTGGGGTGGTGATAGTGATGTGATCCCGTGACAGTCCCAGATGAGGTGAGCTGATAAGCAAAGGCTAGGGTGCAAGTAGGAGAAGAGACAGGATTAAAGGCATGGAATAGAGATCCCAGATCCAATCAGGGTTGATCCAGGAAGCTCAGACATCCAGTGAGGACAGATGGGGGCCAGGCTGCTGGTATGGCCAACTATAACACAGGTTTGAAGTCCATGTGGCAGACCTGGCTGAGTGACACAGCCCAAACTAGGACACTCCTGGGCCCATAGAAAGAGAGAAGTTGGTTGGGTGCTTAGATGAGACTGGTCAGGGTAAACAAACCACATTGGAGCCCACAGGGACCTGACAATGTCTTAATTTTCCCTACCATATCTACTGGTGTGCTTGTTTAACAAGAGGCTTTGCATAAGACTCTTGAAAAAACAGGCCAATGTTCAGATGCAACAGAACTTCAGAAGTCAATGCTTTATTTGAACTTTTCTGCAGTGAAAAATATTTGTGCAATAATCAAGGTTATACGAATAGCAGGTTAAGCCTTTGCCTCCTTAGAGTCTCTAAGAATGGCTTGTCACCATTTGGTGCTATGGTCTCTAGCTGTTTTTTTTTAATCAGCTTCTTGTACTTTCCTCGTGTGGGTTCTGAAACTTAAAAAAAAATCTAAGATAATTTACTGAAAGGATAATGGATACAATGTTAATTGCAGTATGGCTATATTTGCTACCATTACACTAAGAAGCATTATCATTCAAATGAGAAATATGAGGCATGTACAAGTGCAGAGTCATGACATACTATGCATATCATGGGCCAAGCAGCTGAATAATATTCAACATTTGTCTGCCCATATCTTTATCTCTTTCCCTTTGCTTGTGCCCTTGTTTTATCATATATCAGGTCTTTCTTTCAGTGTCCAGCACGAATCACTAGAGCAGAAAAATACTGATGCTGATGTAGTTTTGCTTTCTGTAGCAAAATGCTCCATATCTAGGAATAAACTGTATGACAATGAATGCAACATCTGAGGAAGTATTGTTGTATCAAAATGTTATATATAAGTGTAAGTGTGGGAGGTGGCTTTGAAATTTAGATTACTCCAGTGGAAGAAAAATATCTGAGTAATGCTATTAGCATTCATGCTATTTAATTTTTTTTTTCCTTTCTTTGTTACCACTGTTTTTACATTGCAGGGAAATTAGTACTAAGGGACTGACTTCCATCTTCCTGTGCAAAATTGATTAGATTCTACCCCTGAAACCATTTAAATTAGTTGTGCTGGGGGCTTGAAATACAATGCTATTAAAGTAGGAAAAAATTCTCAAGGCCTCATGTCCTAAGTTAATTACAAGTCCTGTCAAGCTAAAACATATCCAACCCTAAACTAAAGTCCAGACAAATACTCCAGCTTTGAGTTTCAGCAAACATTTGCCATTTGAACAACGTTATTTTGGTTGTTAGGACTTTTTTAAAGCAAAAATTAGAGAGCGGCAAGAGTCCTCTCAAAAGGCAAAATCAATGGAGTAAATGATATTAACATGTGCAACTGCAGTCTGGAGCATACAACTGTATTAAACATTTTTGCAATAAAAAGCCATCAGCCTGGAACAGCTCAACTTTCTAAGCTGATAATGTTTTAGTGAGAAAATAACTTTAATAATCCCCCTGAACATCATATGCATGCACAAATTATTAGATTAGGCTGTCCTAGTTATTTGGTTATTACAAGGCTTCTGCAGGAATCACACCCAAGCCACAGGAAAACACCGATTAAAAAACCCCAAAGCCTAAACATAGCATAATTACCAGAGGGAAATCGGTGATTAAACAATAATATTTAAAATAAATGCCAGTGTTGAAAGGCTTTTCCAAACTGTGTTTTAATCATGTTTGACTCAGTTAAGCCTTGAAGATAAATAGACAAACCAGTATAAAACAGGGGAACTTCTCTTCCAATTCAGACAAAGTTCGCAGAAAGAAGGAAGACAGAATGAGTCAGAGAACCCTACGGCTTTGTAGTTTCTGAACTGAATCCCAAGTTAACTTCATTGGAGTCTTCTCCCCTACATTTCTAACTTCCCTTTCCTCACCACACTGAATGCTTGACCTGTTTTTTCGGAATGATTTGGCTAGCAGGTATTCTTTATCTTAGTTCCCTCTTCAGAGGACGGAAATTGATATTTCCAGAAAGCCAATTTGTCCCTATGGCCAATCAACATCTAAAGTGGATGGGATGAGGTCTACACTGGAGCTGTCTATCTGTGCAGATGGTGAGCTGAATCCTCCCACCTATCATTCACATAGCCGAGGACCTTTCCTCTGACAACAGCAGAACCATTACTCCAAACTGAACAGAGAGCTAATAACTTTCCAACGAGATAAGGTGCTTCTTCATTCTAGCCAGTGACTGACGATATACCAGAGGCATCTAAGGCATAGCTCCTTTTTTCCTCTTCCTTGCTACAAAATCAATGAATGTTGCTTTCCTTTCCGTACAGCAGAACAGCTCTCATTTGAGCTTTAAATCCCCTTCTCTTCCCAATCCTAGTTATGGCCTGATATAGAGGTTGTGGGACGTAGAAGAGTTGCCATCCAGAAGTGTCCCTCTGGCTTGAGACGGCATTTGAGTGTATTTCCCTCTTCGTTGGTGAGTGCTGGTACCACAAAGCTTCCAATGGAAAGTTTGGCGTGATTTTCTTTTAAAATTCCTGCAGCTACCAAGGCATTTTTTTTAAAGCACCTGAGGCTAACAGTGTGTGCTCGGTGGACTGTGAATAAACTCCTGCATACAGGCCCTATATGCTCACATTGTAGCCCCCAAATCATATTTGGACCCAGGCTGCAGCTAGATACCTCCCTCCAAATAGAAGGAGATATTCCAAGCCTGAGCAGAACTCAGCTGCCCAGAAAACCTTGAAGTTAAACAACGAAGGACCTACTGAACTTAACTTATCTCCAGATTTAAGCAGCAGCTGAACAAGGGCAAAGTGTTTGGACTTAAGCACCCACATCTTTTATATATCTATGATCAAAGGGATATTGGACAGGGAGGAAAGATGAACTCAACACTCCCTCCAGCTAATTGGTATCTCTTTGTACAGCCATTAAGTAGAAAATGAAAAAAGTAAATACTTAGGACAATTGGATTATTAAGAAAGGCCAAGAGGGGCACGCTGGTTGAGTTGAAAGAACATAGTGTGATACAGCAAATGACTTCATAGGCTATTGCATTTAATGCAGTCATGAGAACTCACCTGTCCTGTAAAAGGTGACATTTACCTCAGGAATGGGATTGTAAGGTTTTATCGTAGCTACAGAAAATCAGTGCCAATGCACCTGCTGCAATGCAACACCAGTACCAGCAGGACTTGCAGCCTTCCTGAAGATATACATTGAAGAATACTTTAAAAATTATAGCCCTGAGATAAGAATGCAAAGAGCTCCCTAGGAGCTCAGCAGACTCTCTGTGGAGACTGTGCAGGAAAGCCACTGTCAAACGTGCTGGACAGCTCTGAAGATGTTCACTAAGGATAAGAGGCCTTTGGCTGAGGGTGCTGTGTACACCCCTTTCTCTGGTAAAAACGTATGAATATCAACTGGATGGCAATTACGGATTTTGATGCTATGTGCATGAAAGGGTTATGGCGAGCATGTTTGTTGGAGAAACAGGTCCTGTTTGCAGCTTTTATTGTGCTCTTTTTCAGCTAGTTGGCAGCTAAGGATGTTAAACAGATGTGCATTGGTTAGAAGCAGCAGGCTTTGGAGGTTCTTTTCTTTTGCTCCCCTCCCACATTAGCAACACTTAATGTAATGTTTGTACCTGTGACATGTCCTGTGGGAGTAGGGCTGAATGGCTGTGCCCTCCTTCCTCCTTGCTGCCCCCACATTTCAGACCAGGGATGTGACTGCTCTAGCACATGAAGCATGTTAAAGAAGCAGCCTTTAAATTTTAATTTCCATACTTTAAAGTGATTTTGTGTAGGAGTTTTCTGCGCTTAAGCTTCCTGATGTGCAATCAATCAAAGTCGTGGCTGCTGGAATAACATTAGGTTCAGGGTACCCTTTAGGCAGAGTAAGTGTTGCAAATTTGACAAATATGTTTACAAAATAAACTTTGTATTGACAACTTAAGCAAAATCTCTCTTGCAGCTGAATATGCTGCAAAAAAACAACATATCACTTAACTATAACTCCACTGAAAAAACCCCAAATCTTATAAAATTTCTCTTTGCTGCTTCTTGTTATGTCCAAAATCAAGTTGACAGTAACCGACAAGAAGGAGTGGATACTATTATTGCATTAGATACTATGTCTCTCTCCCATTGTCTTCCCAATGTGTCTGACAGTGATACAAATATTTATCTTTTGCAAAATCCCATTTGCAGTGTGGTGGTGATCCAGAGTCTGCCCAGGAAAATTCTCGTAGATTTAGGCAGTTCTGTGGAACAGCCAGCAATCCCTGTCACAGCCAGGTTGGAAGGATGATCAAACGAAGTGTGGTCAGCAGGTTGAGGGAGGTGATTCTGCCCCTCCATTCTGCTCTTATGAGACCCCACCTGGAGTACTTTGTCCAACTCTGGAGTCCTTAGCACAGGAAGGACATGGACCTGTTGGAACAGGCTCAGCGGAGGGCCATGAAAATGACCAGAGGGCTGGAGCACCCCTCCTATGAAGACAGGCTGAGAAAGTTGGAGTTGTTGAGCCTGGAGAAGAGAAGGCTCTGGAGAGACCTTATAGTGGCCTTTCAGTACCTGAAGGTACTCTATCAGGGAATGTAATAATGTTTTTTGATTGAAAGAGGAGAGATTTAGACTAGATACTAGAAAGAAATTTTTTACTGTGAAAGTGGTGAGACACTAGAACAAGTTGCCCAGAGAAGTCCCCTGGAAGTGTTCAAGGCCAGGCTGGATGGGGCTTTGAGCAACCTGGTCTAGTAGGAGGTGTCCATGCCCATGGCAAGGAGTTGGAATTCTTTAAAGTCCCTTTCAATTCCAACCATTCTATGATTCTATGATCTGAACTCTAAAACACAGATGGAGTAGCCAAAAGATAAAGATTTTCTTCAGAGCCCTGACACTGGTTCCTCCTATAGCCCTGGACAATGTACTTGCTGTATGCACACCTTAATTTCCCTATTTTGAAAATGGAGCTAGAAATATTTTCCTGCATTGCACATACTCTTATACTCTTTGAGAATCTTCTTTTTTAGCTTCTTTAACAGTCTTCATTAATATCTTTCAGGGGAAAGAGGCAGAGAAATATTGAGACTTTTTTTGTAGTCTTTGAGTCTCATTAGATGCAATCTGCTCTCTGCTGGCATGTAGTGTTCCATGCAGAATGAAGAGTACTTTGAAGTTCTCTTAAAACTTTAAGTTTTTTAAGAACTTTAAAGTTCTCTGGTTTTTTTTTTTGTTTGTTTTCTTTTTCATCTCCAACATAATGACAAGTGAGTAAATGTCAGTTTCATGTGAGAAACATTTAACCGGGTTCACTAGCCAGGCAAGTGCTTCCCCACAGCTCTAATTAATAATGATAGAGCAAGTGTAACTGAAATTTCTGACATCTATTAATAACTTATCAGACATAAAGATAGCTCTTAAATATAATATGAAGTGTGTCTCTGTATTTCTAGCCATGTGTCACTCTCCTCAGCAACCTTCTAGTCAGATCAGAGTTACTAAGTAGGGACTTTTCAAAAGATACACTTATTAATGCTGAACATGAACACTGGGTAACAGAGCAGCACAATCTGGGCTTCTATACAGGACCAGCAGACTATTCTTTTGATCTAATAGGAGTCAAAACTGTAATATGTGCTAATTCTGCTGAGTCATAATGGAAATGGAGCTTCTAATAACCACTTGGATATAAAAGGTGCAGGTGTGCATTCCTGCATTTAAGCAAGTAGCAGGAACAGACTGATGTTGCAAGAATATATACTGCTGGAAAGAAAGCTGGTTGTGAGCTATTACTACCCTAGACTTACCGGTAAGGCTATAAAATAATTCCAATTAGATACATGTTCACTCCCAATTATGCAAATAGAATTACAGGCTTAGGTAATTCCTGAAAGAGTTATAATTTGACTCTTATCTTCGTGATTTAAATTCTGACTGATGTGTTTTCTGAGCTTCCTTATAACATTCAGAGTAAAAAACAAAAAAGAGTGAGAAAGGGAGTTAACATGACTCAATTCAAAGCCTTGTTCTTCTGTAGCTACTTATGGAAAAAGTTATATAGGTTGTTATTTGTATATAGGCTGTTGTCTTCTTTTGCGTGGGCTGGCTCAGTTTTGCAGCTTCTTTTAAGTTACATGACTCACCTAAGCAGGTCAGAATTGCCCAGAAAGTTGAAAAAGCTGCTACCCATCTCTACAGCTTTTGATATGACCTGTGCCTGACCTGGAGAACATGGGCTGGTGCAGCACCTGTGCCAGGTGGTCCTGCTATCTGATAAAAAGCAGAATACAGTCTCTGGAGCACCAAGAGCTGTGCCTTTCCAAGAGAAACAGTCCCTGTGCGTTATGTGGCTGCTCCTTTTTGGGGGCATTGCAGGCCAACTGTAAATTATGCTCTTGGTGAATAAGCTTCCTTTTGCTTCTCTGATCCAAAGCCCTGGGAGAAGAGAGAGGAGTATCAGAGGAAACGCCCACTGACTCTGTGTCTGACACATGAAAGGCTGGGCAGTTGGCTGAAAGGCACAGTCTCTTAATTCTGTGGAATGGTGCCTGTGTCAAGACCCTGTATGAGGGGAAGCTCTGAGGTGGATAAGCCTGTATCTTCTTCCCACAATGAGAGGCTGCAAAAGATTAAAAGTTTTTTTGAACTTAAAAATTAGCCACATTTCATCAGAACATGAATAGACCAAGAAAAGTTGAATTATTATTTTTTAAATAAAGAAAACTCAAGGCAATTTGGTAAGGCTAAGCAAAAATGCAAAGGTTCTTACACAGCTCTCCTCATATCACTGTGTCCTCAGTTACAGCCATTCTAATGATTTTGAGTGGCAGAGAACTTAGTTTGGTCACCTCTGGGTCTCAGGAAATTATTCTGTCCATTGTCTCTGAGGTGTGTGGCTTCTTCTCAGTACAGTTTCTCTGGAGCCCATATCATTAAGTCTTTTGAACCTTCTCCATTTGAGCAGGATTAGCAGTTCACCACAGATGCAAAGATGCAGCAGTCTCCCCTCCTTGTAGATGAGTCAAACTCACCTATCCACTCTGACTAACACAGCATGTGACACAAACTAGGAGCAAACAAAAAAAACCCAGAAGTAAAAGGACCATAAATCACAATGTCATGCTTGCAGGAAGGATAAAACCCAATACATCATATGCAAGAGCCTATAAAATTGCAAATAGAACTAAGAGAACTAGAGGTGATTTATTCCCTACTTCCTGCACAGATGAGCAATCTTCACTGTGAATATTCACTGAGCAGCAGCGATATGCTCACTAGATATAGAATTGTTAGCTCCCTCCAGGATTTCTTCAGCCTTTTTTTAAGGTGAATACACATCTGTCAGTATCATGAAGTCATCCAGCAAGCAGCCAGCAAGCTTTCGCTTGCTATGGGGTAATAGTCTTCAACAAGTCTTGAGCATGTGGCATCAGACTGACATGAAAACTATTCCCCTTATTTGGGTTGCAGTGCTTTGAACCTCCAGAGCCAACAGCACCTTTCTGAGAGGTGCCCATGGGATTCTGTAGACAGTATGAACAAATGCATCCACTCTGACATTAGGAAATGGATGAGGAAGACAAAGCAGTTTATCAGGCTAAGCAATCAAATAACTTTCAGAAAAGTATTCTCCTGATAGAAAAGTACAGTACTTGGCACAAAGTTAAGCTGAGAAGGAAATACAGATGTGTCCCAGACACAAGGCTAGAAGGCTTCTGTACAAACAGCCTTCAGTGGGAGTGGATGATGTTCTTAACTATTGATTCTGTTATATATTTGCACTTGATTCCTAGCTGTTGTGGCTGGAAATGACTTCACTCAGCCATGCTGTGAGATGGCAATGTTTTGAACAAAGCTCTTAGTATGAGAGGCCCGGAGACAATTTAATGTTACAGTATGATTCAGAAAGAACTTGGATTTACAGCTCAGGTGAAAATGAAATTTGGTAAAAAACATGATAGCTGCAAACAAAACCTTAGTACAAAGCTGTGCTTGGAAGCAGTCTCAGAATTTGAGAGAGCCAATTTTTACTATAAATCAACAGATTATTATGTCTCTTGAATTGCCAAGGAGAGAATTGTATTCTGAGTTACGATGTTAGCAGCAGACTGTCACAAAGCTATTACAAATAATCAGAATCTGTAGCAGAAAACAAGTGTGAAAGATTACACTATCTCATCTGTGCTTGAGTAAGTCCTGATGATATGAGACTCATAGACTCACCTGGTCAGTCCTCACAGGTGTTCCTGTGAACATAAAAGGGAACATACAATGATGTGTTCCTGTGCTTTTGTCTTCCATGACTGGTCTTCTACAAGTGGATCAAAAACATAATTCAGCTAACAAACATTAATTGGACATCTCTGGATAGAAAGAACAGGTTGATTAGGAAGTACTACCTGAGTTTAGAAAAGAGAACACAAGGATCATTAAATTTCAAAGAATGTGAACAGGAAAAAACAGGAAGGAGGTACTTGCCAGTATCTTCAAACCTGCTGTATGGGTCTGCTTCTATCACAAAACCCAGTGCAATATAAACCCTCAATCTGAGCCTTTTTCTTCCAAAGAAATGGTGCAGGTTGATAATCTGGAGCTGGTTAGTGTGATCAACAGAGTGGGTCAGGCAAGTCCTTGGTTGGAGGAGTCCATGGGAAAGGACGAAGCTCTTGGCTTTCTGCGCTGCCCTGAGCGAGATGACCTTCCACAAAACAGCAGACTGAGCACACAACCAGTGTGCCACCAAATGCAGATTTGATCCCAGGTCTTGAGCCTAAGGGCTTGAGCTAGTTTGGGTGCGTGACACATACATATACACTAATGTCGCAACTTTAATCCCTTTAGAATATGGAAATTGGTTCAATGAATTAAAAAAAAAAAATACTTAAATATTGCTAGATGCTGCTGTTCTGTCCTCCCTCCCTCTATTTGAATTACGATTTCTTTCCTTTAACCTGCCTTCTTTATCCCATTTTCTTTCTTCCTGCTTATTAATATTCAGATCACCAATTTCTTTCTGCATACATTTTCACCTTTGCCATATTCTATTATTCCCATTGTACATCCTCTTTCAATTCTGCATTTCCTTAAGTGCTTTACTGTACATGAAATATGACTCACACTTAAAATTGGAATTGGACTATGTTATCCCTTCTGAGCCTATGTTTTCTTTGATGATAGCTTCGGGACCTTTTTTTAGGCCTACTTGTATTTTTAATTTTAAAATATTTTCTTCTTTTTTATTTTTTTTTCCCTCCAAAGATAGAAAGAGAATAATTGATGGGCACATACAGACCTAGTTGTTGCACTGTTATTGTTAGTTACATGTTGATTAAATTATCCACAAATAAAGTATTTTTTCCCTTCCAACTTAATCAGATGAAGGTAGCAATTCAGAATGCAAAGCCAGAACAATCAATAAGAATGATAAGTGGCTCAGGAGTAGTAACTGATCAAGTAATTGTCAAGAAAGAAACATATTGAGATACTGAGTAATGTAATGGACCATCCCATCAATTGGTTTCTCATGTTATATTTAGTATTGGGAAGGCAATTTTATCTGAACAAAGGATTAATTTAATTTTCCCATCTCTAATCTAAAGAGACCAGCAATCATAAAAAAAGCCCAAAACCCAAATGCCTTTTCCCACCAAATTACTTCGCTGTAAGTCTTAAGCAATCCGTATTTTAGGAGTATAATCTCAGGGAAGAATTAGAAAATCAAGTCTCTATTCATAAAACAGCAAGCTTGAAAGAAAAGAAGGGCATATTGCCCTAGGCCTCCTTTTTCTAATTTTAGGTTTTTGTTGTTTGGTTCAGTGAATTGGATCACTTTTAATGGTTCACTTAGTTGAGACTACAATAGGAAATACAGCACAGAGATGTTGTTGTAGAGTGTTCTACAGTCACCTGAGCTTTAGCACAATTTTAGTGCTATCCAATGGAAAAGTAATACCTAAAAATGAATGTAGGTGCAAATGTTCTTGGTATTGACTGCGGTAGCTACAGTGCTATCCACCAGTGCTGTGATTTTTACCCATTTTACATGAAAGGAAGAGATGTGTTCCTATTGCTACAAAAATGAAATCCTGACTTGTTATTTGATAACAGTCATTTGCTGAGTCAGTTAACTCTTCAAAGGTCAAAGAACAATGCAATTTGGTGCAATTCTCCCTAATCGGGTAGCAGAGGTAATAACTGCATCTGGCATGGCTGAGGCTGAGCTGAAGGAAAATTACTTTTCACCTGAGGTGGCTGAGGCACTTTTGGATCTAAAAGAAGAAGTGGAAAGAGTTTTCTGAACCTGAGTTAGTGCTTTGTTTGAAAAAACAAACAGAACACCACCAGACGAACAAAAGAAAACAGTTCAGAAAACTGTATCACAGCAGAAAAGCTGGCATTGTAGAAGGCAGCTCTCTGGCTGTACCATACCACATTGGCTTCTTATCTCAAATGAGTCTTAAATATAAATGCTCCTTTTGTAAGTATCAGCATTTTACTCTGTTTATGAATATAATGACATTGTTTCACAATCCTGCCAGCAGTTCTTACTAGCAATCATGCAATCATAGTTTTGTGGCTCCTTTTTAATCTTCCTCAGGTTTTTTTCCTTGGTGATTGTTTTTATCAAAGCTCTCATTCACTGAAGAATTTACCACTTAGATTCCAAGTAGTCAAGTGGGCATTTA
This sequence comes from Nycticryphes semicollaris, assembly GCA_013400055.1. Taxonomy (NCBI): domain Eukaryota; kingdom Metazoa; phylum Chordata; class Aves; order Charadriiformes; family Rostratulidae; genus Nycticryphes; species Nycticryphes semicollaris. The sequence goes on from VXBJ01001171.1 coordinate 86,527, forward strand.
ATGGCATTAAAGAAATATTATCTGTTGATTTCACAAGGAAGAAAGAGCCAGAAACTTCTATTGTAAATGAAATCTGAGACTGACATTGTCATCGAGCTACAAAGGCTGCCTGTATGTTTATTTGCCTGTGTCTTAATGCAGCTACATATAATTCTCAATTTGCACTGATCTCAGCTGGATATGGGGGTGTTCTGTGTGATAAATGTCTTTCAATTAGTTAACAATAAGAAGCTGCTTCCTTGTAGCAGGGACATCAGTCCTTATTTGTCACCTTCATAAACTGATTACAACGGCTCCACCAACTTGTTGATTACTTTCTGTGGCCCACATGCGAGAAACGTCACAAATACTGGAATTATTTATTTTATTTCTGCCAACATGAGCTAGCTTTATTCATAAGCCAAACCAGAAGGGTTAACTAGAGGGGCATTGAGATGCTGTAGCAACCTGCAGAGCACCTACGTGCAGAGAGTCCTAGTTTTCTTGTGGTGGCAGGAGGATTGTTTTTCTCTTTGTACGTAGAAAGCTCTGTTGTAGGGTTGGTTGGTTTTGAGGGGGAAAAGAAAAAAAAAAAGAAAAATATTTAGTCAAGTGGTTGTGAACTTTTACTCGAGGCCAATTGCCAGAAGACAGAAGATAAAACATACAAAGTGTGACTGAGGAACAGAGCAGAGATATGCAGAATACTAGTGGCAAGAAGCCGATGCTTGGTATTGCAGGTCTCTTTCTGAGACAGCTCAAGGACAGACTGTACTTCTTATTGGCTTGTCTGAGAACTGACAAAACCATACCACCTCTGACCATGACATTGGGGTGGGGTTAGCTACCTCTTAGTCTGCAACAGTACATTGGAGAACAATGTTAAGCCAGACTTTTTACCTAGAGAGCAGAGAGAGGCAATTAGACTGGAGAGTGACAAGAACCACAANNGTGACAAGAACCACAATTTCCTATTACCGCATAGTGTTGGAGATGTGGCTGAGCTGGTGGGAGTGATGGTGTCCCCCGAGCTTGCCCAGCCCAGTGTGTTTCAACATCAGGGCAATGGGAAGAGTCATCAGTGCCCTGCTGGATGCCAAAGTTCTAATTAATGATGAACACAGAAATTTACATTTTTTTCCCTATTTCTCTGTCATAGTTTTGATTCTCTCCAAAATTTGTTTCCACAAGGAGATGAAAACAGACAATCAGACAAAAACGCCTCGTCTCTTTATCATTTGGTCCTTCAGTGTGTCTGAACTTCATGCACCTTGATGCTCAGTCCTAGTTCCACTCTGCCTTCGTTTACATTGCGTGAATTCAACATGGTTCTCGGGGAGGGCAACCAGAAGTTCCTGTTTCCAAATAATTCACCATTTCCCTTCTGTACCTTCTTGTTAACTATTTCTGTAGTCAAGCTAGACTTGAACTCTTGGCCTAGATATAAGAGACATGTCACTTTACTGTCATCTTAGTGAAAAGTGATACAACACCCCGTTGACTACCCACTTGCAAAAGTGGGCTTTCAACCTTAGTTACAATTTCAATTAATGTTACTTCATTCCCAGTAGCAGGGGTCAGCCCATCCCTGCATTATCATAATGAAATGACCGAGCTTGCTCCCAAGCTGAACACCAGCACTGTTACCTGTCTAAAACACAAGCCTTTGTTTTCTCAGCTGTAACCTACTTGGTCAGAAGAACTGCCTTAAGCTATTGCTCAGATAATTTTTTTTCTTTATGTCTGAAAAACAGTCACACTATTTTCAAGGAAATCAAGGGCTTTTGAAGTGGAAATGGTACATCCTGTCTAAATTTCCTGTACAGAAAGAATGAATTGTCAGGAATGGGAGATACTGGGCAACTACACCATATGATTGCACAAAATGACACATGACGAATATGCCATATGCTCTTGGGAAAGAAAAACAAGCAGTATTGCCTTCACCAATATGATAACTGATTCTGTATTTGTGGGATTACATTTTTTTGAAGATGGAAATATGCTGTTCGAGAAGAAAGAGCATAAAGTATGAATAGACATAGAAATGTTTCATTGCTTCCCTAGAATGGCATTCCTTTACCTGGAACAGAAGTTTACTACTTTCATAATGTGCCATATAGAATATAGTTAGATAATTTAAAGACATATCTGTCTCTGGTGTGCAGTTACTGCTTTGTGCTTCCTTTATCACATCCTGTAGGATATACTGTAACAGTCCTGCGTCATCTGAATCATGTGTTAACCATGTGTTGCAGAGGTTCACAAAGTGTTGGATAACACCTGGAGTTTCTTGGGGGCCAGCCCCACTCTGAAGGTGGGGAGCATCTTGCCCACTGTCTCCAGTAGGAATAGGATTGAACTGGCACAGCAATAGCAGTCACCACTCACTAACCAGTACTGTATCTATGGCATCTTGGGCAGGTTAGAATAAGAAAAATAGCTATCAGCTGTATTAATAAATTTTGCAGTGCACCTGTGATCACCCCTTCTGGCCCTTACCCAGGGGCCTCTCTGTGAACATCTTTGTAAATAACTTAACTCCCTGATCATCTTCAAAGACTTGAAGAAAAATTTATTTCATCTTTGAAGGAAAAACAAACCACAAATGGTTTCCATTCTTTCCCTGGCTTGAACGCAGTCAGCATTTAGTTCTGCATCAGCAGTGGGTGGGAGATTTAGCATCTCATGACTTGGCAGAACTACTGGTAGAAATGGAGCAAGAAATTTTGGATGAATAGTTTATTCACTGAAAAAGGCAATTTGGGGTGACTGGAACAACTTTAGAGTCCCTGCTGAGTTAGGTGGATACTTTCAGATGGAATCCGAATAATGGAGGGACGGTGTGAGAGTTTGTTTCGGCATTTTTAGATTACATATTTCTTGCTTGTTTCTTGTTTTGTTTTGAAAATTGATCACATCTCATTTAAAAATGCAACATGAAGTAGATGTTTGTGAAAAAAATAAAGAAGAAAAAAGAGTTGAAAAAATATTTTGATTAATTAAAAAAAAACCTGCCACGGTTTAGGCCAAATTGGCCTATGTCGGTGACAGATGCTCTCCCCCTACTTCTCACTCCAAGAGAAAGGGAGGAGAGATACAGGGATTTATGAGTTTAGAATAAGCTAAACTAATGAAATATTAATATTGAAATTAAAATAAAATAATGAAATATGTACAATAGATATATAAAATGGTATCAAGCTCCCAGCATGATGTCACCGGCAGGCACTGAGGAAGTCCCAGACTGGACTCAGCAACGGATAGGAATTGAATTCCAGCTCTGGAGTGAGGCACACACGGACCAAGATCAAAGGCAGATAGACAGGATCCTCTTCAGACATTGGCCATTGAAGAAAGTGAGCTGACCCTTAGATCCCTTAGCTTTTATACTGAGCACAGGGCAGAGAGGATGGCATAACCCTGATGGTTAGTTTTGGGTGACCTGTCCAGTCTACTCCTCCCTGCAGGTGGGACCCCTCTATGTTGTTTTTGTTTGTTTGTTTTTCTAAAAACAAATACTTTTCTCACAATATACTGTTAATTTCAGAGAATTAGAACAGTCCTAGCTAAGATGTAAAATTACTGAACAGAAAGTTTGTTCTGTTTTACTAAAAACAGGACATTCCCGGAGGTGTTACATTAAAATAAATGGGAAAAGTGTGCTTCACCTTCACCAAATATTGTCACTTTTTCTTTCATCCATCCAACAAACCAAATCCGATACATCAGTGTCTTGGAACAGGGATTTCACTCTCAGCATAGTAGCTTGGCTCCTGAGGGGGACATCTGAGGACTTGATTTTAACCTTGTTTCACCTCAAAAGGAAAGAAGGCCACCAGCCAGGCTGGTTGTCTTTCCAAGTAACCTAGCAATGCAGTAAGTGAGCTGATGAAGGACAACTCTAACTTCCACAGGACGCATTCACTGATGAACCATCTCCTGTCAAAATCTCTCCCATACTACATGTGCTTATTGTCTGGTAACAGGATTATTAAGCTCTGATAGCTTAACCTTTTTCATTTCAAAGTACATTATGGAAAGAATAGGGACATTAAAGTTTTTAAGAGGCAAACAAACATTTACTACAGTCTGGAAGATGAAAGCTTCCATTCTCTTTCCCTCCCCTGTAGAAGCAGTCCTCTTCAAGAGCAGATCCCAAAGTCTCCTGTGATGGATAGATACTTTACTTGCCCTCTCCTGAACACCTCATGAAGATTTCTGCACCAGGCAATCAGTTCCATTAATTGTAAAGTTAGTGGAATCTAAAGTACTTTCTGGTTTATGTCTTATTGTCCACTAAGATAAAAGACTTGTTGGCCTGACCTGTCAAGGCATTGCACAGTGACTATGAACCTTTCAAATTGCACAGTGTAAAGGATAAGTAGCTGGAAAGTGCTGGAACAACAGAATAATATAAAATTACTAAGCTTTTAAGACTGGGAAAGTAATTTCTATTTTCTCATATGAATTTGTTTTAGAATGATGATATTTCATGGGGGTGAAGTGCTTGGGTGAAAAGAAAGATCCAGAGTAAAAGTGAGACAAAAAGAAAGTCTTCATTCAGAAACTTTTCTGCCTAGAAATTGTGATGAAACCACAATTGGTGATTTCAGGTTCAGCTATATAAAGCTGAGATGCAGGAAAGAGCTATTAATTTCTTTGTGAATTCAAGATTTGAAAAAAGAATAATCCAGTAAGTTTGATGACAACATAATTTCATGTAAATGTTTTGATTTAAAAAAAGAAAGTGAAATGTAATGTAACATCAATGGCTTATACTGGAAGGCAGTTTTACATAACTTTTGTTGCAGTTTTGATTTAAAATGATATTTTGTTCTTTTTCCACATTTCCAATCTGAAAAATTTGCTGAAACTCTTTCCCCCAAGAGACTCTTTTAATGCATAGGACAAATTAATTTCAAACTGTAATGTTTTCCAGGAGATGAAAATTTTCCTTTTTATAGAAAGTGTTGCCTAGAATGTGGTAGAGTACAAAACCAGAGGTTTGGTGCTTTGCATCACAAGTCAAAGATTTTTTTTTCATGAGTTTTTATCAACCAAAAGAAGTCAAAATATGTTTTTGTAACACATGCTTGCACCTTGCACTGCACATGGAAGTATATTTCCAGAAGTCTGGAAGAGAATAGATGTGTCTTTATTTCCAGTTTGCACCTGTTCAGCAGAATCAGAGAGTCAAAGCAGTTGTCTTGGTCTCTTGAGACTGACACTGCAGCAGAAATAGAGCTCACATTTAGTTTGATTCACAAATGTCAACAAATGACAGCTGCTCAGCAGCAGGACCCATGACCATATTTTACCCCGGCTCGTCTCCACAAAAGCATGCTTCATCCTGGTGGTGACACGTGGCAATATGCCTAAAGGTACACAGAAGCTGTGAGACAGTCACAGTGCTAAAATGAAAAGAGCTGGAAATGCCTTCATTAACCGTGTAATCCTCCTTGGACTTTCATTTCCAGGAACTTCATTGATGCTACAGCAGTTTTGTATAGAGCATAAAGTGGTCTTTTATTTACATAGTGGGTATGGCCAAACAATAAATGAGGAAAATTTTGTAAGGTAATGGAGTTGCTTTGTCACATTTACTATTCTTAACCTCATCATACTTGGCTTTTGGTGTAGAGAGCTCTCACTCTGTAAAAGCTCCCTCATTAGCTGTCCCTAAAACAGTTACAGAGCGTCTGAATAATTGAAATAATTGATCTAATTTGGAGCATTATTGGTAGGAGCCATTAAATCCCCTCCTCCCAAAAAATATTAGAGAGGAAGATCTGCAACATGCAGTAAAAAATGGAGCAGCTATTTAAAGAAAGAAAAGGGCAAGAAACCTTATTGTGCTTTCTGAACATGATAATGCTGAATGAGGCAGAGTTTCCAAATATCCACTTATGAAAGTGCTGCAGAGTAAATGGAGCCCGTGTGCTGCTGGGGTTACAGGCCTTTCAGGGGAATTTTTACAAGGTCTAACTTTGAAAAAATGGTCACCACTAGTATTTCATTTTATGCTTGGTTTGCTTAATAATGTCAACTCTGAATCTGTGTTACTGCATATCTTGTATCCTGTCCTGTGAGAGAAATTAGCGAAAGGTCACAAATGCTCAGGTAACAGTCTCTATTGCATAGGGTTGTGTGGGGTAACTTCTGTTATTCTGCTCTGCTCTGTTTAAGATTACCTCAAGATGCTAGCTAACAGAGATGACTCACAGGCTTTACCTAACCAAAGTTGGCATATATCAAGAAAAAATATATACCTAAAAGACATCAAAAACTCTAGTCTTAGTAAAAAATGAGACTGACATTTTTAGGGTACAGTTTATTTGAATATTGCACCCTTGCACTTAGAGGCATTTTGTCCTAAAAATGCTTATTTCTTACCATTAATTTAAAAAAAAAAAAGCCCACATGCACATAACATGTTTAGGGTTAGGTGAGATGAAAACTTTTCCAAAAAAATCAGGGTCTATACTCTCCTATATAGTGACAGTAGTGACTATGGAGCATGGAGGTGGTAGTTAGGGAAGCTAGAGATACACTATTGTTTGATGAGTCCTTACCAAAGCAGATCATAGAATCATGGAATTGCCTAGGTTAGAAGGGACCTTTCAGATCATCTAGTCAAACCATCAACCCAATAGTTACAAAAACCATCACTAAACCATATCACTAAGCACTACATCTACCCGTCTTTTAAATACCTTCAGGCATGGTGACTCATTCACTTCTCTGGGCAGCCCGTTCCAATTCTTAATAACCCTTTCAGGGTGTATAAATTTTTCCTAACATCCAATCTGAACCTCCCCTGGTGCAACTTGAGGACATTTCCTTTTTCCTGTCTTTGTCCTTGTATACCTGGTTCTAGGGGAAGGTTTTGGGTGTAAAAACCAACTGACAAACTTCAATGGGAATCTGCTCTGGGAACCTGAACTTCAGCAGGAGTATTGTAATGGAATTCTGGAGTGTAGATAAGATCTCTTTGATGATATGAGCCTTTTAGTTGAGCAAAGATACAAGTTTTTATGCTATGCTATGATCTGGGAAAAAACCATAGCTGATTAAGTTGGTTTTGAGTTTGGTGGAAGAACCTCCCAAAGCAATGGATGTGCCTATAATAACACAAACTACTCAGCTTTGCAGACCCCAGTTCCCATGAGAATATCACTCATCAATGTTTTTAACTGAATAGTAGATGGGTTCATTGTACAGTGCAAAGGAAAAATAAGAACCTAGGAATGAGATGCACACTGAAGCCTGCTGAATGGAGAGTTTCCTACAGTGTCAAGTGAGAAATGGCTGAGGAGCTCCTAGAAAAAAAACATTTAATTGACATGTAAGACACTGCAGTATGAAGCTACAGCATCTGGTAGGCAAGTGGTTCCGGTACTCACCTGGAATGTGCAGGTCAAATTCATATCCTTTCTGTGCTCATCTTACTGAGGAAACTGTTCAAGCACCATTAAATACTCTGTGATAGGGCCTTCTGAATCCCTGCATGTGTTTGGGACACAGCGAATGACTTCATATTCCACTGCTTAAGATTTGCATCTAGGAAGGGGAGAGTCTGTTCCCAGTCCCCAAGCAAATGTATTTTTAAGTGTTTTCATACAAGTTGGAACAGCTTCAACAGGGATAGTTGAGAGAGCTCCATTTCAGATCAGCATGCAATCTGGGAGATGGTAGATTTCCTAGTTAATGGAAGATTCAGGTTAAAGACTTTCCATTGCACATGCACATCAAAGTGCTGATGTAAAATCTGAGCAATCACTTCAGGGCTACTTTGGGAATGTGTACTAGGCGAGTTGCTCCTAGGCTTGGTGGAATAGATCCACAAATTTTCCCATGCCTAGAGGTGCTACGAAAAAGTCTGGCTTCAGCAAATTGCGTGGGTTTTTAGCCTTTTAGCAGCATAATTCTGTATAGACTGGGGATACATAGATAAAATTACATGAAGTATTTAAAAAAAAGGGGGTCAGCCCTCATTCATTGCAGGACTTTATATTTAATATGTTGTTGGAAGTAATTGCTTTCTGTTTTCTCATTTAAAGCTGTGCCATTGTATGTCAACAGCTAAACAATAAAGCAAGCTATGTACACGCCAAGTATATTGTGATCCTCTGATACTAGCCCAGCAGGTTGGAGTTAAAATATTCCAGCTGGCTCAGCAATTGTGGGGATGGCATTTATGGCAGCACCGTGTAAGTGACAGGGAGGCTACCTCAAGGCTTCTTTTATTATTTTGCCCTCACTTCTTTATCCCTACTAGGACAGGATTTGCACCATCAGAAATGCTGATTCTTATGGCTACATATCCCCGCATTTTGCTGTCTCTGTCAGCACAGTCCAGCTGTTTATGCATGTCTAATATGTCTCCTAAGGACAATTGTAAAGGAAAACAAGCTGCCCCTTTGAGGAAGGTAGCAGACTATCTAAACTCAGCTGCATTTTACACGAGTTAGTGAGTTGATTCCTACTGCGCCTCAGCCTGTGGCACAGAGTGGGACATTGTCAAGTTTTTATTGGGTTTCGCAGCTGCTCAATAAATATGTAACTTGTAAATTTTTTTGTGTATAAGAGAGAGAAATGTATACTTGCTATGCATCTAATTGAAAGTCACAGATTCATAGTGGCACCTTAGCCTGCTAAGTCCTCCTCTTCCATCTCAGCCTATGGATGTTGTATTGTGGACATTGCAGAGTGGAGCTGCACGATAGACTCAGCTATTGAAATTTATGTTACAGAATCACAGAATTATAGGTGTTGGAAGGGATCTTTGGAGATCATCTAGTCAACCCTCCCCCCCTTGTCAAAGCAGGTTCACCTAGAGCAGGCTGGAGAGGAACGCATCCAGGTGGGTTTTTAATGCCTCCAGAGAATGTTCCAGTGATGCAGGCTGAATAATAGCACTCAGGTCCTCTAAAATGTTCTGCTCAGTGCTCAGGATCTGCAGGACAGATCTCTGTATCCTGCTTTAAATCTTCATATCTGCCATGCTTTAAATGACGCTTCCTTTGGTCATGTTGCTTGCTGGACCACGTAATGCAATATAAACTATTTGAAGTTAACAAAAAATGTTCTACAGATTTTGAAAAGTGATGCTACTCAAGCACATGGTAAATAGGAGCAGCGTCTACTGAAACAGGTGTGCACCTCTTCATCATAAAATGGTATCCATGATTATAAAAGCAAGGCCATTTTGCACAGGTGCAAAGGGTAGAGATGGAGACTTTAAAAAAGATTCTCCAAAGTGGAGACTGGGTATCCTAAACACTAAAGTGTTAGATGTACAACGTATCCTTTCCTCCCTCTTCAGACCTCTGCATGTTTCGACTGTATTGAAAAGTTTGGCCTGCAGGATATTATTCAGATGTTAAATACTTTTGATTATCATTTTTCAAGGTTTATGTATGACCCATTTTTCGTATGTTGATTCAGTTGTATGGTGGTGCCATTTGAGGTGACCTTTGGTATCTGACACATCTCCAGAGAAGTGGTTAATGTGGTACTGGAGATATGTGCTCTGCTGGATGTCATAGTTTAGCAAATGGAGTGTAGGTCTCAAATGTGACAATATGTAACATGATATTTAGACAACTGAGTAAAACCCCTCATGTGCCTATGCTTACACAGTGGTTCTAAGCTCCTCTTTACAGACATGATGAAAAAGCACTATTTGGGTGTTATTCAGCTCTTCCTAGAGAAGATGTCTAAAATTGTTCAGATGCATTGTGTCCTAGAAATGACCATTTCTCCTCATTCCTTCTTTTATTTATATCTAAGTACTTTAGACAGCTAGCTCACGTATCTGTTGTAGATATTAAAAGTCGGATTATTTTAATTCTGCCTTGGATGTAATACCTGATAAACAAAAGAGACAACCTGCTGTTGCCTAATCATAAGATCTCTGCTTAAAGCTGCAAGACTACAAAGAAAGGTAGAGACCAAATTCAGCTATGGAGAACAACATACTTTTGATACACATAGTGCATAGGTTATTAATTGGCTGCTGTTTGGTCCAGCGTGAGTAAGATTATAAAAATCTTGTGACATTGCAGTGCTGTAATGTATCTGATTTTATTGTGGACCAGTCAATTCAAATCAAAATACGCTTTTTACTAGAACATAGGCATCTGGTATTTGGGTATTTGTAGCAGATAATACCTATGAAGACTTATTTTTCTGATGTTGGATAAAGGTCAGTAAACTACTATCAATTATTTCATCAGTAAAGTCATATCAACCTATAGGATACAGTAGCCTGAGTTTACTTTGAGATTATGGGTACCAAACACAGCTAATTAATCAATACAGTAATTGGTTCATAAAAGATTAAAAAGATGAGCATTATAAGGTTTATTGAGTTGCTTTTCAATAAGTATTGTATCATGCCCTGTATTTGTATTCTTTCTGATAAACTGTGATTGTGACTATAAAAGCACTTGTATTTTGTTAGACTAATCCTAACACTTCTCCAAAAGACAGAAACTCATAATTTGTGCATTCTTTGCAAATACATATTTCCACTAATAGTTGGATTATTTATTTTTTATAAGCAATAAACTAAGAAACTAAAAGAAGAAAACAAGAGGAACCCATCTCATTGAACAACTGGATCTTGTGCTGTGCAGAAATGTGTTTCTTTTTTCACATCAATATCTTCAGTTTATGAAGAAGTTTGAAATATAACATGCTGTGAACTATTTTTTTCTAGGTCTCCTATGTAAAAGCTATTGACATCTGGATGGCCGTGTGCCTTCTCTTTGTCTTTGCTGCATTACTGGAATATGCAGCAGTCAACTTTGTTTCACGGCAGCACAAGGAGTTTCTGAGGCTTCGAAGAAGGCAAAGAAGGCAAAATAAGGTACGGCTTCTCTTTACTTGGGGTTACTGACTCTGCCCTGACAGGCAGTTGATTTCTCATTTCAGTTCTTGCCCTTGCAGGAGAGTTTCATTCTAAAGTTTCCTTTTGCACGATTTGCTCCTTGTTAAAGAGCTGATAACTAGCTGCTGATTTTATTTGCAGCTTATGAAATTATCAATAAATGTCAATAGATTGGTAACTGATTCCAAGAATTTTATTTTCGTCTTGCAATTGCTGAGGCAGCTGTACTTTTATAAATACAGTGCTACTATGTGGCACCCAACATTGGTAACAATTAAATAGATACAGGATCAGTATTATTTCCTTGACATCATCCGGATGTGCTGACATCAGCACATGACTAAAGCCTGTCTTTTCTACCCAAAGAGGTGAGATTTAGACTAAATACCAGAAAGAGATTCTTTGCTGTGAGGGTGGTGAGACACTGGAATGGGTTGCCCAGAGAAGTTGTGGATGTCCCATCCCTGGAAGTGTTCAAGGCCAGGCTGGATGGGCCTTGGAGAAACCTGCTCTAGTGGGAGGTGTCCCTGCCCATGGCAGGGGGGTTGGAACTTGATGATCTTTAAGGTCTCTTCCAACTCCAACCATTCTATGATTATTTAAGGTAGTCCATTGCAGAATGACTGGTAGTTCTGCCCTCACTTTTAAACCACCAGCAACTGAAACCAGGATAATTTCCTCTCTAGATTCTATTTCACAGTTTGTTACTGATACAAACTTCAAATTTTTAACAATGAGCCTGGTTTTGAGTATCATTATCACACCATTATATACCAGTGACTCTAATATAGAAGAAACATTTTTTTTTAACCTATATATCAATCTAGAAATATTTTTAGGAAGTCTGTTCAACTTTCCTGACTTTTTTCTTTGGTAAATGGAAAAACAAGAATAAACATTAAGTAGAATTTTAGTCCAGTTATGATCATTTCCATAAATATAAAGGCTTCATGCTTCCTGTATCTGTCACTGGTTTTCAGTATCAGGTTTACTCAGTACATATGCATTTGCTAGGTGAAGTATATATTTGCTTGAGCTGCATAAGTGCTTCAAGCCACAAATAATGGTTTCCTTTACAAGAGGGATGACAACAATGGTATAGGGCATTTGTGTTTTGACAGATCTGTCTAATAAATGTCCTATAGCTAATATAATATTTGATGGATGCTGTGGGAAGCAATCCAGTGTTGTTCTCTACTTTAATATTCTTGTCAGGTGAATTGAGATGCCCGTTAAGATTAGATTACAGGAGAGAGCAGAAATGCTTGCCTGTCTGCAGGCATGCATGACAAATGCACGGCCACTGGAAACCTTTATTTCCAAAACCAGCATGGCAACAGCAAAAACTGATGCATGGGGTCTGTAATTTCAGTTTTGGATACAATGCCTGCTTTAGGGATGAACAAGTAGGCAAGAAGCTATCATTGTTAAGTAGTAGTATCCAGAGGCATCACTCAGAAATTATGGGGTTTTGCTCCATGGAAGTTGTCATTCACCTGGTGTGGGAATGGTTAATCTGGTGACTATTAAAAGAAAGTTATTTGAAACCAAATCACCAGAAGACCTCTGCTTATCCAAAGTCAGTCAGTATAGAGATTCTTTGAAAAGTGGTTAAGACCCTAATTAAATCTAAGGTAATATTCTGCTGGAGTAAGAGACACCTATCCATTCACACAGGCTTGCTTTCACTTTTCCTACGAATCTGGTTGCATGAATTTAAAAATAGGAAATATGTCACTAAAGCCATCTCTTTAGGAGATGTTTTCTGCATCTTTTCACTTGAATTTCTCTCTCACGATTTTCTCAGTTTATTTTGTGCCTTGAAAGTGATTCATGTTGTTTTGCATGATGGTCTTCTCTAACTGAGCCGTTCTTCTCTTTGCGTGTTGTGTATGTGTGTCGTTGTGTTGCCGCTGTGCTATTGTCATTCTTGCTGCTGCTATCTATGCTGACACTCTGGGGACAGGCACAGACTATGACTGTTGGGAATGAAAGCGTCGAGTCCGTGCGGCGCATGAATGGCTTGAGGAGCAAAGAGTCATCATCTTACGGGACAGTGAATCAGATCGGCAATTCAAGTTTGAGGGTAAAACTGTAGTGACAAAGAGAAAGCAAGAGAGAGTTTTAGTGCGTGCGCTGATGTCATAAATCAGCAAAATGGCTGATTTTGATGACATCACTGGTAGTCTCTTGTATTCTCTTTGCTAAATGTCCCTGGAAAGTATGTAGAACTGTCCCCAGCATGAACAGCAGTTTCATGTTGTACATTCTTGTGGCCCATCCTTATGCTTGCTTTTTTCCATGGTTGATTGTGCCATCCTCGTTCCAAACCTTCCAAGGAAAGTGCATGCATATTCAGTAGCCTGGTTCTGTATAAATCCAGGGTGAATGGGGGGACAGGAGCATTGCAAATGCCTCGAGACAGTAAAGCCCATGTGTCATCTTTCAGATGAGCGCATTCCAACAATATTTGATATGTATAATGAAATGCATTTTTATTGGTATGGTATTTGCTCCTGAACTGTCAACCTGCAGTGTTCCTCCTCTTGATGTCCTGAGCCCTGCTTAGTGGAGTATGAATAGCTATGAATGAAAAAAGTGTATATTTCATTGGTTTCTTTTTGTTTGCTTGGAGAAAAGCTATGGGCTGAAATCTTTTACACAGTGTAATATGTAGCAGATCAGAAGCAATATGATAGCAGCTGATAGACCCAGATTACAGGTGAGTTGGGAAGGTAATAAAATCAGTGATGGAGAGAGAAACGAGCTTAGTGCAGCTCACTGTTTGGTACTGGTGGCTGAGAAATGAAATGTATTCATTTAAATAAAATCGGACCAGGATTTAAATATTTCAGGGCCTGATTTCCCAGAACAAAACCACTGCCTGAGCGGATTTTGAGCTGTAATGGGCCTCTGACTTTGATCAAGCTCTGTAAAGTTATGTGATTATAAGATGCAGATGATTTCAGTGGATTTTGTACACTGTAAGGGAATTAGTATATTTCAAAATCAAAAGAAAACCCACTGTTTGGCAAAATTAAGATAGAGAGTTTGCAACACAATAAATTGTTCACTTTCAGAGCTACAATGGCAAGAACGAGAGCCTTCATTTCTGGATACTTTCTATTGTAGTAATAATCATATTTCCATATATACAAAACTGAACGTAAAAAGAAAAAAATCAGAGCAGGGTTGCTCTAGAAAATTGACCAATATTACTGTGCTGCCACTGGAAAGCTGATGCCATGCAACTACAAAACCAGTCCAAGTAAGTACTTAGTGTTGTGTGTTTTACCAGCACAAAGTGCTAGTAATCCAGCTAAATTTGTGTGAGTTATGGTAATCCTCTCTCCAAGGAAAGTTTGCAGCAAACTCTCTTCTGCTTTTGAATATTGTGTATTACGTATGTAGCCAAAGTACTACACAGAGTGTGCTGATTTCCTCTGGAGAACTCCCACCACACAAGTAATGTGCACTTGAGAGGTGAACAGAGGAGACATACCAAGACAGAAGTTTCTGGAGCAATGTTACAATAGCTGCAGCTCGGTGCTTTTCTGCTCAAGAGAAGGATGTTTATGTGCAGAGGAGAACATGGCCTGTGGTGCCTCAAGAAGCCTCACAAGCAGAGAGCTTGACTTACTGAGGTACTGAGAGAGTGCAAAAGAGGGGAGATTGAATATTTATACGCTATCATTCAGTGTTAATTTGAAGAGAGAAAAAATAGGCCTTATATTATGCCTGACCAGGATTCCTGGATTTAGCAGCTAGAACCACAAAATAAGAAAAATACTGTTCTCAGTTTTTTAAGCCTATACGTCTGTCACTACTTTCATTATTGAGTAGATCACAGATCACACAGATCACAGAATCTTAGTGGTTGGAAGGGACATTTGAGATCATCGAGTCCAACCACATGAAAAAAAAAAAAAAACCCAACAAACCCACACACAAAACCAAACAAACAAAAAAGCAACCCACCAACTAAACCCCACACCCACAACCCCACGCACAACACCCCACCACAAACCAATAATCTTGGCCACTAGAGCATGCCCTGAAGAGCCACGTCTACACGTTTCTTAAATACCTCCAGGGATGTCGACTCCACCACCTCCCTGGGCAGGCTGTTCCAGTGCCTGACCACTCTTTCAGTAAAGTAATTCTTCCTAATATCTAATCTAAACCTCCCCTGCCGCAGCTTCATACCATTTCCTCTGGTCCTGTCGTTATTCCCTTGGGAGAAGAGGCCAATCCCTGCCTCTCTACAGTTTCCTTTCAGGTAGTTGTAGAGGGCAATAAGGTCTCCCCTCAGCCTCCTCTTCTCCAAACTAAACATGCCCAGTTCCCTCAGCCTCTCCTCGTACGACTTGTTCTCCAGACCCCTCACCAGCTTGGTGGCTCTCCTCTGGACACGCTCCAGCACTTCAATCTCCTTCCTGTAGTGAGGGGCCCAGAACTGAACACAGTACTCGAGGTGAGGCCTCACCAGTGCCGAGTACAGAGGCACGATGACTTCCCTACTCCTGCTGGCCACACTGTTCCTGATACAAGCCAGGATGCTGTTGGCCTTCTTGGCCACCTGGGCACACTGCTGGCTCATGTTTAGCCGGCTGTCCACTAACACTCCCAGGTCCTTTTCTGCCAGGCAGCTTTCCAGCCACTCTGCCCCAAGCCTGTAGCGCTGCCCGGGGTTGTTGTGACCAAAATGCAGGACCCGGCACTTGGCCTTATTAAACCTCATCCCATTGGCCTTGGCCCATTGATCCAACCTGCCCAGATCCCTCTGTAAAGCCTTCCGACCCTCAAGCAGATCAACGCTCCCACCTAGTTTGGTGTCATCTGCAAACTTACTGAGGGTGCATTCAATCCCCCTGTCCAGATCATCGATAAAGATATTGAACAAGACCGGCCCCAGAACTGAGCCCTGAGGGACACCACTGGTGACTGGCCGCCAACCGGATTTTGCTCCATTAATCACAACTCGCTGGGCACGGCCATCCAGCCAGTTTTCTGCTGGTTCTTGTTCTAAGAAGAACAAGTGCTGCAACCCTCAGAGCATTGTGTGAAAGGACAACACACCTTAAGAGACCATCAGATCTCTTAAGCTGAAGACAAAACTGGTTGATGTTTCTCTAGGAAAGTCTGGGTTGTATTGTTGATGGTACAGAAATTATATTTAGAGCTGAACCATTTCCCTGTCATTGCATTAGAAAAGATTGCACTCTCAAGACCTGTTGCCTTCTTCCATACAGAATAAACCCCTACATCCTCAGGCAATCAGCCCTTCAACCTGTCTGCCTCCCCCATGCAGTTTCTGTTGGAGGAAGCATTCAATGCTTGTCTTAAAGATTCATGTAGTCTTCCTGCTCATGGTGTAATACCTCCATAGGTATCCATAGTTCACTGCTGAGAGAAATGGTTGCCTAGTTATTGTATATCACGATACTGCTTTTTGCATAGAGAGAGTACAGGCTGCAGAAGCCATAAGTCTGACAGTACTGAGGATGTAGTACAATTTCATTATATTAAAATCTATATAGTCTATATGAAAATTTACATAGTGCCTAATCACCTAAAAGAAAATAATTTATTTTTAAAATATGGTTTGTAATAATGAAACAAGATTTGCTTATTTTTCAAAATTATGCATTTTTAGGGAAGCAGAAGAGCTATGTTTACACAGGTTCAATCATCCTTTTTTGAAAACAGTAATTATTATGTTATATTATCAGTAGTCAAAATGAGTCCAAGTACACCAGTATTCATACCATTATTTCAAAGACGATTTCCTAAATTATATGTGTGATGGTTACCACTGTGACCAAGAATAAGGGTTAAGTTTGGGACCATTAGTGTTAAAAGCAATATTTTATAGTTTGAATGAAAAACTGCAGCTGGAGGCTGTGACAGATTTTAATCCCATGTGCAGGGAACAAAGAACAATACAAATAACAATACTGCAGCCAGGGGGGTTCGCATGCATGCAGATTAGCAAAGGGAGGCACAAATGGTGTTTTCAAATGAGAGAGCTGGGAAAGAGACTAAGTGATTGCAGCAGCAAAAGATAACTTCACTAAGCAAAGATGGCAGCATCTGGTTGAGTGCTCCAGAGAACTGCTGGTCTCTGGATGGAGCTGCCAGTGAAGAGATGGGTATCCCAAGTGCCCTGACAAAGTCATTGTGACTGTCAAGATTATTATCTAGTATTTCCATCTTTAAATGGGAAAGAGGTACTCATTGAGTAACACTGATTTTCAAAGGTCATCTTTGCCATTTTAATCATACTGAGTCATATTGAAATCCTGCCATCAGATCCCCCAAACAATTTTCTTGGATTCTAGAAAATTGCCATTGAAAAAAATTAGTGCCTTCAGCCTGACTTTGCCTTTAAAACACTTGGTACTCCTGTCCCCAGTGGAAATTTTTGCCCACTAGCCCCAGCGTGCACTGCGCTTGGTGGGATGACGTGCACGCCTCGCCTTATGTAAGGTGCCGCATCATGTGAATAATGGAAGTGCTCAAGGAAAGCCCTTTTTGCTGAGCTATTTTTGGTACTCAGCGAGCGAGCTCAGGCACACGAGTTTCATTGTGAAAAATAGGAATCCAAGTCTGAATGGCTTTCTCTCTCACATCTTGCTTACTTAACGGATTAAAGAGCACATAGCTTCTGCTGTAGATAAACACCCTCAAGATATTGCAGTTACTTTTCTTTCTCCAAGGCAATTGCATTAGCACTTTAATGTAACTGCAGAAAAAATCCAGCAGAAGATAAACACACCAAAGTGATCATTTAGCTTGAAGTTATAGTCCCACACATGACTGCACAGAACCAGTTAAATAATAGACACAATACATTTCAACATGTTGCCATGTCATCTTGTGACTTCATCTGAATGACCTTGTCTGTCTTTTTATTGTGAGCATGAATAGGGTAGTTAACATGAATAGGCTCTCGTTAACATCAGTCAAAGTATCTTTATTGTTTATTAAATGGACTTACTACAGTGTGTTTAAGCATTTCAACAAAAGCATAATTTCAAACAGGAAAAACATCTGAATATAAACCCTTACACTAGCTCTAGGCACATGTCTAAAGAGACACAGGAGTCTCCAAAAAGTAGTAACCTGTAGAAAAAGAAGCAGTTCAGCAATGGGGGTGGTATCCAACAAAGTCTGTCCAGGTGGACAGATGAAGGTTTTTTTGGAAATGTAGATTTTCTGGTGAAAAGCAAACACATTCTAAGAAACAGTGGAAGAGAGAAATTGCTTTATATATGGGGCTGTTTACAAGTGTTGTGAAAAGTGAAATGGAAGCTTTCCCCTCCTCTATTGGAGAAGGTAAAAAACGCAGTTCAAGCGTCTGTTTCACGTATTTTACAGCCTCAGACACAATAAAATGATGGACTATATGGGGCGGATTTTTTACCCCAAATCAAGAAACAGAAGAGAAGAAACATACTTACATTTCAAGGGAGAGAACTCTGAAAACCAAACAAAAATTTGGGTACACTGAACATTCTGTAATCAAAGGCAGAATAATTAATGGAATATCTAATACCGGTTCCTGAGAAAGACCTCCAAAAAACAAGTTTCAAATATCTAAGCATTAATTTAAACTGGTAGAGTACCAGCGTGCATGCTGAAGTAGTGGAAACCAAGTACCAGAGTAGAGGCAAAGCCAGGAGAGCAAAATTAAGAGGACAAAATTCATAATTCTGACAAAACCCAAGAAACAAAAACCAAAACAGCAACAACAAAAAAACTCAAACCCATAAAAACCCCACCAACCCATAAAAATTGAGGACAGGGAAAAAATGCCTTCTCTGGAAACCAGAGAAGTGGAGCACTGATGGGCAGTTGGTGAGACTATGAAATGGTGAATCTTTGTATCTGCTGAAATGATCAGAGCAGTGCAACACAGAGTATTCTGTGAGTGATAATCAAACCATAGGATCCAGGCACAGCAGTAGGGCAGTTAGCAGGACATGATACAGTATAGTGACTCATGCTGTCCAGCTTACAAATACTTTAGCAAATTACTCCTTAATGTTAAATAAGATAGGAACAGGATATAAGTATTGTAAAACTAGGTTTAAAGGGGCTACAGAACAGTAATTTTACAATATCTCATATCTGGGATGACTAAATGACTGTATGCTGCAGCACCTGGGACAGGAAGGACTGGAAAAGCCAGAAGGAGTCTTCAATTAAGTTTTTTTTTTTTGTTGTTTTCTCAGTAGTGTTACCTTGCTTTAGAAAGTCTGAGTCCTCTCTTGTACCTACCCAGCAAGCAGTAGCTGAAAGGATCAGCTCTGAACTGACAAGCCTTGGGGACTGAAGTCTGCACTTCACTCGAGTGAGTTTGTCCTGGTAGTTACTCATGAACAGCAGGAAACACGCCAGAAATGAACTCTGCAGTTTTCCAGCCTATGAAAGATGCTCTCCAGCTGGGTGCAAGTGTCTCATTTTTTATTACAACTCAGGGAGAGTCCAAACTGAAAATAGGGCAGAGGAAGCTAGAAAGAGCCAGGAAACAGCGTTCTTATTTTTGATGCTTTAAAGCAACAAGAAGTAGCTTTTCAAGAACCACCTACCGCAAGCACAAGCTTTTGCTTTCCAGATTATTTTAGAAAATGGTGATTCTTTCACTGGGTGTGTTCTGGCTTGCCTTATTTCATGGAAAAAAAGCCAGACATATATGTGTTCCATGATTTAAAAAAAAAGAATGGGCACGTCAGGAGGAGTACGTTTAAAGTAAACTGCCCCTACCCAAGGCTCCAGAAAGAGACTGAAAAGCCATTGCAGTCCCAAGATTTAGGCCTAGGCTATACGAGGGGTCAAGGAAAAGACTTTGCCCCAAAATTGTACTTTTCCTGCAGAAAGCTTATGCTTAGTCTCCCTGCCCAGAGTCAGGACCCACTAAGGGCTTGGTCTTGGTCTCAGGGTTTCTCACTGCAATGATGGTCAGGCCTCCTTTCCAATGAGGAATGAAGACACCTGGGAAGGGAACAGTTTCTGATCTCATGTTGATGGGGGTTCATAGTGATGCTTCGTATCAGTTCTGAGTTCTGTCCCAAGCTTCATTTTCAACAACAGAGTATTTCAGCCTGAATAAATATAAATTAGTATTGCTGAAAGAGAATGAAAGGGTCACACAGTTAGAGCCAAGCATAATGCAGACTGAGAATACCAGCACTGCTGTATCCATGTATTTCCACCCTGTATTTGCAACTGTGCTCACCCTGTGCATCTCCAGAGCATAATACACCAGTTGTATCAAATTACACAGTAAATTGGTGAGATGGGCAAGTGTTCAGTAGGATCTATGAAATGCATATTTACATCTGACCCAATTAATCCCGTTCTCCACAGGGGATAGAAGCTGCTATTTGAATGTAATTAATTGTGAAGCATTCTGTAATGATGTTGTCCAAATGACATTGTGCAAAACCAAATTGTATTAACTAGACTGTTGAAACCTCATGCTGTCTCAAGGTCTGAAAAACTACATGGGTTCCAGTAAAATCCAGTTTTTAGAGTACTTTTCAAAAGCAATGTTGAAACCATTTTTTTCTCCATCTTCTTTTTCTTTTTTTCCAGAGGGAAAACAACGTTGCTTAGTAATTTCTGTTCAAGTTAACAGCCATTGCTCACGGTGAACTGATCAGTCAGAGCCTGATTCTGACACATTTAGTGTGATTTAATGATCAAATACGTTTATTTCATTTCATCCACTGTTACAGCACGTTACTATTTACTGTAAATATGGATATCCATACTGTGCTATTTCTTTTGCTGCCTGTTTTTTTTTTTTTTATTTGGATTGTTTATTTAGGTTGCTTTGAGAGTTTTTCCATTTGTTTCTTTTTTAAAACACTTATCTATAGTCTACAAAAGAAGCAATTGGCCAACTGTATAGATGGATAGGTGGGGAAGGAGATTTTCTTTCTTGCAACATGAGGCAGGGGCTAGGGATATTTACACCAGAACAAATTAACACCTTGGAGCTCCACGTATTCTGAACACTTGTTGCTGAGTCTTCCCAGGGCCCTGACAAAGATCCATTTCAAGTTGGGAGCATCTGAAAACTTGTGAAGGTCATTCATAGATCACTAAAAATTTAGCTGCTTCTACTTGTATAAGTGGACTCTCACCATGGTGTCTCAGAGCTGGCACAGCCCTGTTTCTTCCCACATAACACTTTACAGCAAGATCAGTGTCAAAAATAACTTTTGGAAAACTCAGTTTTCCAGTGGGTAATATCTGGCATACTGAGTATGCCAAAGTGATTTTAGCTCTTGGATAAACACACTGGAAAGCTCAGAAAAGGCTGCTGTCATTGCCTAAACATGTGGGGTGATGGAAGTCCAGAATCCTACCTGTGAATTTCTGCATCGAGCCTGTAACTGGTCTCTGAGTGATAGTATAGCTCTTCAAATCATTTACCTTCTAACCTCTGCATGTAATTTCTTACACAAATGCTGTGGGTGCATTGGTACAAATACATATATAAACCACTTGCTAAGTGCAAGTTATTTTACCAAGGTGCTAAGCTTTCAATTTCTCTGTGATATCATGACAAGACTCCTAGGAGACATGAAGCCCTTGTTTTCATGCCTCAGCTCACTCCCTTCAAGCAGTTCTCCATGTAGTTTTCTGAGATAACTCTTTCTGCTAGTCATGTGGAAGTGCTCTGCCTGTGATTGACTCAATTCATTTTTTGGTTAAGCCTTCTCAAGCCTTCTGGTGGTGGAGACTTGCCTTCAGGTGCTCTGTAATCTTTATCTGTCAAAAGAATAATGAATTGAGAATGGAGATAACAAGCTGTGCTCATTAGAGATCATCCAAGTTGCAAAACTGTGAGATCTTGCATGCCATTCTAGGAAAGCAAGTTGTTCATTTCCTCTTCAGGATGTAAAGTCTTACAGGTACTTGCAAGGAGCAGCCCTGATACTATAGAACAGACTTTCTGAGAAATTAATTTATCTTTTGCTTGTTAGCTTATGCCAGCTTTCTGTTTCTCTCCCATGGAGCTCTCACTTTTCTAAGATGGTTTGTCTCTGTTGTTGAGTTAACAGGAAAGAGCTGCACAATGCATATTTCTGAAAAAAAAAAAAAAAGGTTTTCCCACAATGATGATCTTCAGGTTTTGCAAAGCAGTGTAGGATTGATCACTAAGTCTCCTTCTTTGCTCATCTGCAGAATTTTGGTCTCATAGGCTGTTTTCCGCGCTGGGCATGGCAGGTGAGGGAAATTATAGCAAGTATAATCAATTATGATGCATTACAGGCTGGTGAAATAGAGACAACTTGTACATCACAGAATGCTCTTTGGCAACCTTTGGTATCTTCGGTCTGGAAGACATACTTCAAAGTCCTAATACTCTTTTTTTCACTGTTGCATACCTGGATCAATTTAGATGTTTGTCTCTGGTCCCATGTGTTTCAGTGTGTGTGCAACAAGGATGCTTGTACTGTGTTAGTGCTCTGTCCTAACTTTGGAATGTTGTGGTGACCCTGACACTGTCACGGGAATTCCCATGTGAAACTTGGGGGACATTCTTATTTTTGCAGATATTTACACCAAAGAGCAGGTCCTCAAATCTTCTGAAAATCATGTTGTATTCTTGCTCAGTAATTTGCCAGCCCTACCAACAGACTACGTAGTATTTCCTATGTAGCGGCTTCCAGTTGCCCTTGCAGAAGACAATTACCTTTCTTGCAAGTTTTGTGAGTTCTTGCCCCATTCTTTATAGTGGAACAGTGGGAAATTATACAGCTATTCAAGTGCAGTTTCCATATTAGACTATAATATCAGGTAATTTTCCATTGTATAGATCCGTCCTTCAGTATTTGTGCATATATGTGTGTGTATCTCAGATGAAAAATCAGAGGAGGCATAACATATTTTAGCTATTATTCTCCCTACATGAGATTTTCACTGTGTTTCCCACATAGGTAACTGTATTTCTTTTTTTCCTGTCTGCCTAGTAATTGCCAGTTTTCCCCAGACTCTCATATGCAGGCAAGTCCTGCCATGTCTGGGCTTCAGCTTTGCTGAATGTATTAATTTTAGTTCTCTCTCTGACATCTCATGCTTGGGTATCATGCTTCTCGGTCCAGGTAGCCTCACCAATATTTCTAGCAAAGATTTCCCAGCAAATTTAAAGAGGATTCGTTGCTTCTTCATTTGTTTGCTACCTTCAAAATTATTGCTCTATCTAGCTTTTTTAATTACTTTTCAACCCTGTACTACCAAGTACAAACTTAGTTGCTCTTCCTTTCTGGTTCGCAAATCTGGTTTTTGGCCTTTCAGCCTGGTCATTGTGTTTTTCCTCTACTATTTGTTTTCAGATTGACCTTTTTACCTAGCAGTAGCCAAATTTCTTATCACAGACCCCATAAAACTGGATTCCTATCAGTTTTCTGAAAGAGAAGAGAATGGAAATAATAGATTTTTATTGTAGATTAAAATTAAATAAATAAATTTTGTGAACTTTTTTTAGGTATGCATACAGAAAGGTATAATATTATATAACGGATTCTTGTTTTCAGGTTTACATCTTAAGCAAGATTAACTTGTCACCTGTTTAGAACTTAACATGCTGCATTATAGTCAAAAGGCATAAACAGTTGGTGGGAACATTTCTTCTGGTCATTATCCAAACTTAGAAGTTAAATAGCCAGTGTAGCTTTGATATTCATGGGGCAGCTATTCAGCAACCAGCTACATCTCTTTGCCGTGGGGAGCTCCATCTGGAAATGACAAAGAAGGCTGTCCTGTGTTAGGCCAGGGCTCTGCCTGGTGCAGGAAACTCTTTGTGACAGCAATATGTCCTTGATGCATACTCCTAGGACCTTGCAGCTCAAGGATTTTCTAAGCCAGAGGTGGTATTTTTGTGATGAGTAGCCTTTACTATTTATGGGTAGAGCAGCCAGTTCAATGTGATGATTTATGAATTATTAAAATATTTTTCTTAAACTTGGTATGAGTTGTTCATATCAGCTCCTCAGCATTTCTGGGACTAGGAATACATATGGCCACTGGAGCCACCAGGAATGCACATTGTGAATATGAAGGGTGTTCAAAGTTGGGGAAAATCTTGTGCAAGGTTAATAAAGAAATAGAAATAACCAAAGCTATGTATTAGATGAAAACAAACAGGATTGCTGATCATTTTGCAAATTGTAATGCATATTTGCAGGGTTCAGTTGGTATTTGTCATGAACAAAGTAATACTGAGTTAGCAACTGTGCCTGCAAGGAGAGCAGGGTTGAAAGAGAAAGGAGGAGAGCTAGTTATGCTAGTTTTCTTTCCTGGTCTGAGGTCTTTCTCTTTGTACAATGACATGAACAAAAGGAGGAAAAAATTTAGCAAATTTAAGGATTTATCGTAAGCCAACGTCATCCTGTCATTTCAGATTTCTCAGGTGGTGTCTGAGGTCTTTAGTCCAGGCAAGTAAAGAAGTAAAAATAATAGAAGAAAGCAAGACTATTTGCTCCCATAATTTAAAAAAAAAAAAAAAAGTATCATGAAGCAGTTCCAAATCTTCACCTTTCACATCAACTTCAGATCTTACATACAAGCTATCGATTCAGCTAGCTGTTGCAGTTCTTTTTTTAAATATCTTTGAGCTCTGCCATTTTGTTTCTTATTTTGGAAATGTCCTAGATTTGTCTGTCATGAACTTTGATGGAGCCAGTTCTGTATTTTTTGCTAATGGGTTGGTCCTATATTATTCTACCCTTATTGTTATCTGTGTTGAATGCTCATGCAGTGGAGATATAAACTGCACTTTTCATAAGGACCAAACAAGTGTGTGAGGAAAGAGTAATAAAAAGTCTAGAAAGGGTAGCTTTTGCAAGAATAGAGAATGTCTTTCTCCCTGGCTGTAAATACTCTCTTTTCTTTTAAGTTTTCACAAAAGATGTTTTTCTCCAAATACACGACAGCTCTTTTAAGATGCGCTGGTGCTGTATGCTCCTGTTCTTATGTTACTCCTAGATGCTGGGGATGCCTGTTTGTGCTGTCTGTCTCCTATTTACTCTTTGATCTTTGTTTACGTTCCCTTGTGGGTTATTTTGTTGTAAAAATAATCTATTTGAATTTTGCTTTTTGACATGTGAAGACTGATGATTTTGTCACCCTTCTTTGTTCTGTTAAACCTTGTTTGGTGTCTTGCCTTGTGGGTATTTACATAGCTGGGGTTGAATAACAGTCTTATACCATGAGAATGGATATTTTTTCATCAGATGCTGTGTTTGAATCTAATAGCTGTTATTTCTTGAATATTTTTCAAACCGCACGTGAGACTAATAGATGGCTTTATTGCATGTGGCATCCCAGCCAGTGTTCTCTGAGCCTAACATTTTTTCTGTTACTGCTATTCGTTCCTTGTTGCCTGATGTGACTCTCTTGAGTCTGTCAAATATTTGCCTCCTTCAGCTATGAAACAAGAACCTACTTCTGGAGAACCTGGTTCTCCTCATTAATTTGAAGGTAGACAGAAAGGTATTTTGAGGAGCATACTACATCTTACCTGTTGCATGAGCTGCAGGGTTGTCTTAGCCCGAGTCAGACACTTGCACTCCCAAAGCACTGTACCCTGGAGGTAAAGGGGTGCCCCAGGGGTAATTGGCATGCCATGGCGGGATGTGGGTTTTTTTACCTTTCTTTTCCCACAAGTCCATCCCTCTTGCCTTCCATATCAAAGTGAAGATTAGGAATTGGTACCAAATTCATATGAATCTGCGGATCTTTTCTACCAGCAGCTTTCGAAGCAAAGAGGCTTAGACTTTAGCCTCTTTGCATGTTTAAAGCATTACAACATAGGAAAAGCTGTTTGGCTTGGGCAGTTATTGATTTCTATTCTGTTCTTCAAACTACAAGCAAAGAATTGTAGAATGGCAGGGAACAGGACCAGAAGAGCCCTTGAGAGCCAGCTGGCAGAGCTGGCACCAGGCAGTACACTTGGAGATTTACAGTTACTGAAAATATTAATCAGTGCTCTTAAACAGTTTCTTCTGTAATGTGCCCAATGTATCAGGAGTGAGTTTAAGAGAGATTTGTGAGGGCTTGTTCCTTGGGGAGACTGTGAGCTGAATTATATCTCTTTGTGGATGTGCTGACCTGCAGTAGAGTATTTCTGATTTACACCCTGTAATTCTCCTTGACTTGCAAGTCCTCCTGGAACAAAGGTTAGTAAAAAAAATCTCTGAACAGTTATTTACCATTCTGGACAGGAATAGCAATAGACTCTTTCTATCCCAAGGCTCTTTGGTTCCCTTTCCTTCTGCAACAGCACAGGTTACAGCTGCAGATATGCTGCTGAAACACAGCTGCACAAGTTTGTATTTTGTAACTCATGCCAGTCTCCTGCTGGGCTGTCTGCTTTCTGAGTCTGTGCTCTCATCCTTTCTTACCATTGAAAATTGCACTTCACCCTCTAGCCCCTTTTATAGGTTACTCCTAATTTTAACTTTTGTCCGGACAAATTTTTCAATACATAGATGACGAGCCAGGATTAATTCAATACTTTTTTTAACATAAATACATGAAGCAGTCTAAAAACAACCTGCCTCAACAATTAGCTCATTAATCAGACATTTAAAAAACAGTGGCAAAAAAAAGCAGAGCTACAGATCACAATGCACAATGATTTTATATATTTAATTGAAAAGTATGCAGAATTTTAATTATGATCATGATGATTTTACATTTACTGCAAGTACTTTTGTGGGTTGCTAACGTGACAACTGTGGTTTGACAAGGAAGGACCACACAAGGCAAGATTTGAGAACTGGCAGGCAGAAACACAGTGACTATTTCATTTTGGGCCCTGTAACAGAACACATATCTGAAATGAATATGTGACAAGTGGGGAGTATTGGATTTCTGTGTGACGAGTTGACAAGTCAGACAAACAGCAGCCACATATTATCTGTGATGGTGAAAAGTTCACATCATTTATAACCTTTGAAGCAACAGGAAAACTGAATGCAACATAATCTTATAATGAGCTAAGAGAGAACTGTCTCTTTTTTTTTTTTCTTTTTTTTTTTTTTTTCTGCTTGGTTATATATAGCTGTTAGAGAAGGCCCCGCTGAGCAGAAAATGGAGCATATGATCAAGGGCAGTCCAGTGAGTCAATTTACTGACTAATACTGTAGATTATCATGTCAAATATATAGCACCAGCAGTATGAACAATAATGAAGCCTAGTTTATTTCTTTCCTGTAAACTGGAATGAAGATGTGATTGGAATTGTCACACCTAGGATATATGAGCCAGATTCTCTTAATCATCCAAAACAAATTGCCTTATTCTTTACATTGACATTTATTTTGGGAGCCATTCCAAGACTGGCGAGCTGAAAGCATCTATTTAAATGTGTCATACACTTTTAAAATATCCTCTAGACAGCTGTCCCCTCAGGTGATGGTTCAATGGTCTTGCACTTTGGAATACCTGCTCCCCTCAGACCTAAAAAAGAGATAACTCACTCTTTCATCCTGTGGGGAGAAACTAGTCAGCGCAGTGTCATGAAGAGGTGCTGCAAATAAACTCCAGGACCATCAGTAAGCCATCCAGTTATGAAGCTGAGACAGCAAGAGACTCATAGAAACCCCAGATGGTGATTGAAAGGAACCTTTCATTGCCTGGCTTCAGAGCATCAGTGACCAAGCCTGTGTGTGAGGGAGATGATGTTGTCAATATTTTCTATGGGTCTTCTTCCATTACTTTGGTTTTCTTTCCAAATTACAGGGAGAACGTATCCATGTGTTTTGTAGGTTTGTTTATGGCCTTTTTATGGCTTTTTGATATTTAAATAGGGCTTATAAGAAAGATGGGAACACTTTTTAGTAGGCCTTGTTGTGATAGGACAAGAAGTAGTGGTTTTAAACTAAAGGTTAGTAGATTCAGACAAGACAGAAGGAAGAAATTCTCTCCTCTGAGGTTTCCCAGAGAGGTGATAAATGCCCCATCTCTAGAAACGTTGAAGGGCAGGTTAGGCAGATTGGACTAGATGACCTTTGAAGGTCCCTTTCAACCCAAACCATCCTATGATTCTGTGAAAGTCTGATCATCTTTCGATCCATCAAAATTATAGCAAGATCTGACTGAGCAAAAACTTAGGGAAATAACATTTGAATTACAAATCACTGCTATTCCTTCAGGGATAAAAAGAGTACATAATCAATGTTATTGATTTCTAAACTCCTTTCTCTAAGAACAGAGCTGAGAGTAATTGAAGAGACATTTACTAATTGTTTGCTAAAGATGAGTCACAAAGCCCAAATATTGCTTATGTGTTAAGTATAGTTTTCTCAAGGTAGTGTGTAAACTAATATAGAAACTAGCACAGTGTAATAAATTTAGCACATATAAGGAAAAGCAGATGGTACTGCTGTGATTGGACATGTCATCGGAGTATTCCAGAGCATGCCAAATCTTTAATCTATTACTATTTGCATATACTACCGCATAACCCAGTTTTCAGTACACTAGAACAACATGTACTATGTGCAAACAACTCTTTTTGCTGAGCTTTAAACTTTATTTTTATGCTAAAAATAAAAAGCTACTTGCTAGTTTTGCGGCACTAATTGTTTTTGTTTTCCAAAGCCTCCAAATGGTTCATGTTTCATGTTTTGGGTCAGATCAAAGGCACAGACTGCTCATGGGCCAATGCACAGTGATGTTCAGTTTTCTGTGCCAGCAACGGGGTATGTTCCATGTCACGAACAGTAGTATGTATGAGAAGTGATAAATTTCAAAAGGCTTTGTGATACTGGAAGCTCTTTGAGCAATTAGGAGCTCTGTGGATACCCAAAAAGTGGAAGGTTTTCATAAAAAAAATTCAGCTCTTTCTTGGTTATTCTTAAAAAGTACAATAACACCTCTTGGTTCAGAGGTGATCTGGACAAGGTGGACCTCTACTTTTATGATTTGTCTTTTCTTTGGAGGAAGAGAATTTAGCCCTAAAGAGCAGAAAGGGCCAAGAGCAAAGAGGGGTTGAGGCAGGAACCAAATTTTGCAAGCAGAAAGTGGAGATCACGTGTTTGGAAATCAGTGAGGATAAAAGCATCAAAGAGGAGGTAGGCAAAAGCAGAACTAAGAATTAGTGAGGCCAAATGTGAAGTATAAAAATGTAGGCAAAGACTCAAGAAGAGAAGAGACAAGGAAGAGCGTCCATTAAATAGCATTTCCTTAATCAATTTACTTGTGTTTCACATTAGTGATTTTAAGATGCCATTCATGTTTCCAACTCAGAATACAAACAAATCAGGTTAATGCCCACTCATTTAAGTGTGCAGAGTGTGTGGTAACCTATTGTGCTAACCTATTTAGACTGCCCTGAAACCCATCATGTTGTGTGATCCTGGTAGAGCACTCCTGCCTGGTACTCCTGAGGCTACTGGGGGTCCAGGGAGGTAGAAACCGGTGATGCCAGGTCTCCCTTCATCTTGTGAGGCCTCCTGCACCGCTTCATTCTCTGGCTTATTGGGATATTTTCTGAATATGATCCTTCTCCAGGCGTTTTCTTCTCAGACAAGTAGGACCTTAAGGTCCAGTGATTGTAGCCCTCAGAGTGAGTCCTGACCTCTTCAGTATACCAAAACTCAAGTTTCTTTAGAACTCCAACACTGCAAATACTGTTTTAGAATTGTTCCATGACACATAAAAGACGAAGCATACAGCAACATGCACATTTCAGGAAGTCTGCTGGCATAGTGAGCCTTTATTTTGGTGTTATTCTTTCTACTTTCTTTGGATAAATTAATTGGACATCTCTCATTTTCCTTGATACTCTTGAGCAAGACTGGAGTTCAGATGAGTGTCTGAAATCCTCTCCAAAGAAAACCTTTTCCACTACCATAACCATGCTTCCCATTTCATTTGCCTGTACCTCTCAGGACTGACTTTTCTTATATACTATTAAATCCATTGTTTCAGGTTATCCTTTAATACATTTTGCCAAGTAATAAAAGTCTACCACCAGGCAATCTGTTGCTTAGATACTGGTCTGGGCAGATGGTCCTCCTGGAGAAGTGCCAGCACCCCACCACAGAGCCTGTTCATGGGCAGAGAGGATTGGAGGATTGTGAAGGTTTAATGAACCTTGCCCATGTGTTCTGTATCCCTGCTCCTCAGAACTGTGCTCCCATCTGAAAGGGAAAAACTAGAAGAGTTAGCATTTTGAGAAGTTATTAAGAATGGAGTTTGCAGTATGATAAATGTTCCAAAGAGAGCTCCTAATCCTAAACTGGAATACAAAAATTCTCACTAAGTGGCCTTCCCCCTAACAAATGCCTTTAGGGAATACAAAAGGCATTAAACTAGATGCCCACATACACTTGTATGTACACGTATCCACATGTGTGGGTGCACACAGAATGTGTCAGTGTATATACCTATGTGCATGTATGTAACACAGTAAAAGAAAAACTATCAAACCCATTTTAAAGGAAATCTTATTTCATTTCTGTTGTGTGCATGCTTCCAATGACCTTGTAGGATTTGTGGATTTATTACTTACCAGATGAGAAAAAAACCCCAACAATTCTGTATAAAGATTACAGTATCAAGTTGCCATAGCACTGAGTGCCATTGATTTTTACCTCATGATGAATGTGAATTTCATGTGAATAAATAATATCAGAGCATTATAGAGCAATCCTCATAGGCGCAAATCAAAATGAAAATACAGAAGTCTATTTGTGCAGTAAATTTCTGATACATTCAAACAGTCAAGATGTTTCTAAGATGCAACAATTTAATTTTAGAAACAAGTTTGAATTCAGTTATCTGGCAAATACTTTGTTTAACCAATCATGCTTCAGAGCTATGTAAAAACAGCTAGAGAAATCCAAATTGAGATCTTGGCTAACAACAAGAACTAAATGATATGCAAAGCCAGAAAGGATAATTTGTGTAATAGAAGATAAGAAAACTGCTCCCAAAATACTATTTATTGGACGTCTAATGTTAAGAACTGATAACCAGAAAAGGAGGGCATTTATTTATCAGTCGGCTTGTCTCCTCAAGAAAGTATAAAAAAACAACAACAACCACACAAAACTTAAAAAATTTGTATGTGAGCACTTTAAGATTATTCAGATATTCGTGAGTATTTTTAGACACGGAATTTAAATTATTAACATAATTTGCAATATTTAATTTGTTTTGTGCAGTATTTGCATAAATTAAATGCATGAAGTCTGTCTGAGAAAGTTCTGGTAATCTCCCTCTGAACTGTTTGAGGTTTGTCCTGGGTGTATGTTGTAGCAAATTGCTTGAAGGAGAGAATCCACCAACAGAGAGGAAAAAAGCTTCTTCCTTCCTTTTTTCTTCCTTGTCCTCTTCCTCTTCCCCTTCCCCATCCTTTTCCAAGAGCCAAGTGAGAGACATTCAGTGTCCAGTGAGGGGCATGGATGCCACAGGTCCCAGCGCTTTTTCCCCTGCTCTGGCCCAGGTAGGGAGGATGTCATCCACTGTCCCTGGCCTGCCACGGGCTGGGCTGCATATTGTCCCAAAAAACCTGGGAGATCTGAGGGAATCAAAACACAAGCCTGAAAAAATGCCCAGCAATAGGCTGTTCTAGAGCCTAATCTGCATGAATCAAACCATGAGTGCTGTTTATGGAGCCTGTACATACATATACACTTTTTAAAGAAAACTTTTAACCGTTTAAAAAATTAAGTACTCTAAGGTGCTATTGTCACAGCACAGGGGTGCTCTAATAAAGTGATAAAAGATGATTACAGCTGAGGCAGAGACTAGCGAGAAATTTCCCAAAGATGCAATAAAAAACATTCTTCCCCCCAATATTTAAACCTGCTTAGACTAAAGCACCAGACAACCTGATGGGAAAAATCCTGGGGGGTGTGGACACTCAAATGTCCCCATCCACACCTGGGGGCTGTGAGCTGGACTGCTCCATGTGCTGAGGTGGCAGGTTCCCCAAGCCCACCACACAGCCAGGGCAGCCTGTGCTCTTGTCCCAGGATGGGACTTGCCAGGTGGTGTCAATCTTCCAGCAGGTTTCAGGGCAGGAGGGTACTGAAGTCTGAGGCTGGAGTTTGAACACTACCAGTAGGAGGCAGGTGAGAGAGTCTGCTTCTGCCCCCCCTCATCTCTCCTGGGGCAGATGCTGTGTGGAAAGCAAGAGAAAGCAGGAAAGGTGAATTTTAGGAATGTTTCCTTCAGTGTCTTAGGCTTTTGAGGTTTTAAAATTTTAATACATACAGTCTTGCTTTACTTTATTTTGCTTTGATGTGCCCACTAAATGTTATTCAATGTTCTAGCTGAAATAGTCATATGTTCAAACACTAGTTTTACAGTTTGCTCAGCCGCACATGCAGACAGCAAGAGCAGAAATTAGTTGCCCTGTATTCAACAGATTTCTGGCCAGAGCAGATTATCCTTCAAAACTAGGTCATTAACTTGTGTTTGTCTGATGTAAAACAGACTAATGTGCCATTCCCACTGATAAACTGGACAACCTCTGTTTTGATCAGATAGAGATTGGCAGAGGAGCCATCCAAGAGCAGTGCAGTCTCCAGACTTCACTGTCCTGAGAGGATTGAATACCAGGCAGATGATGTCTATATGACACAGATCACCAGGTCTGGATATTTTAAGGCATTACATTCATTTAAAACAAAAGGCAACAAAGACACTGTGTCAGGAATAGAACTGCTTTTATTTAAGAGTTATAACTGCATCATAACATTTATGATGCTGTGCAAAACAGCAGATCATCTGGTTATCCCTCCCTCCCCTAAAATTAAAATATTAAGTATATTATATATAAAACATGAAGTTGAATAAGAAATTTACATTACATTTACAAACTGTGTTTGCAGAATTGCGAGCAGGAAGCCTTGCTTTACTAAAGAAAAAAGAAAACCTTTTTCTTTTGGTAGCAAAGCAATCATCCTTACTGACTGTATAATCTTTATTATTAAAGTAATCCTTGAAAGATTTAGATTCCACTTAAAGATATTTTAAGCCAGGAAAATATTTTTGCTCCACAACATGTTTAAATCATGTTACTCTTTCAGTTGGATAATGTTCAATTCCTACTTGAAGAGGGCAAAGCCACATTAACTACCATTTCATTATTGCATTAACAACAGGTCACTTGCTGTTCTTACAGAATGAGTAAGTAAATCGCTCATGCTTCAGAGATTCTTCTGCTGTTTATTGCAGATAGGAGGTACTATTAAACAGAGTTTTCTAAAACAAACCTAAATTTGTCCACTGGAAACCCTTGCTGGAGACAACAATGACCAATTTATCTTCTGTTAATTAAACTGTCGATGCTATTTATAATATACGGTCTGTTTTACTTAGATTTTATAAGGGATGAGTGTCCAATTAAGAGAAAAAACAAACTGCAGTGAGGAGGAAAATTGGTATTAAGAGAGGTAGAAAAGGGGTGAATGGTCATTTCTGATGGAGAGGCATCAAGCAGTATGATCAGTCAGGGGCTGCTTATGTTTTTGATGAAACACCTTGGTGAATATTTAGATAAAACAATATTTAGTCCAAATTCTGAGGTGTGTTTGATCTATATTTTGGGCAGGATTGAGGTAGGAAACTGACAATTTTACAGCACCTGCTCCTCTGAATCCTGGATTAAGGAGGAGTGGTGTAGATGAGCTGGGATCCAGGGTGGAACAAATCAGAGAAGTCTGCTAGTGACTCTTAATTACCAAATGCCACCAGAGCTTGCTCCAACTTTACTTTTTCCTCCCATCTAAGGAACCAGGATATGTAAGTTTGTTATGTAAGTCATAGAACCATAGAACGGTTAGAGCTGGTAGGGATCTTGAAGATCATCTAGTTACAACCTCTCTTTCTGCATCAGCAGGATTTAAGCTCAAGGCAAAACTATGTGAAGAGAAAAATATTGCACTCAAAGTGCTAAAAACTAGTGGAAACACTGGTTGTTTCAACATTAACTCCAGCTGCCAGCATAATATCGAGAGGTGGAAGACCTGAATTCCCATAGAACATGCCATATTCAGTGAGAAGGAATGGCCTCTGTTCCAGAATCCTTTTTTCCAGCAGTGGTCTAACATAAATACTGCAGACAAAATGTATTAAAAAGCTCCAAGAAAAATCTAGAAGGACTTTTCTGTCTTCTGAAAATAAACAACAAAAGGTTCACTTCTGCATGAACTAGGTTGTTTCAAATAGCTGCACATGGACCTATCAATCTGTGCCTTTGTGCTATTTTAATCCCCTGAAATGTTCTCACACAATTATTTACATTGGCAAATCAAACACAATTTCCTTTTCAAAAATATGGTTTTCCTTTCTCACTCATAGTGTCACTGTGTTTTATCCTCTTTCCTGCCTTGAAAAAAAAATATACACAAAAAGCCCCATAACCTACTCTCTCTCCTTCCATTTATTAATGTTCACCATGATTTTATGTGGGAATTCCACAAACTCACACCTGGGAAAGAACCAATTTTGAGCCCATTACTGTCTAGGTATAATTAGGGTTATCTTTTACAATATGCTTTACCTTGCACTTATCAATCCTCTATTTCACTTAATGGTATTTTGTTCTCAGCATTTAGAAATCCTTCTGGAAAGTCTGCCTCAGATTTGTCCACTTTCAATAGCCTGCTTTACCTGTGTACCTTCCCTTGGTAACCTTTGTCCCAGCTCATTTGTAAATTCCTTCATTGTTACTGGTTCTCACACCGATTCTTGGGGATCCCCTCCAGTGAATCCCTCAGTTATGAAATCAATCTTTTACTCTTAAACCCCATTGCTGCCTTTTAAACACTTAATCTATGGAAGGACCCTCTCACCTCCTGACAATTTAGTTTTGAAAGAAACTTCTGCGGGGAAAACCAAAGAGGATTTGAAAGTCCAAGCATGTTTCTCAGCTGGACTATGTCCATCCATGTACTCAGTGACTCCTGAGAACTGAAACCATGTGAGCACAACTGTCTTTGCAAAAGCACACCGTGAATTACGTAAAGTATTGAGAGATGGGATGTGTCTCAATGATAAAGATGTTTTAGGAATGAAGTCTCCAAAGCTATTTTGGTGTCTAATTCCTATTGATTTCATTTTGCATTTAGGTCTGAATTTATTGTGGTTTTCTAACTTTGTGCTTATGAATGCCAAAAGGAAAATTTCCCTGATGTTCTCTACCCTATGCCTAAAATTAATCTCATACGTCCTTGAAATTTAATTAAAACAGATAGTATTTTAAGTCATTTGCCCACCATATGTTGGAAAAAAAAGAGCAAAATTAAATGAATAAATCACATCAGAGAGTAAATTAAATACACTGCTTGAAGCCAGTCTCTCTCTCATTTGCCTCATTGTT
The DNA here is from genome assembly GCA_013400055.1 of Nycticryphes semicollaris. Taxonomy (NCBI): domain Eukaryota; kingdom Metazoa; phylum Chordata; class Aves; order Charadriiformes; family Rostratulidae; genus Nycticryphes; species Nycticryphes semicollaris. The sequence goes on from VXBJ01001171.1 coordinate 121,764, forward strand.
AAAACTGAGTCAATGCTGACAATAAGCATTTAAAAGTGGTCAGGACAAAGCACTTCAGAATGCATTGTACAGAAAGCTGTGCATGAAAGGTGGTGAATGGACTGGGTTTTCTAAAGTGTTTTTCCCTGATTGCTTTTGTGTGAAATTGGCAGTATGAATTAAGTTCTAGACCTGATGGAGTAGGATAAAAGCTTTACAAAGATGGAAGATGAAGAAAGCAAATCATGTCAGAAATACAAACCCCCTGATTTACACATTGCCCACTGCAAAGATAAGTCAAGATAATTTAATTTCATTACTTTGTAAAGCACAAAAAATATTAAATTAATAAAGGGAAATTAAAAAATGAGGAAAAAATGTATTTCATTTGATGCAAATTTTTTATTGCCAACACCTAAGCATGTTCAGTATGACACCATAAAATATTACATATAAATTTATGTTGTTGAAAAACTGTCTGTAGAATGTATTTGCCCAAATCTCAGGAAAAGTTATTACTTTTCAAAGGATGATTCTTCTACATACTCAGGGGTATGATCATCTGAGAGGAAACTATCAAAAGAACACTTTCATTTTACTATTTTTCTTTTCTTTTTCTCATCCTAGCTTATGACCCTTTTCCCCATGTCTTTATCAAGGACAAATTGAGTTATGCCTACCTATTAGGCAAGACTAACTTTATACCCCTTTAGAAGAATAAAGTCAATTACTTCAATGGTAGTACCACTCCAGTTGATGTCCAGAAGCTTCCAGCTGCTCTTTGATCTTGATCTTAAAATCTGTAAAAACATAAATAGTCTGGGATTTAAGCAAGTGAGATCACATTTGGTTTAAAATTAATGTGAATTTTATGTGTAATCTGATGAAAATAATGATAGAAATGTTTGCAAAGTGGTTTGCACTATTTTACCAGCGACTAAGCTGGTGAACAGCACAGACTGAAGACTGTCTTTGGATGATTCTCCATGATAGGGTACGTCATACAGTGTGAAATGAATATGACCTTGAGAATGAAGAGTGACTCTACAACTATATCAGAGGTTCCCTAGGTAGAATGCCCAGTAATTCACCAAGACTCTAGGTTAAAGGAAGACATATCCACTATGTTAAGCTTGAGGTCAGTTCTTCATCTCATGTATTGAAACATGAAAAGAAAGGGTTCTTTTTGTTAATTCCCCAAAATCATTTATATGTAAGAATGTTGGAAGATCATCTCAAATGTCAAATTGTAGCTTTGCCATAAGATCATGGTGTTTAAGAGACAGTATTTTTAATTACATCCATACTGCTAAAGTAAATTGCATCAGGAATTTTAGTATTCCTGAAGCCAGCTATCACCACTTGACTCGCGACCACAGTGCATAGTGTTGGTCCCAGTAGAGCAGGTTCATCTTGGAGAAAGCTTGTTGACATGGCCCACACCAAAGTGAGATAACAGTGAAGTTCCAGCACTTGGGTTGACTCCCAGCTCCCTTCAGCACCAGGGTGGAAGTCTCTCTGTCCCTGCTGTGGAACCAGTTTAAAGGCTCAGGGGGCCAAAAGGACACACACCTGATTACAATCTCATGGGGCAAGTATCCTTCTACAGTATTTTCAACACTATTGGTCAATTTCTTTGGAGAGGTCAGAGACCTTACCACCACAAGGTCTTTCAGTTGATGTCTGATCAGGTGGGAAAGCTGTGATGTGGTCAGGCCTTGCCTGTGAGACTGCAGATGCTGGCAGCGGTCAAAGGGCAGGACAGTGCCAGGCTGCAAAGTCCCTTTGCCTCCTGGGGAATTTTACTGATGAAAATTACATGGTGGTTATGGAGCTGCAACACCTCCCAGGGCTAGAGGTAAGGTCTGTAAGGACTGTGGCTTTCCTTGCTTCCCCTGGCACTTAGATGACCACAACAGCTACAGGTTAGGTGTCTGTAGTGCTAAGGTTTTGCAAGAGTGTAATATCAAACAGAAAAAATGTGGTAGGGTAGAAACACAGTGCCACTCAATTATTTAGTCTTTGAAAAAGGGTTTTCTGATAAAGTTTAGAAAAAAGCTATGTATCACAGAATCACAGA
>VXBJ01001172.1:0-16712 GCA_013400055.1 Nycticryphes semicollaris
CTGCAGCGTAGATGGTGGTGCAGGACGGGTGTTGGGTGGCGGGGGGTCCTTTCTGCTTCTGTGTGGGGAGGGAAGGATGAGCTGGAAAGCTCACCACCCTCCATGGACATCCCCCTCCTCCCCCTCCCCAGTTTGCGCTGAGCAGGATTTGGGGGGGGTGGGAACCACACAATCTGTCCCCAAACCCACCCTGGTATGTTGGGAAAGCCCAATTCCCAGTGATTCCCAGTGATTCCCAGTGCACAGGTGTCAGGCTGACTCCTGGAAGGGCAGGGATGAGTCACCTCAGGACCGCCCCCCACCCCTCCAACCACAATTTCACTCTCTCCCTCCACAGCCACGGGGCTGGGTTGACACCCAGTGGCCAAAGCCCACCACGGAGGGTGTTGCAGACCAGAGAGGTGACACCCAGCGAGGTCCCAGGGCTTTGGGTGCTGCTGCCAACCACCCGAGACCCCCACCCATAAAAAAACCCCGGTAGGGGTGATGCCCGATATCCCCCACCGGCCGCAGCCCTTGGGGTCCCACCGCTGCAGGAGATCACAGAATGATTTGGGGTGGAAGGGACCTCAAAGATCAACCTGTTCCCCTCCCTGCCTTGAGCAGGGACACCTTCCACCAGCTCAGGTGGCTCCAAGCCCCGTCCTTGAACCCCTTCCAGGGATGGGGCAGCCACAGCTTCTCTGGGCAGCAGAATTTCCATCATTAAAGGAGCTTTCTACCCCCAACACCACTCCCCCTACCCCAAACCCCGGGGTTGTGCTGGTCATGGCTCACCTCCACCCGCTGCACCTGGGAGTAGATGGTGTGCACCTCGTTGTCCTCAGCCAGCGGCGGGTGCTGCTGCCCCTGGATGGCTGCAGGGGGGACAAGAAAGTCGCTTGTGAGGGGAGCAGGGACAAAGGGGGGACCCCGGTGCTTTGCGAACCGCATCCTGCCCCGATGTCCCCAGGCACAGCAAGGGTGAACCCACGCTGGTTCCATCCCTGGAGTGGTGACCTGTGGCTGGATCCAGCCACAGATGGAGGATTTCTGGCCATCACAGGTTGGGTTTGCAAATTTGTCACTGCCCAGGAAAAGGGGGGTGTTTGGGGGCAGGGGGAGCACAGCCCCCGAGGCGCTCGGGGAGGTGACACTCTCTCTGATTTAGGATCATTCCATTCCCCTTGACACCAGGCAACATCATCTCAGAAGCTCGTTATCTCAGAAGCTCATCATCTGGGTAGATCGTTGGAGATCATGTGCACTTGCATCTCTGGTTTGTTTTTTTTTTCTTTCTTTTAATTTGGTTTCCTTCCTGCCTTTTACTCTGTCCTTCAAAATAAACACGGTTTGCTCCTTCCCAAATCCCAGGCTCCACCCAAGATGAGGTGCTCGGGGAAGGAGGTGGGGGTCAGCCCCTTAGTCCATTCACTAGGGCTGGCTGGGGGCACCTTCTTTGCTCCCCTCCAAAGGTTCAGCCCACCCCGTGGACCACCCACCACCCCGGCACCATCCCTTGGGGGTACTCACCGATGGACATGGGCAAATTGGTGGCCATGAAGAACCCGGCGACCATCACCACGGTGATGGTGATGGGTAGCACCACCAGCAGCACGAGATGCTCCGTCCTCAGCCCGGCGCTGCCTGGGATGGGGGGCAGAGAAAGGAGGGTGGTGGTGGAGGGGTGATGTCAGCCACCAACCCTGGGGCCCGGAGTCACCCAGAGCTGAGCAGAACAGGCTGCTAAATATCTTTCTACATCTCAGCGCCCAATTTGGGGCTGGTGATGTCGACAGAACAGGAAACCAAGGGCAGGAAACGCTTCTCTCTCGAGCAGAGCTCTCTCTCTAATCGCCTCCAGACTGCAGCAGCCTGTGAAGAAACCTGCTGAGGACCAGATGGGGCCCAGATAAAACCCTCAGAACTTCTGCCAGTGGTTTTCCGGAGGCCTGGGGGGAGGCAGCCCCTTTGTACAACGCCCTTGCAGCCCAGGTGGGCGAGAAAAGGGCCCTGGGAGAAAGTTCTGTGGCTCCAGCCGGGCTCCCACCACCGGGACTTCGCTCCTGGACCTCTCATGGTGACACCATACAAGGGGTGTCCCCCAGCGCAAGAGGAGGTTTTTGGGGCAAGAGGGTGAGAAACAAGCCCAACCCACCGCCCCGGAACTTCTCATTTCCAGCATCTTCTCTTTCTTAAGCAAGAAAAAGGGACCGTTTTTCCCCGCAGGGATATTTTCTCAGCACAAATCTCCGCCAAGAGCCCATGGACGGGTGTGACTTCTCCTCCAGGTCCCCAGGGAAAGGGGCAGCCATCACGCCACCCGGCAAAAGTCCCCTACGTCACGAGGGTGGGCTAGAAACCCCCAGTGACAGAGAGCATGACTTTTGCCCCGAGAACCTCCGAAGGGGAAGTTGTCACAGAAGCTTTTCTCCTCCCCGAACCACCCAGCGTAAAAGCCTCACGCATTTCAAATGAGCTCAGGGCACCAGAGTGCGGTGGCCGAAGTGGCCGGGGAGGCAGGTGGCAGCCTCCATGGACAGAGTTTAGAATCATGGACTCATTCCAGTTGGAAAAGAGCCTTGGGATCGATCATCAAGCCCAACCATCGGCCCTGCTCCACCAACTTTCTCCCCTACTTTACTGGAAAGACTGAGCAACCCTTTTCTTGCAAAAGGCTCCTTCGAGGCTGCCCAGAGCAGCGGGGGAAAAGGTCCTCTGTGGGACTGGGAGGCTGGAGAGAGCCGGGGGGGCAACTGGGGACTTACCCCCTTGCTCATAGCTGCACTTGGAGGAGTTGAAGGTGACGACCCGGCGGCTGATGGGGTTGCTGGCCGTGCAGGCGCAGGCGATGCTGGCGTTCTGCAGGGGGTAGGAGAGGTGGAGGAGGCTGCCTTTGTGGGAGCAGAGTCCCGAGGCTCTGCTGGTGTCCCCGCTGTCCCAGCTGTAGGAGACGTTGTCCCCTCGCTCCGCCGTGCAGTTGAGGGTGATGGCGCAGCTGCCATTGGCCAGTGCCCAGTTGAGGACCTGGATACTGGGATTGGACACTGGTTCTAGAGGGAGAGAAAGAGGGGGTGAAGGTTTGTGTCTGGAGGAGGATGCAAACATCCCTGCCTGGGAAATCCTGCTGGCTCCTCTAAATCCCCAGGAGATGGGGAGGAACCAGTCTGGCCTGGACCCACTGCAAACCCATTAGCGGGGGACATGGTCTGCATGAACCCAAAAGCTCCTGGGGGTACCCAGATGGGGCTGCAAGGAGGTGCTGGACTCACCGCAGCACCTTGACATCAGGGTGGGCATCTCCCACCCTCCTCGACCACCACCCACCTCCCAGACCTTCTCCCAGCACCCCAAGAGGCTGGGACCACCCAAAGCTGTGGATCTCACCGTACACCTCCAGCTGGATCTGCCAGACTTTCTCTTCTGGCCCCTTGCTGATGATATACTCGTAGAGCTGCCCGTCCTCCCGGCTGGTGTTCAGGATCTCCAGGGAGAAGTTGACCACGTGGAAGCGAGCTCGTCCCCTCCCCATGTAGTTGGTGTAGTTCCCGTCCCAGTACTTGAGCAGGACCAGTTTCCTCTGTGGGTCCTCCGTGTCCCGCTTCCAGACGGCCGCCCCGAAGCGCAAAGTGAGGTTCTGGAATTCTGGGGGGATCTCCAACAACGTCGCCTTCCCCATGGTGCCCAGCACCGTCTCCCTCGCCCCACGGCCCATCCCTGGGAGGAGAGCAGAGAGAAGGGCTGAGGTGGGCAAGGAGACACGGGGAGGGGGCTCCGAGGAACCATCATGTGTGTTGTCCCCCTCCATCCCAGCTCTGGCAGAGGAGGGCAGATGCCCGTGGGGCTGCGATAGCCCCACCCCAGCAATCTGCAGATTTGGGGGGGGAAACAGCTCGGGTTGTGTGAGATACACGGGTGGAAAAGTGAAGAGATTATCTAACCATATGCTCAAAGTCTGGGTGATCCACCACATCCTGCACCAACAAGCACGGGCAGGGTGGGAAGAGGAATCATGGGGGCTGGGCACCAACTCTGCCCCGTGCCCACCCCACAGCACCGTCCCCAGAACTAAAGGAGTGACTCCTGGCTCTCAGCCCCACGTCCTCCATCCCTAAGGATGCTGGTTGAAGGGTTTGTCTCAGGAGCTGGAGGAGAAGCGTTGTCTTCCTCTGCTCTTCCTCCCCACAGCAAGGTGAGAAGGTCTTCATTTATCATCAGCCTTGGACACCGCTTGTGCAATGGCCTCCTGGCCAACACTGGCACAACGACAACCATTCATCACCCCGTGGAGCTGGGCTGCCTCGAGGAGGGCAAGGTGCTCATGGTCCCAGGCTGGTGGAGATGCTGGTCCTTGGGAGAAGGGTCCTGGCAGTGGTGGTACCAGCCTGGAGAAGTCCCGATGACACCAGGGCAGTCCAGAGGGGAAGCGATGCATGGCGGCTCTTGGCCAAAGCCTGCAGTTGGGTGCACTCCATGGCACCCACCTCCCTCAAACCCCTCAGCTCCAGAAACCTTTGGTGGGGCTTTTCTTGTGGAAGTTGCAGGAAGCACAGCCTCTTGGAGGTGGGCTCGGGTGTAAATCCTTCTCCTGGTGGAGGTGGTCCCAGGTATGGCCACGGAAAAGCGCGGTTAAGAGGGGTGCAACCATCTCCCACACGTCCCAAAGCGTCTTGGCCACCTGGATCCCCTGGAGGGCACGTGGGAGGATCTTCTCCTTCAAACTCTTTCCTGCCTTTGGCTAAGAGGAGGTGATTCATATTTGCCCACACTCTGGGGACAAACAAGTTTGTTTTTGTAGGGACCGGCCTGGTGCCAACGCGCTGGCAGCGTGGAAGGAACCTCTTCATCTCACCCCCACGTTTCCTACTGATTTCTTTCCATCAGGGTGAGGGGAGCTACCCCAGGAGGACAGGGCTGGGGAGGCCCAGATAAGCCCAGTATCCGCCTCTCTCGGGGCCGCTTATGGTTCCAGTAAAAAAACCACACGGCGAACGCTCTCCCAAGGGACGGGCCAACGCTTATTTTCGTCCCCTGCCCCCTCCCTCTTCCCCTCTGGGGCCCAAAAGCACAGCAGTTTCTGAGCTGTCCCTGTGGGCCACATCTCCCCGGCTTCGAAGCATCCATGCGGACAGGGCCACCGCCCCACAGACACCCCACCATCCGTCCGCCTGCCCCACCACCTCCTACATTTTATTTTTGCTGACACATTTACTGTAAAAAGCCCAACACTCAAGCAGATGCTTTGTCTTTTTTTTTGACATCCCGTGGCAGGGGTTCCTCATTAATTACCAGATGGAAAAGCCCTGTTGACATCACGTCAGGAAAAAAAAACCTCCACCCCAGCGAGAAGCATCTCCTTTAGGGGAAAGACCACTCAGATGGAGCAAGAGGGATGGGAAGAGGTCTGGAAGCAGCCAAAGCCCAGTTGGAGGGACTGGAGGAAAGCAGATGACCCACACTGGCTCACACTTAGGTCTGGAGCGGCCCCAAACATCAGACATGGGGCTGGTGGGACTTTTGATGTGCTGGCCAGACATAAACCACCGAGGGGATTTTAAAGGCATGTCTTCTAGTAACAGTGAGCCAGCAGAGCCAAGGAGAAACCCCAGCTCTGCCAAGGTCCCCGGTTTCCCAGCCAAGCCCTTCGTTTTACAGCTGATAATTACACCAGATGCAGCTGCACAAGGCTCCTGGGGCTGCAGGGACACATGTTGTCCCCAGGGAAGGGGGTAGGGACATCAGGCTGGCATCAAGAGGAGGGTCAGGATTGGTCACAGCTCCCTTTGCACTGCTAGGGGGCACCTAACCCAGTTTTACACCATCTTCCCCTAACTGCTGATGGGTTGGGAGGAGAGACCCTGGGAGCCCAGGGGGTGGGTCCAGGTGGCCTTTACTGGTCTGGGGGGGGGTTTCAATTAATCCAGGACACCATCGTGCTCGAAACACCCTCCAGGCACCCAGAAAACAGGCTTTGCCCCACCACCACTCCTTTTCCACTCACTTTAAGGCACATTTCATTGCTTGGGAACCGTCTCCCAGCCCACTGGCACCTCCAGACCCTGGGCACTCGGGGTCACAGAGAGTCAGACACCGAGGACCTTCATCGAAAGTGCCCCGATCCGCATCGGGTACTCGATTATTTGCTCAGCACTATCAATACCCCAGTAAAACAGACGGCAGAGCACTTCCCTATCGCAGCTACACTTTGTCCATCACCTCCTTTGTCCATTCAACATCTTTTATTCTCACTTCCCTCAGCCCTAACGACCAGGAGCGTATTAGGAATGCGCCAAGCATCCGGCTCGGAGTCACCAGCCATTTATCTTCTAGATGAATATTTATACTCCATCTGCCCGGTCACTCGGCGCCAGAGAAATCCCTAAAACAAGTATTTCGTGGAGAGGGAGAGGTACTTACCCCAGAAGGAGCCGAGCAAGATCAGCAGCCAGAGCCGCACGCTGCAGCCCATCCCTCGGTTCAGGGATCTTCTGTTGCAATGCAGTTAATATCTGCTGCCAGGCTCATTATAAGATCAGGTGTACTCAAATCAGAGGCGCTGCCGTGGGCCATGTGTTTCCTGTTTTTGGCTGAATGACTCTCTTTTCTTTTTTTTTTTTTTTTAACTTTCTTCTTGAGTGGAAAGTATTCAAAGCACCGAGATGTGCTGCTTCGCTGGAGACAGCCCGAGGGACCTGCAGAAGGAAGCAGAGCATCCATTTAGAGCTCGGAGCAGAACCGCATCATCCTTCCACGGGTCCTTAACCTGACCCCAAAAGAAGAGGAAACAACCAGTGAAAAAATCATTTCACTTCCAGTAACGGCTTCCTGGGGCTCTTCAGAACCTCCGCGACCACGGAGGGGATGGAGGTGGGCGGCCGTTCCCCCTGACGTGGCAGCATCCCACCCTATCCTGCCCCATCCCAGTGTTTTAAGGGTGGCACCCGGCCCAAAACCCCACCTCCAGAGAACCAGTGTGCACCAGTGCTCGAAGCCACAATGCTGGAAACCCCCAAATATTCTGGGATTAACCCCTAACCCTGCCTGGGGCTGCGTGGGATCCGCAGGGATGAGCTTTAGAAACCCACCGAGGAACAAGCCAACCCTTGTCCTCGGGGTTGAATGCGCACCTGGACTTGAATCTTCTCCTGTTCAATCCCATCCCCGCGGCATTCTTGGGGATGGGGACAGTCCCCCGCCTCCTGTGGGTGTCCCCCCCCTGGGTGGGGATGGAAGGGAGAGGGCAGCCTCCCGTGCTCAGCGGGGATGGGGAGCGCGGGGAAAACACCGCTCGTTTGTTCCGCTGCTGGGAAAGGGTTGAGAAAAGCTCCCGTTGTTTTGGTGGTTTTTAGTGCCATGAATTATTCACCTCCTCCAGTGCTCGGCCCGTGCATCTTGAAAATGGAAGAAGTGATGGGTTTGTTGTGTTTTAAGTTTTTCCTATCGCTTTCTTGAAGTTTTCATTGCTTTTTTTTTTGGTTTGTTTTCTTTTCTGGTTTTCAGAGGAGAGCAGAGGCGTCGGCGTGAAGCAGGAATTCCTCTGCTGGTTTAAACCAAGGGAATAAAGGGTGAACTCACATCCCACTGCTTCTCAGCAGAGCCGAGCTCCGAGACCTCCACGAATTTCATTTCCAGTAAGTTATTTCTGATGAGAAAAAAAAAAAAAAAAAAAGCCTAAAACCGCAGAAAACCACCCCGGCAGCCTTCTGGGCTGCTCCTTCCTTCTTGGAAAGTATCTGGCTGAGAACAAAAATTTCCCAATAACGAGCATTTCATGGAAGGGAAGAATTCATGAGAAGTTTAGAAAAGAGAGGAGGAGTAAGAGCAGTAGGGGAGGATCCAGCTCCTCTCCTTGGTGCACACACACAAGGAGCGTTGGCTGAGCTGAAGGAACGGTGGCTCCTTCTGGAGGATCCAGGACCGAACGCTTGGGGAGATGATGGAGGGGTGAAAACATCACCTTGGGGTATTTTGCAGAGCAGCAGGCTGTCCCAGCACAAATCCTGCCCGAAAAGCGGTGGTGAGGAAGGAGATTCTCCAATGGATGGGGTCACACCACCTCAACCCACCCAGGAAAGGCAGCAGGATGGTCCCCAACCTTCCCCATTCCACGGGTGGAGGCAGGCAGTGCATGGAGAAGACTTTTGACCATAAATTGATCCAGGAAAGCCACAGAACCCCAGTATCACCCACAGGGCACCACCACAACAAGCATGTCCCAGGCTGGGCTTCCACCAGCCAGGAGAAAGGGGGGAAATTATTTAACAAGCAAAACCATCAAGAAAAAAATCCTTCCAGAAAGCACCTAGGGGCACGAAAAGCACACAGGCAGTCGCAGAAAAACCTCCTTTAACCCAAAATAATGATCCTAAATGCTTTTACATTCCCCATCACCTCAGGCTGAAGTCTCCTGGCTGGAAAAATCATGGAGACACAGCACCAGGCTCCACATTTATTGATGGTGGGAGGTTTTATGAAGATGGCGGTGCTCAGTGGTCACCCTGAAGAGCCCCAAAACATCCACATGGGAATGGACCAAGACCCAAGAAAATGTTTTCAAGGCACAGGGGGAGATTTCTGAAAAAAAAAAGTACACATTGGTGCTAAAACCATCAGCCACCCAGTAGGAATTACACCCAGCCACTCATTAGCCCCCAGAGCTGGAACGACTCCTGCTCGTTACTGGTTTTTCCAATGAGTTGGTGAAGTCCCAGTTGACCCTCTGATGAGTCTGGCCTTAGGAGTCTACCCTTAAAAAATGGCTCTGGAAAGTGATGTTTTTGGGGTTTTGCAGAGGGTGGAGCCTGGTTCTCCCCTTTCTCGGGATAGTTTGCTGGACCTGGCAGGAACAACAGCGTCCCAGGGCTGTGGTGGCCCTGACACATGTCCCCATCCCTCCCCACAGGCTGAGTAACTGTCTCCATCCCTCACAAGATATATCCTCCCACCCCAGTGGTCCGTGTCCCACCATCGAGAGCCAGCTCTGCCCGTGGGGGACAACTATGGAAGGTCTCCTGTCCCCAGCAAGGTTGTTGGGGGGGACACACGGTTCCCTCCATCACCCCTTAAGTCCACGAGCACTCGCTGTGGCCAACCCCAGCCTGAAGGAGAATGCAGAACAGGCACCTAAAATTGTGACTTTAAGGCTAAATTGTATTTATTGTGAATGTGTACAAACCACTCTCACCCTGCCAAGCCCTCCCCTGCGGAGAAAGTCAAAGGTGCCACCTTCACGACGCTTGGGTGTCCCAGATCCAGAGTAGCATTCGGTCGCACTCCTGCTGGTGTAACTGGCTTCAAGCCCAACACACATTGTGCATTGTCCCACACTGCTCTTCGAAGCCATAAAGGGCATCGCAGGCGATGGCTGAGGACTCCACAAAACCATGAGAATCCCCAGAAAAGGCTCAGATTTAGTTTTCCCGCAGAGCTGAGGGCCAGACAGGGGGAGATTTCCATGCAGACAACCATTAATTTAGCCATTTAAGTTGCTGGAGCTCTCAAAGCACCATCACAAGAAACTTCCAACCCCATTTTGCGGGGTTCTGGAGAACGCAGAATCTCAGAATGGTTGGAGGAGTTGGAAGAGGCGAGAAGCAGGACGGACCAGGTGGGTGCTGGTGTAAAGGACACTGGTTGCCACAGGTCCCTTGAGAAACCCCACCTTTCTGCATCTAGATGGTTGGGGGGACCTCATGCAGGCACTGGTCCCACAGAAGAGCATCATCAGTTCAGGGTGAGGAGGCAGAAAAGGAGGAGGAGGTGTCCCAGTGCCACTGGCACACTGATGGTGGTGCAGGATGAGGCAATCAGAGAGTCAACTGGAGACAGAGGGAGACTTGGGGTGTGGGGAGGGCTGTGGGCTGCCCAGCCCTGGCAAGGGACCCCCAACCCCCTCCCCAGGTAGCCACCCACCAGCCCACAATACAGGGGGAAAAGGGACTCACCGCTCCTGACCCATGGGCCACCTCTTGCAAGGCCCCACTATCTTCAGGGTCAGCACCACTGCTCTGGGGACTGTCCAAAGCCAAGCCCACCTTTGCAACCCACCCCACCCGAATTTTGTCACCTCCAATGTGCACCACGGGTGGTACCTGTCCAGGAGCAGGGGGATCTGTAGATCAGCGAGGCGTTGTTGGAGGAGACGGGGTTGCTGACTTTGCAGATGTAAGTTTCTGAGGAGGGGTTGAAGGACACGACCTGCTTGGAGGCATGCACGACCTCCTGTGGGAACCTGGTGGGGAAGATCCACTCGTAGTTCACCCCTTCCATCTCCACCGAGCACTCCAGGAAGGCTTTGCACAATTCCAAGGAGCCCGTGATCACCCTGGCACTCACAGTGGGCTTTGGGACCAGATCTGCAAGAGGTAGTTGGGATGTCAGAGTCCCCCTGTCCCCTCCTAGGACCACGGGACCACCCCCCTCCCTGTCCTCCCAGCTCACCATAAACCTTCAGGAAGATACTTTCAACGGACTCCTTGCCGTTGTTGTCCTCCAGGTACACCTGGTACATGCTGGTGTCGGTTGTCTGCAAGTAGCTGATCTTTAAGGTGTTGTTGGGGAAGAGCTCCAGGCGTTCCTTGTAGCCGTTGTTGGGATACTGAACCTCCTTCCCCTGCTCCCGGATGGCGATTTTCACGGTGTTGTTGCGCCGCCAGTGGATCTGGGGGTATGTGTCCTGCAGGCTGGGGCTGAGATACGCCACCCCATGAACAACCCCCACCACCTCTGATGCCTGGGCTGTGGAGAAAGTGGTGGTGAATGGAGTTAAATCCAGCTGGTGGCCGGTCATGAGTGGTGTCCCCCAGGTCTCCGTACTGGAGCTGGTTCCCTTTAATATCTGTATCAATGATCTGCACAAGGAGATGGAGGGTCAGTTTGCAGAGGACACCAAGTTGGGTGGGAATGTCAACCTGCTTGAGGGTAGAAAGGCTCTACAGAGAGATCTGGACAGGCTGGATCCATGGGCCGAGACTAATGGGATGAAGTTGAACAAGGCCAAGGGCCAGGTCCTGCCCTTGGGTCACACCAACCCCATGGATGCTCCAGGATTGGGGAGGGGAGAGTGACTGGAGCTGCCCCAAGGAAAAGGACCTGGGGCTGTTGGCCAACAACCAGATGAATATGAACCCACAGTGTGCCCAGGTGGCCACCAGCACCCTGGCCTATGTCAGGAACAGTGTGGCCAGCAGGACTGGGGCAGTGATGATCCCTAGTACATGGCACTAGTGAGGCTCCACCCGGAGCGCTGGGTCCAGTTTTGGGTCCTTCACAACAACAACAACAAAAAAACTCCATTGAGGAGCTGGAGCAGGTCCAGAGAAGGGCAACGGAGCTGGTGAGGGGTCTGGAGACCAAGGACAAGGGTCTGGAGAACTTCTAAAGGAGCAGCTGAGGGAGCTGGGGGTGTCCAGCCTGGAGAAAAGGAGGCTGAGGGGAGACCTTCTCGCTCTCTACAACCTCCTGAAAAGAGGGTGTAGCCGGGGCAGAGCCGGGGCAGTCTCTTCTCCCAAGTCACAGTTGACAGGACAAGAGGAAATGGCCTCAAGTTGCCCCCAGGGGAGGTTTAGGAAGGATATTGAGGAGAATTTCTACACCGAAAGGCTTATTAAGCATTAGAACAAGCTGCCCAGGGCAGGGGTGGAGCCACCATCCCTGGAGGGCTTTAAAAGCCGGGGCAGACGGGGTGCTGAGGGACATGGGTGGAGGGGTGGGGGTTGGGCAGCGTTGGGATGATGGTCAGATTTGATGATCTGAAAGGTCCCTTCCAACTTGGACAACTTTATAATTCTACGGTAAACCGGGGACCTGCGTTGCTTAGTCAACTGGACACAGCCCACCCCTCCCCGGGGCTTGTCCCCGCTTGGGGACCTCCCAGACACATGGAAAATGCAAATCACCCATTTACTCATTAACTCCTAACGCCTTTGCGCTCTCTTGGCCTCGGGGGGCACGTTGGAGGGACAAACCCTATAGCTGGTAGGAGGATTTACGCCACCCCTTCCCAATCACAGAACCATGTAGACGGTAAAGTCCATCTTCCTCCAGTGAGGAGGTCATTTCTGAGGTCCCCCCACTTCTCCAGGCTCACCCAGAGCAGCCCCTCACCCCCCAGTTTGGTGATGGTGATGGCGATGGCTACGCCGGGAGGTTCCCATGGGAAGGGAGTCGGGGGGTTCAACAGCTCGGGGACACCACCAGGATGGGAGAAGCCGTGGAAGAGCAGGGGAAAGGGGTGGGTTGACCCACGGGGCACCTCCCTAAGGACCACCATCATCCCCCAAAGCCATCTCCCCCCAGCCCAGCACCCTCATCCCAGGGGAACGTGCCACCATACCTCGCATGATGAAGAGGAGGAAGAGAACCATTGCGAGCCCCACCGCCATCTTGTCTTTGTATCCACGTGCAAACCATGGGGGGGAAATCCTCTTCATCGGGCAGCTGCCCACCGAGGACCCCCCAAGCTTGCAACCCCCCCGTAACTGTCCCTCAACCCGGGGCAGGAAACGGGTGCTGAAGGAAAGGGACTGGAGAAAAAGGACTGGCAGGGTGACTACAGAGTTGGGAGGAGACATTAACAGCATAGTTCCTCTTCCGCCCGCAGCTTCCCTTGAGAGCAAGTGACAGTTGAAGTAGCAGCCCCCAAGCTTCCTTGGGGCACCACGCACAACACCTCATAAGTTTCTGTCCCTCTCTCCTCCCCCCAGAGTTATCCCATCATCCTGATGGTAAATGAAACGCAGCCACCCAACCCCCAGGGGTCACGTCTCCCCTTTCCAGCCGCTGTAACCAACCCACTGGGCTCCCATTTCTCCACCTGCACACCCAGGTCTGTCACCCCAGACTGGCTGATGCTGGAAGTGACCTCTGGAGACCACCCGATCCCACCTCCTGCCCAAGCGAGGTCACCCAGACCAGGTCCAACAGGGTGACATCCAGGTGGGTTTGGAATCTTTGCGGAGAAGGAGACTCCACACCCTCTCTGCCACTCATGTGGCACTTTGTACCCACTGCTCTTCATCCTGTCCCCATCTTCTTCCCCCACCCACCCTTTAGCTCTTGCTCAGCGCCGATGGGACCCCCTCTCGGTCCCTGAACAGCCCCAGGTCCCTCAGCACCGAGATGCTCCAGCCCCTGAACGTCTCCACAGCCCCATCTATCGAGGAGCCCCAGCCTCAGTGGAGACCACCAGCTTTCGGGGTGTCCCCATGACCCCTGGTTGGCAGAGGGGAAGGAGAGGGTAGGGATGACTCCCCCCATGGAAGAGCACGCGCTGCAGCCCCATCCCTCTTGGCCTCCGGCCGGGAGGGGCAGATGCTTCAAAGGAAAGAAAGATTTGTTTGAACCCGTGGCCTGGATTCCTCCCTGAAAGACCACATTTCAGGGCTTTTGTTCTGGAGGCCAGGAATGGGGGAGGATGGAGGGGGGAGAAAGGCCTGTGCCGGGAGGTGGAAGCGACCGCCGGCGTCTTCCCACACGTGAGGGGGGAGCGCTGGGGCCGAGCCTTGGCGGTGAACAAAGGGCAATGGTGGCACCCGCTGAGACCTGACCCACTTTAATTTCAGCCCCAAGCCCTCATCCATCATCCCCCCCTGCTCCTCATCCATGGGGAAGGAGATCCCATGTCAGCACCAGGCCGTTTCCACATGAACACGCCATGGTGCTGTGGCCGGACCCCTGGCACCCGTCTGGTGGCACCACGGCTGGTCCCCATGACACGGCGCTGGTGGGAACTGGTCAAGATGAGGAAGCCAAACTTCCCCCAGTCAGGGAGCTCAGTGGTGGCTCAGCACTCATAGCCCAAGCCACTTCAAATTATCTCTGATATGCAAGAGGAGGTCATTAGCATAAATCACGGTGCCATGATTGGGCAGGGGATGGTGACAACTGCTCTGACGGGTGTGTGCACAGCGGGACCCAGGGTCTGGGGGTGAAAAGGGGCAGACATGCAGCTCCTGCTTTAGACCCCAGTCCCTGGCAGCAGCCACAGCCCAGCGAGGACTCTGTCACCCCATCCCCAGCATCTGCACAGAGGGATTTCCATCCCCTCCAGCTTTTTCCAACCCCCCTCCTCTTCCATCCTCTACTCCATTTTTCCCCAGGGAATTCAGCCAGACACATCCTCACCTCAAAGGAGGGTGTAGCCAGGGAGGGGGTCAGTCTCTCTTCCCAAGGAAAGGGCCATGGGACAAGAGGAAATGGCCTCAAGTTGTGCCAGGGGAGGTTTAAGATGGATCTTCGGAGATATTTCCTCACTGAAAGGGCTGCAAAGCCTTGGGAGAGGCTGCCCAGGGAACACACAGACATTGTGCTGAGGGGCACGGGTCAGTAGTAACTGGGCAGTGATGGGTTAACAGTGGAGACATGGTTGTCTTAAAGGTCTTTTCCAACCCCAAATGATTC
This sequence comes from Nycticryphes semicollaris, assembly GCA_013400055.1. NCBI lineage: Eukaryota > Metazoa > Chordata > Aves > Charadriiformes > Rostratulidae > Nycticryphes > Nycticryphes semicollaris. The sequence continues at coordinate 14,380 of VXBJ01001172.1, forward strand.
TTGCACGGGGAGTAGTCTACTCACACCCACACTGCAGCGTGAAGAGGCAAGGATGGGGCTCAGGGTGATGCCTGAGCACCCCATCCCAGACCCCTAGATTCCCTCCTCCTGGCAGCCAGACACCCCCCTCCCAGCCTCCCTTAATGATCCCAATTAACACTCCTCTCACAGGGAGCAGCCACCAAGCTATTTTGATCAGGGGGCTCGGGGTGGGGGGGGCCTCATGGAGCTGCCGCCGCCATCAAAGTGTCACCTTCCATTCTCATCCCAAAGACAAGCCCTTGATCTTGCCTTGGGAGGAAAAAAAAAAAACCAGAAAAAGAAAAAAGAACATAAATCTTTGAAGCCCCAGCCCCTCTTGCTCCACCTCCTTCTCTCCCAAGGCCATTCGTGGGAAGGGACTTGGTGGCATCTCCGGTCTCAGCATTCCCTTCGGGACCGTCCTGCCTGAAGCCGATGCCCAGTGGCCACCTCTCCTCTACCCAACACATGCTGCCAAAGCTTTGCCAAGTGCTTCTGCACATGAGACCCCATTCACTTTGGAGGTTCCCGAGCCACAAACAAGGCAATTCCCACTCCCTCCCTCTTCCCAAGGTACATTCCCAGTGGAAAAAAATAGATAATTAAGCTAATTAAACAAGCATCACAATTGTCTCAGCTTATATCCCACCTATAAATAAATTTGCAAACCTGTCAAGATGTAGAGAAAAAAGCCAAAGCCATGAGATCACACGCTGACACTAAACACACATCACACACATCCCTTTCTTCCCCCATGAGCCATGTCCAATTTCCACTCCCTCTCCTCCAAGGACAGGTTTCCATCACCCAGTCTTTCCTCCTTCCTTCCCAGAGAAGGCTTCCATGGGGCAATCTGGGTTTGCATCCTCACAGAAACCCCTATCTGACCATTTCCATCCTGAGTGAGCGCCCCTGGCTTCACCAGGTGGGGGAGGGGGTCCTGGTGGGTGCTGGAGGTCTCTGGGGATCGCCAGGAGAAGAGGCTCCACCATGGTTTAAACCCCAGCTGGAAACTGGGATCACGCAGCAGCTCATTCACTTCTCCCCATCCGTTCCAGAAGGGCAGGGAGAAGAGGGGGGGGGAAAGGAGGAGAAAGGGGCAAGAAAAAAAACAACAACAAAAATAAAAGGGGCACCAAACTCATTGGTTGAGATAAAGAGGGTTTAATAAAACAACAACAGAAGAGGAAAATAACAGTAATATTAGAATTATCCAAAATTAAGTAATATGGCACCAGTCCCTCCCACCAACCAGAGAGTGGTTGCCCACCCCATCACAAGCAGCGGTCGCAGATTTTCCCCCGTCCAACCCTCATTTATACCCTGAGGGTGACATCTCTAGGGTGGAAGATCCCCTTGGCCATCGTGTCCCACCTATCTCCATTCTAGAGGAAGCTGGAGAAGAGTCCTTTGACTAATATAAACACCACCTGGCAACAGCTAAAGCAATATGCATTAGCGACGTGTCTTTCCACACCAGATCTGGAACTGCAGCAGCCACTAGAGGAGAATTAATTCCATCCCAGCTGGAATTAGGACAGGCCCATAGGGAAGGGAAGGTCTCGCCGAGGTGGCCGGGTTGCTAGGAGAGGTGGTGGCCAGCAGGACCTGGGGGCAAGGTCTGCAACGAGGGGCACTGGTGTCTAGAACCTCCCCGGAGCCTGCAAGGGAACGGGTGAGGTTGAGCACCCCGAAAAGCTGCTGAGCTTTGGAGATCCCAGTGCTGAGATGAGCCCTGGGTCTGGTGCTCGTTACCTCTGCGTAGGCGGTGGAAACCAAGGCTGGGTCCAGCCTCTTCTTCTTGAGAGAAGGAGGCTGTGGAGCAGAGGGAGAACCCACCGTTAAGCAGTGCAGGAGTGGGGCAGGCAACGTGGCACCCAGGTGACAAAAGGAAGGGACATGAGTTTCTGTGGCCACTGCAGAGGGGCCAGAGTCACAGCAGAGCAACCTTACCTTCCTGCTGGGCTGAATTGTGGTGTAGACGGTGCAGCATTCAGGCTTGGGTGGGTGGTTGGGTCCCTGCCAGGGGAATAAAAATGAGACACAGATCGGAAGGAACCTTATAGATCATCCAGTCCCACCCCCTGCCCTGGGCAGGGACACCTCCCACCACACCAGGTTGCTCCAAGCCCCCTCCANTCCTCCTTGTGCCAAGATGTGCAAATACACCCCTCAAATTTGGGGCAAAAAGGGTGATCTTAGGAGCTGCCGTGGACGTATCCAGCCTGGGGGCTGCAGAGCCAAGCCCATGGGGCAGCTCCAGCCCCCCCCCCCCATCAGCACAGGATGTGGGCCCCCACCTGTGCTTTGAA
>VXBJ01001173.1:0-64760 GCA_013400055.1 Nycticryphes semicollaris
AAGGGGAACGCGGCGCGCGAGCACGTGCTGCCCGCCCCCGCGGAGGGCGTCAATTGGACCCTGCATCCCCCGGGGGGTTGGTGTCACCGTGCACGGCACCAGGCACCGGGTGTCCCCTGGGTGGGTCACCATACCCAGGGTGACCACCATAAACTGGGCCCCGTGCAGCCCACTGAGGGGGGGGTTTGGGTGTCACCTGCATGGGGTCATATGCGCCCCCCCCACCGGGACACCCGTGAGCTGGCTGAAGGGACAGAATTACAACCCCTGGCTCTAATTAGCGGTGACCCTGATGAGCAAGAGCATCCCCAAACGTGGTGACCCTACCCAGGAACCCTCATCACCAGACGGGCCAGGCCACGGGCAGGTGTGACATCTTGTGACAAGCTTGGTTAGGGCACAGCATGTCCCCCAGAGTCCTCAGGCTCGTTAGTTGGTCCCACAGGCTATTTCCCCCTCCTTTGGTGGCCAAGGAGCTACCACAGCCCCCGGGCCTAACACCCCTGTGCGGGAAGCTCTCCCTGCTTCTGTCGCCCCCAGCCCCTGCTCAAGCTGTGGCCACCACAGAGGTGTCCACACACCTTGCCCAGCTCCGTCCTCGCCACATGGGGTGGTCCCCACACCAGCTGGGCCAGAAGCCCAGCTCAGCAGTGAGCCCACAGCAAGGTGGGCTTGGCAGCCGCTCCAAGTGCTGCTTCTCCTGCAGCACCTTCCCCTTCTACAGCTCTTTGTGCTGCAGGAAGGATGAGGAGAACCTCACCTTGCTCCTCTCCACCACTGAGTCACCCCAGCCTGAGGACGGCACGGCACGGAGCCCCCCACCAGAGCCCCTGAAGTGTCTCAGTGTCCCCCAACCACTCACCAAGGAGCTGCCAGGGGTTGGGCTAAAGCTAAGCCATGAGGTGGGTTGCAAACTGCCTGAAAGACAGAGTTCAGAGGGTCATGATCGGTGGCAGAATCTGGTTGGAGGTCCAGAACAAGTGGGGTTCCCCAAGGGTCGGTACTGGATCCAGCCATCTTCAATATTTTCATCAATGACCTGGACGAAGGGATGGGATGTACCTTCAGCAAGTTTGCTGAGGACACAAAACTGAGCTACCCAGCTGAGAACAGCAGAAGGCTGTGCCACCATCCAGAGAGACCTGGAGAGCTGGGCAGAGAGGAACTTGATGAAATTCAACAAGGGCAAGTGTAGGGTCCTGCACCTGGGGAGGAATAACCCCCTGCACCAGGACAGGTTGCGGGGGACCTGCTGGAGAGCAGCTCTGAGGAAAAAGAGCTGGGAGTCCTGGTGGCCAAGAAGGCCAAGGGCATCCTGGGGACATCAGGAGGAACGTGACCAGCAGGTGGAGGGAGGTCATCCTCTCCCTCTGCTCTGCCCTGGGGAGGCCCCATCTGGAGCACTGGGACCAGTTCTGGGCTCCCTGGTTCAAGAAGGACAGGGAACTGCTGGAGAGGGGACAGCAGAGGACCACCAAGGTGATGAGGAACAGCGACGACGGGACTCAGGGTGGAAGCTCTTTATTCGTGGCCTGGAGGAAGGAGCAAAACCTGTCACAAAGCCTACCACCAAGTAGGAGAACAAGCTTCGCGGAATTTCGGGATAAGCTTAAAAAGGAATCACCTTGATTTACCCACGGCTGTACGGAGAGAGGAGACAGCGTTAAGGCTGGCGGGACAGACAGACGAGGGGGCCGACAGACAAACAGACGGCTCGGGCTCCCCAAGATACAGTGCTATGGCCCACAGTGGTGCAGAGCCAGCTCTGGTGGGCTTCCACCTCTGTTCCTGGGACAGGGACATCCCAGCCAAACCTGCTCAGGGGACTGCTGCTCCATCCAGGAGCCACCGGAGGGGATGGGGCCGTTTGCCCCTGCCAGGGGACACTTTGGGCCTTGTTTTCCCCCTCCCTGCCCCCCATGGCAAAGGCTGATCTCAACCCAGGACAGGCTGAACTTCTCCTCCCTCCCAAAAAGGAGCTGGGGGTTTTGGGCAGCTCCCAGGCTGAGATGGGGGAGAGGAGAGGAAGAGGATGGATATCCATGGGCCTGGGACTCGGGACAGGCCAGGAGAACAACTAGGAGGAGAGGCAAATGGGCAGTGAAGATCACAGCCTGGACAACCCACGTTGTCCCCGTGCCCTCAGCCATGTCAGAAGAAAGGAACGGCACAGAAGGGGGGTACTCTCCACCCAGCAGCCCCCAGTGCTCCCTCCCCCAGGCGGCAGCAGGATCAGCAGCATCACCACCACCACCACCCACCGATCAGAGGCGGCAGTGATGGGCTCCGACACCAGGAGACGTCACCCCAAGATGTCCCAGAGCAGCAGCAGCGTCGGGTCCCATTTCTGTCCATGGCTCAATCCCAGGCTGTCCCATCATTGATTTTTGTTTGCTTCTGCAGCCCAGAAATCTGCAAGACAGCGGGGAGGTGGGTACAAAAGTCCTGCTTCCCAAGGCCTCCAGGCAGGATACAAGCAGGGTGATGAAGGAGACCCCTCTCCCAGTAAGCGCCAGTCCCCAGTAACCAGGTCCTTCCCACCTCTGCAGATGTAGTGGAGTAACTCATGGAAAAAAGAAAGGGGGTGGGGGGGGAGGCAGAAGCTGTCAGGGCTTTCTGTGCCCAATTCTGTTGGAAAAGGGGCATCACGTCACTTCAGGGGACACTAGGAGGTGTCCAGACAAGCAGGAACCACACAGATAGCCCATCGACCGCAGGTCTGGAGGAAAAACCCAGCAAGTTCTCCTGCCCTGTCCAAACTATTCCTCAGAGGACTCAAGAGATGTTCCCTGCGTTGCTCGGTCCCTGCTGTGATGACAGCACGGGACAGGGTGTGTGTGTGTCACCCTCCTCCACCTTCCCCAGAGCAGGAGGTGGTTTGACCTAAGCGCTGCCGAGTGGAGAACTTGCCTGGAGACCCTGACACCCAATGTCTGCCCCACTTCCTCCCCAAAAACACTGCCTCAAGCCTGACACTGGCACAGGGTGACACTTGAAGAAGGCAAGGCCGTACCCATCGGTAGGGCAGCCGCTGCCCTACACCATGGGGGCACCAGGGTTTCTGAAAGGAGCCCTGCTCTAATTCCAGGGAGGGGGAAAGGCACGTCACCTAGAGTTTAGCAGAGGATGAAGCAATACCCAGCATGGCAGGGAAGTTGTTGGCAGAGGTCAGCCAGCTCCCACCATCCACCACCAGGGTGGTGCCCGTCACGTAGGAGGAGAGGCAGCTGGCCAGGTAGAGCGTGCTGTGAGCGATCTCCGTCTTGTTTCCGGCACGCTGGAGGGGGATCACGTCGAAATGGCTGGATTCCTCGGCAAATCTCCCACCTGAGAGGTAGAAGAAAGAGTCAAGAGAGGACCACGGGACCACTTGCCCACCAGATACTGCAGCACCAGGGAACCCAGATGAGATCCTGGCACAGCCCTGGGGACAAGGGACTGAGAAACGAGTCAAACGAGGGGAGACTGAGCCCAGCGGTGGGATTTGGTCTGCAACAGTGAACTCAAGATAGGACTTCGAGGAGCTTTCCCAGCCTCCAGGGCTGAGCTGGCACTCCAAGAGAGCTGTGCCAGCGGGCAAGGCTGAGCTTTGGGGGAGAACATTAGATCATGGCATCAGGGAGCACAAAAAGGAGCCATCCGACCAAAAAAAATCAGCGTCCTATGAGGTACCAAGGACATGGGAAGTGCTGCTCCCTCAGGGAGATGTGCCAGTCGAGTCACAGGGGAGCTGTGCCCAGAAAACAACAGCCCCATAAGTGTGGGACACTGGTGGTCCATCAGTCCCCCCTTCCCAGACAGCGGCAGGCCACTGCTGAGGCAGGAGGCCCAGGTTGCCTTACCCAGCCGCCGGTAGCCTTCGGTGCCTGCAATGGGGCCTGGTGCCAAGCTGTTCACTCGGATCTTGTTGGGTCCCCACTCCACAGCAAGGTGACGGGTCATGGCATCTGGGAAAGGATTTACAACGGGAATGAGAAACGGAGAGCAGAGCCATCTCAGTAGTTTCTTTTGGGCGGGGGGAGCAGCATAAAACCACAGGAGACTCTGGCCAAGAGCAAAGGGTCCTGGGGGAGAGAAAAGCCTCATCCCAAACCAGGCATGTAGTAATCACACTGATTCCCATTCACCCCTCCCCATAGACATCTTCCCATCCCAATATTCGGGAAGAACCGCTTCCTTACTGGCCCCACAGGAGCGTTTAGGTACCTATGGCAGCCTTAGCAGAACCAGCATGCACCTGGAGGGCCTGCCCTCGGTAGCTCAGCGTTGCCGTGATGTTAACGATGACCCCACCATGGTCCTGGGGAAAGAAAGGAGACATAGCATTAGGCAGGGAGCAGGACAAGGAGTCACATAGGAGAGTGGTGGGACAAGTGAGCTGGGATAGGAGGGACAGTCACCAGTGGCACGGCCACCTCTGCATTGCTAGCCCATCGCTGAGGCAGCACTGGCCACGTGGCCCCATTGAGCTGGGAAAGCCAGGAGATGCAGTGAACAAGCAAAGGCCAGGGGAAAGCAGAGGAGCTGGAAAAGGACCAGCAGATCACAGCTGGTGGCAGAGCATGGAAAAGTGCCACAACAGTCAAAGCTCCAGGGCTAGGGACGGGCAGGATTCCCAGTTCCCACCCAGGGGCTGCTATTCCTCGGAAGGAATGGACTGGATCTGAGCAGGGTGGGTGACAGAAACCCGGGAGCTCAGCCCTGGATACCCAGGTGCTGTGCATCCCTCTGCCCTCCACACTTCCCTGAATTTCTCAGAAGCAAAGTCAGGTTGGACACCACCCCCCCTCCTCCCCCACCGTCTACCAGGAGCCTTTCCAGCAAGTTCTCTGGCTTTGCTTCCACTCACCCGGAAATATTTCTCAAAGAGGACTTTGGAGGTGTTGAAGGTGCCAATGGTGTCAATATCTATCACCGTCTTGAAGGCATTGAAGGACAGGGCACTAGCTGGGCACAGAAAGTTTCCCGCAGCACCTGAAGAAGCAGCAGCCGGGGGCACAGTCAGGATGGGGCCAGGAGACACTGGGCAAGTTCAGGGCACTTCTGTGAGAGGGACAGTGAGTGACAATGTCTACAAAGACCGGAGAGCACATGGGAACAACCCTGAGAAGGGGATACACAGCTTGTGGCTCTGGGTGCCCAGAGGGCAGGAGGGTGCTGTGCAGTGCCAGCAAGGATGATTGGATGGCAACGCATTAAGAACAGGCCTTTGCTTCCTCTGAGACTGTCCCCTTTGTGCTCTCAGGGGCTGCCCAAATGCTCCCAGGACCAGGCAAACACAACCTCCATGCGAGAAAACGCTCTTCCCGGCATTGAGTCTGTCCCCCTGTCCGCTCCCACAGCTCACCATTAACCAGGATGTCGATCCGCTTGAACTCCTTCAGCGCCTCGTCCACCGCTGCCACAATGGTCTGGGGCTGTCTGACATCCATGCACAGAGGCAGGCACTGCTGGCCTGTGGCTGCCACCAGCTTTTTAGAGGCCTAAAAAAACCCCAGAAAACAAACCCAAAAAACAACAGAGAGGTGAGATTCTTTCTGAGGCTCTGTCCTTCCACAAGGGTTAGCCACAGGTGTCGTAACAGGCAAGGAAGAAGTCGGGTGGGAGCCACATGTCCCTGCCAACACTCTGGACAGGGGAGAGATCTGTCGAAACACGGCCAACTTCAACCCAGCAGCACCCTGCAGCCCTGGGGTAGCCAGAGAAAGCTCCTCCTCGTGCTCCAGTTCAACACCAGGCTGGCCCTGAGGCCAGCGCTCCCTAAGCCTAGTCATCCCCGCACCCTGTCACCCACACAGCACAACCCGAGCAACCTCTCTGCAGGGCAAGTACAAAGGTTGGACCCCAACAAGGCTTTTTTGGGCACGGGCCCAGCTGTAATTAACCTTTAGAATCCCAACATGTCAGAGAGCAAAAGAGCAAAAGCAGAACAGCAGTTGCAAGGGTCTGCCCGCGAGGCAGAGCAGGCCAGCTCTGCAGCTCATTGCCTGCCACAAACCACCCCCCCCACCCCCCGAGGTGCTCATTAAGAACACCCCCCAGCAAATTAAGCAAAGGGGACAAACCAACTCAGCAGCAACCTTCTGCACAACACCCAGCGAGGTTCCACATTCCTGCTCTGGCTCGTTGGGCCCTTCTGTGAGCTTTGAGCCCACGTACATCGAGCACCATGAGCCTGGGCAAGCAGTACCTGTGTACTCAGAAGACCCCAGCCCTTAGGAATAAAGAGCTGCTGAGCTTTGCGGCTCTTTTTTCTGGCTCATGAGCACGAGGGAACATGAAATGACAACACTAAACCCCTGCAGGAGGCAGCTGGGTCATGCCAGCTCGCTCCCAAACGCTGATTTTCATCTTAGTATTTTGGTGAACTCCACACACAGCTATTGCAAAGCCCTCTCACAGTCGCCTTCAGCCTGAGACAGCAGCACAAGGCAGGGTGAGGAATAATGGAAACTGCCACCAGCCAAACTCCAGCCTGGGGTCAGACACGCAGGAGCGGGTGTTTGTTCTGCCCAGCTCATCCATGGAGTAACTACAGTCTAACTCAAATTTTTCAGCCACCACTTTACAGATCTCCATCCTTCCCTCCACCTCGGGACACAACATAACTATGATTTTGGGGCCCGACCTCAACTCACACAACCCTTGGATAAGGAGGGGTATTGCCCTACACGGGGCTGAGATTCACGCTTGGCCTTGCGCTCTGCCACCTCACTGCTGACAAAACTTCACCACAGTTTGTCTCATCAACAAAAAGACCTGCACCCATCCTGTCATCACTGCTCCCTGCTGGTATGGGAGCACTTGGAGCTGGGAGAAGACAAGGCAGCCCAGGTGGGCTGTTTCTCCCGTCGCACTACTCCCAGCTCCACTCAGAGGACAAGGGTAGAAGGATTTCCAGGAGTTCACAGCTCTTCTTTCCACCTGCCTGTCCCACTGGAGACCACAGACTCACCTCTAACACTCGCTGCAGGTTCCGGCTTGCAATGACCGTCCGGCAGCCATGCCTGCAAAGAAGGGGACGGTGAGATGGACAACAGAGTGGTGGCTCCTCACGGTCACCTTGGACCCCTGGGATTACTGGGGGTTTGGTCAGTGAGTAGTGGGAGGTGGCGCAACACTCCTGGATGGCTGCACCTCCAGGCTTAGGGGACTCAAAGAGGGGGTGAGCCACAGCACACTGAGACCTACTCCAGTGCTGTGACAGCGCCTGGGAGGCACTGGGCTGGCTGTCACCAAGGAGGGCTGGGTGGTACTCACAAGGCCTTGAGGAGGCACTGGGAAGCTCCGGGAGGCACTGGCCTGTCCCGGGAGAGCACTGGGATGGTACTGGGAAGCTCCGGGAGGCACAGGACTGTCCCTGGAGGCAGTATCCTGCCTCCCACACCCCCATGAACGCCCAGAGCCTGCAGCAGGAAGGGCTGCCCCCATCTCTCCTGCGGGCTCAGTGGGGCCTCTCTTAAGCCCCGTTTCCGCAGCCGCCTCAAGGGAAGGGAAACTTCTCCCCGCTCCGTCCCACCGGCGCCCAGGGAGGCCGGGCAAGCCCTCCCCTAGCACTGCCGCCGCCGCTCCGCCGGGCTCCCGCACCTCATAAAGATCTCGGCGATACGGAAGCCGATGCCCGAGCCGCCGCCAGTGATGAACGCCACCTGACCCCTGGGGGGACAAAGGGGACAGTCACAGCCCGGCCACCTCCTCAGGGTGGCCCCGACCGCCGCGCAGGCCGCAGCCCTGCCCCCGCTGCCCCTCATCGCCCCCGTACTCACGCTAAGATGTCGGGGCTGAAGAGGTGGCGGTACTCGCGGAGGCACTCGTCGGTATCCACGTCCGGCGGAGGCCGAGACGCTGCCCCTTCCTCCGCCATAGCGGCACGCTCACTCCGTTTCCCACTGGGGGCGGCAGCGCCGCGGGGCACGCCGGGAGCTAGTGCCGAGCAAAGCCTGCCGGGAGATGTAGTCCATTCGGTCACAGCTCGTACTACGCTTGCGCAGGCGTCGACATCGTTGCCTGGCAACAGAGAGGGGACCAAGCGGCGTCCCACAGTGCCACCCAGTGGCGTACTGGTGTGGCAGCGACAGCTCGCCCCCGGCACTCCAGTGAAAGCCCAGTGCCCACTGGGCACAGCCCAGTGACTCTGAGTTTACTAATGCCACACCAGTGGCCTGCGAGGATATCCCAGTGCCTCCCAGAATCGCCCAGTACCACGCCAGTGCCACACGGGGAACAGCCCAATGCTCTTCAGAGCTTCCCAGTGCCAGGGAACAGACTAGTACCTCCCAGTGCCGCCCCACTGCCCTCCCCCGGGGACAGCCTAGTGGCTCCCACACCTGCCCAGTACCGCCCCAGCGCCCCTTGGGGACAGCACAGTATCTCCCAAAGCTGCCCAGTACCATCCCAGTGCCCTCCAGGGACATCGCAGTGCCTCCCAGAGCTTCCCAATACTGCCCCAGTGCCCCAGGGGTGACCACCTGGTGCCTCTCATGGCCTCCCAGTACCATCCCAGTGCTCTCCAGGGAGAGCACAGTGCCTGTCAGAGCTTTCCAGAGCTTACTGATACCGTGTCACTGGCCCCTGGGACTTCCCAGTGCCTCTGAGTGCTGCCTCATGGCTCTCCAGGGACAGCCCAATGCTTTTCAGAGCTGCCCAGTACCAACCCAACGCCTCCCGAGAACAATTCAGTGTCTCCCACATCTTTCCAGTGCCTTCCAGAGTTGCCCAGAGCTGACCCAGTGCCCTCCAGGGGCAGCCCAGTGCCTCCCAGAGCTTCCCAGTGCCACCCCAGTGCCTCCTGGACACACCATAGTGCCTCCCAGAGCTGCCCAGTACTGCCCCACTACCTCTAGAGGACATCCTAGTGCCTGTCAGAGCTTTCCAGTGCCTCCCAGAGCTCCCCAGTGCTGCCCTAGTGCCTTTAGGGACAGTCCAGCACCTCCCAGTACTGTCCCAGTACCATTCCAGTGTTCTCCAGGGACACCCAGCATCACCCAGTACCCCCTGAGAACATCCAATACATCTAAGAGCTAAGAGGACTACCCATTGTCCCTTGGGGACATCCCAGTACCTCCCAGAGCTTCCCAGTGCCTCCCAGTACCACCTCAGTGCCCCTGGGGACAGGGCAATTCTTCCCAGAGCTGCTGAGTGCTTCCCAGTCCTGACCCATTGCCTCTTGGGACAGCCCAGTGCCTCCCAGAGCTGCCTAGTGCCTCCCAGTACTTCCCCAGTGACCCCAGGGGCAGCCCAGTATGCTCCCACTACCTCCCACTCCTGCCCAGTACCACCCCAGTGACCTTCAGGGATAGCCCAGTGCCTCCCAATGCCTCCCAGTAAAACCTCAGCGCCCACAGGGGCCAAGTTTTTCCCAGAGCTGCCCAGTGCTTCCCAGTACTGCCCCAGTTACCCCAGGGGCAGTCCAGTGTGCTCCCACTACTTCCCAGTGCTGCCTGTTACTGTTCCAGTGCCCACTAGGAGCAGCCCAGTGCCTTCCCGTGTTTCCCAATGCCTCCCTGTCCTTTCCGGTACCACCCCAGTGCCATCTGAGGGACAGCCCAGTACTGTCCCAGTGCCTGCCAGGGACAGCCCAGTACCTCCTAGAGCTTCCCAGTACCCCTCAGTGCCCTCCACTACTCCCCCAGTGTCCCCTTTCCATGCCCAACGGCGCTTCCCAGCAGTGTTCAAGGGAGGACACGGAGCCATAACTGGGGTCACTGGGGTTTATTGTGGGGCCTGGGGTCCCAGTGGGGTGGGGGTCACCCTATGGCCCATAGGTGTAGTCTTGGTCCCCGCTCTCCCAGGCCACCAGCTCGTCCTGCTGGAACCAGAAGCCAATCTCCCGCTGGGCCGTCTCCACCGAGTCGCTGGCGTGGACCACGTTCCTGCACAGGGACAAGGACGGGACGCTGCCATGACTGGGGAGGCGTCCTGCTGCTGGTGTCCCCCCCAGCCCCACGTCCCTACCTGCTGACATGCATGCTGAAGTCCCCCCGGATCGTCCCCGCCGCCGCTGTCGCCGAGTTCGTGTCCCCCACCATGGCCCGTGTGGACCTGACCACGTTATAGCCCTCCCACACCTGTGGGACAGGGGACACCTGAGTCCCCTGGACACCCCCCAGACCCACCCCTGGGACCCTCAACCTCCCCGTTCTGTCCCCTCACCATGGCCACCAGTGGCCCCGATGTCATGTAGGCGAGGAGCGCTGGGTAGAAGGGCTTCTGCCGCAGCTGCTGGTAGTGCTTGTCCAGGAGATCCTGGTCCGCCTGGTGGCAGCACAGGGTGACAATGGGGACAATGCCCCACCGCTGGCACCCTGCTGCTGGCACCCTGTGTGGAACTGGGAGCAGGGTCCCCCGAAGTAGGGGACAGGGGAGCCACCAGCTCCAGCCTCTGCCCCATCCTGACATGGGATGAGACCCCAGGGCTGGCCTGCACCACAAAGAAGTGACAGATCCCACGAGCCGAGGGGATGGGTGGCAGCTGGGTGGCAATGGGTACCTGCAGCAGCTTCATGGCCACCAGCTTGAAGCCGCGCCGCTCGAAGCGCTGGATGACGTGCCCCACCAGCCGCCGCTGCACCGCGTCCGGCTTCACCAGCACCAGCGTCTTCTCCTGCAGCTCCGGGGGGGCTGCGTGGGGACAGAAGGGTCATTGTCACCCCCTCCCACCCTCCCCAGCATGGCACACGGGTCACCGCCACACATGGGGCATGGGTGCGGTGGCAGTGGGACCCCACAATTCTCCCTGCCACCACGGGTCACTGCTTGGTCGTAGCGGGTGGTGGGTGCTGCAGGGTCAGCTTGTCCCCATCCTGGCGCTGTGTCCCCATCCTGGGGCTGTGTCCCTCGCTGGCCAAGCTGTGCCCAAGGGACACGTTGCAAAGTCCTGGTGGGTTCTGGGGACACATCCACGGACGGGAAACATGCTTTAACCCAGCATGGCTCTGGTTTCAGCCAAGCACACCACACTGCCATGTCCTGGTACCGGGGTGCAGGTGACACCCCATTTGCCATCACTCCTGCCCACCCTCGGGTGCTTCTCCCTGCCCACAGGGGCACAAAGTGGGTCCGCAGTCACAGCCCTCCACTGGTGGAGAGCAGCACTGGGGGATGGGGGGCACACCTGGCACCACGGTCACCCATGGAGGGTGGCACAGCAGGATCTGACATCACTGTCACCCGTGGGACAGCAGGGTCCAGCGTTGCTGCCACCCCCCTCACCCTCCCACCGCTGGCCCTGCTGGAACCACGCTGGAGGAGGGGACAGAGGTCCCCCGAGGGACAGCGCGTCCTGTCCAGCAGAGGAAGAGGAGGGGAAGGCGCGGGAGGGAGGACGCCAGGCCGGGATGTTTCACCGCCAGCCCCAGGCTTTGGGGTCCTGGGTTGGGTGGGGTTTGGGGGGTGCAGACCCCATGATGTCACCCACTCTTCTGGGTGCTGCCGAACATGGCCCAGTTTCGCATGGCTCCCATGCTGGGGTTGTCCCATCCCAGCCCCAGGGACACCAAAGCCCTCGGGACCCACAGGATGGTGACAGGGGAGCCACCAGCTCCAGCCTCTGCCCCATCCCGACATGGGATGAGACCCCAGCACTGACCCACACCACAAAGAAGTGACAGACCCCACGAGCCGAACACGCTGCCTTGGGGGCTGCCCCTAGGCTGGAGGGATGGGGTTCCAGGGGACTGGGGGCACTGGGAGGGAATGGGGCAGTGGGCACCGTGGGGGCAGGATGGGGACAGGGACTGAGGGGCTGTGGACTGTCTCCATTTCCAGGGAGGGAGGGGGACAGGACCCAGGGGCAGGACAAGGATGGGGACAAGGGTGCTCAGGAGCAGGACAGGGATCAGGAGGGGGTCCTCAGGGACAGGATAGGGAAGAAGTTGAGGGCAGCATGGGGATGGGGACAGGGTCCCCCGGGGCAGGAAGGGGCTGAGCGTAGCATGGGGATGGGGTCCCCAGTGGCAGGACGGGGATGGGGACAGGCTCACCGGGGACAGGGTCGTCAGGGGCAGGACGGGGAAGGGGCTGAGGGCAGCACGGGGATGGGGAAAGGGTCCCTAGGGCAGGAGAGGGATGGGGACAGGGTCCCCAGGGGCAGGACGGGGAAGGGACTCAGGGCGGGCTGGAGCCATGTCTCACCGGAGCCGTAGCAGCGGGGCCCGGGGGGGCGGCTCAGGCCCGGTTGCCCCCGCAGCAGGCTCCGGGCCAGGCAGCGCCCCAGGGAGCCCATGACGGGGCCAGCGGGTCGGACCTGGCCGCGGCGGGGCTCGGCCGCCCCGCGGAGGCTTTAAGGGCCCGGCCGAGCCCGGGGACGGGTCAGCTTTCCGTCCCTCCCCTTAAAGCAGCCGCCAGGACCGGGCGGTTGCCGCGCCTGCACGGAGCATCCCGGTACGGGACATCCCTGGGGTGGAGCATCCTCCCGGAACGGAGCATCCTGCGGGCACGGAGCATCCCCGGTACAGACCATCCCGGTACAGGGCAGCCCTAATATCCCGTACTGGGATAATCCTAGGGAAGATCATCCAGGCAGAGAGCATCCCAGGTACGGATCATTCCCAGTACAGGACATCCTTGGTGTGGATCCTCCCTGGAATAGAAAGAGCATCCTCCTGGCACGGGACATCCTGGTACAGGACATCTCTAGTGTGGAGCATCCCTGGAACAGAACATCATCCCCGGCGCAGAGTGTCCCGTATATGGAACATCCCTGGTGTGGAGCACCCCTGCAATAGGGCATCTTCCTGGAACGGAGCATTCCCAGTACACACCATCACAGTACAGGTCCTCCCCATTATCCCACACTAGGACCACCCCAGTAGGGAGCATCCTCTGGGCACAGAACTTCCCCAGTACAGTACATCCCTAGTATCCCGTACGGAGCATCCTCCCAGCACCATGGAGCATTTCAGGTATGAAGCATCCTGGTTATGAAGAGCATCTCCAGTGGAGACCATCCTCCCAGCACGGAGCATCCCCAGTGTGAAGCATCCTCCCAGCATGGAGCATCCCCAGGCACGGACAGAGCCCCTCCTTTGGTGGGGCTGAGCCCCAAGCTCTGTGGGGATGGGAGCAGAGCCTGTCCCCATCCCACGGGTGACCCAGGGGGGACCTCAACCCTTCCAAGCCCCAGAACTACTCTGTGCTTTGCCCGTGATGGTCCAGGCCAGGAGAGAGCCAGGGTTAGCCCATGCCAGCCTGAGCTGGGGTGCCTGGGGGCACCCAGGCGGGTGTCCTACTCCAGGGGTACTGGGAAAGGGGGTGGGAGGTCCTGGAGGGGGGTGAGGGCCTGGAAGAGGCTGCCCCTCACCCTGCAGCACTGCCTGGGTGGGAGCCCCTTTGCTCCCCCCATCACCAAAGGCTGTGGGAAGCAGGGAGGGGGACAAGCCCTGTGCACGCAGAGGGGACAGGGAGAGAGGGTGACAGACACTGGAGCCCTTTCTGTCACCCGAGTCTGTGCCGAAGGAGGCAGAAAGGAGGGGAGGGGGTTGTGAAGGGAGAGGGATGCTCCTCGTCACAGCATGGCTCCAGATCAGAGGGGAGGTGTCCTCAGGGATGAACAAAAAAACGGGGGCAGGGAGCAATGCTGCCCCCCCAGGGCACAGGCAGGTCCCCAGGGTGGGGGGCCGGGTTTGTACAGAAAGCCCCCTCACCAAAAGCAAATTGCTCCTTATCGAACTTGACCAGTTGGAGAGCAGCGAAGGGGAAAGGGACCTGGGGGTCCTGGTGGGCAGCAGGATGCCCATGAGCCAGCTCTGTGCCCTTGTGGCCAAGAAGGCCAATGGCATCCTGGGGTGTATGAGAAGNGGAAAAACTTCTTCCTGGTGAGGGTGATGGAACACTGGAAGGGGCTGCCCAGAGAGGTTGTGGAGTCTCCTTCTCTGGAGACATTCAAACCCCGCCTGGACACGTTCCTGTGTGACCTGCTCTGGGTGTTCCTGCTCCGTGAGGGGGATTGGACTGGATGAGGTTTCAAGGTCCCTTCCAATCCCTGAGATTCTGGGATTCTGTGAACTTCCAAGCTCCGGAGACGCTTCCTGGGAGAGCTGCTGGAAGCAAACATTGCTATTCCAGATTGGATGGGTTTCAACAAGGCACTTGGGTCGCACTGACCCCCTGCAGTAGGGCTGGGGGCAGAGTGGCTGGAGCTGCCTGGCAGAAAAAGGACCTGGGGGTGTTGGTGGACTGTGGGCTGAACATGAGCCAGCAGTGTGCCCAGGTGGTCAAGGAGGCCACCAGCATCCTGGCTTAGATCAGGAACAGCGTTGGGGAGTAGAACTTGGGAGGTGATTATCCCCCTGGACTGGGCACTGTTGAGGTCCCACCTCAAGGGCTGTGTCCAGTTTGGGGTCCCTTCCCACAAAAAAGACATTGAGGTTCTGGAGCGGGTCCAGAGAAGGGCAACGGAGCTGGTGAGGGGTCTGGAGCACAAGTATCCTGAGGAGCAGCTGAGGGAGCTGGGGGTGTTCAGCTTGAGAAGAGGAGGCTGAGGGGAGACCTGGCTCTCTCCAACTCCCTGAAAGGAGGGGGTAGCCAGGGGGGGTCGGTCTCTTCTCCCAAGGAACAGGCGATGGGACAAGAAACAGCCTCGAGTTGCACCAGGGAAGGTTCAGATTGGAGATCAGGAAAAATGTTTACACAGAAAGGGTTCTGAGGCCTTGGACTGGGCTGCCCAGGGAAGGGGTTGAGGCACCATCCCTGGAGGGATTTAAAAGATGGTTTGACAGTGCTTAGAGACATGGGTTAGTGATGGGTTTTATATCAGAGTTAGGCTGATGGCTGAACTCAATGACTTTAAAGGTCCCTTCCAACCCAGACAATTCTACGATTCATGGAAAATCCTCATCCCTCCAAGCCGGTTTTTAGACCTGTGATAATTTATGGATGAGTGGAAGAACATGCCCACGTGATGAACGGGGCTGGGAGGCAGGGAGGCTGGACTGGAGCTTGGCCCCAACACACATTTGGCTCCTTGGTCCTCAAGGTCCCCATTGCCTTCCTGACCCCGTAGGGTGCAAGGAATGGGGGCCTGGGGCTATCACTAGGCCCCAGCCCGAGGGGAACATGGCGGGGGTCCCAGGGCCCACTGTGCTCAGGCTCCAAGATCACCCGAGGTGGCTTCCCCGTGGGCAGAGAGAGCACGAGCTCTTGCCAAAGGGACTTTTTGCCGGCCAGAAGCCGGTGCCACCCACAGAAAGAAGCGGCTCGAAGTGGGGAGAAACCCCCTTTCCCGTGTCTGAGGGTGCAGAGAAAGGGGTTCCCTGGGGGAGGGGCGGGGTGAAGATGAAGGCACCCTTTGGGTGATGGCTGGTAACGGAGAACCAGCTTTTAGCCCCAAGGGCTGGCAGGTTCCAGCCTGGGCTTTGGCCATCGTCCAGCAGCTGCCCTTGACCAGCTGCTCAGCCAGGGGAAGAAAAAAATAATAAAAGAACCCCAAACCACATGAAAAATGTGGACTTTCACCCTCTGTCAACCAAATGTGTTGCAAGAACCAAGAAACAGAAGTGCCATCGACCCAGAGAGCCACGTGGGCAGATGGCCAAGAGCCCCCTTGGCCCCTCTCCCAAGGAAGCCACAGCTGGGGTTGTGTGGTGGTAGCCAAATGGCTACCACTGGCCCCCGTACGGCTCAGGAGGAGGGAGAGGGTCCATGTGGAGCCACCACCACGTCTTCAAACCACCTCATAACCGCCAAGGAAAAGGAGGACTCTGAGTTTAAAGCGCAGACAGTGACAGCAAGTTGCTCTAGAGATGCCTGCTCCGCTCCCCCATGCTCCTGGTGGGCCAGGGGGGTCCAGCTGGCAGGGAGCTGGGTGTCCTCTCACCCCCCGGGGCAGGGGGGGAAAGGGGGTCAAGAGCTCTTCTGGCTTGTCTTCAGGCACCCAGGTGACCTTCACAGACAGGGGTTTCACAGCCCCCGGTTGCGAGGACGAGGTGAGGCACGTCCTTGGTGGGCTTTGACTCCGGGTCAGGCGCAGCTTCCAACTCCAGCTGCTCGCTGCGGGGTACAGCAGCTCCAACATCAAACTGGTCCCAGTTCAGACAGGCTCCGTACACAGGTTATCCAAACAGTGTGGTGTTATCTCCAAAAGCAGCAAACACGAGCATGGCAGGGTGGTGGGTGGTTGGTTTTTGGTTTGTTTTTTTTTTTTTTTTTTTTGTTTGTTTTTTAACAAACCCCTAACTAGAGGAAGCGTGGAGCAAGCGCTCCTCACGCTCCACCTCACGTGAAGCCACCTCACTTCACCCCTACGAATGCCCAAACCCACCCGAACCTTCTTGCTTTGAGCCTCCTCTTGCTGTGGGTGGCACCAGCTCCTGGCCAGCAAAAAATCCGCTTGCCCAAGAGCTGGTGGTCTCTTTGCCCACCAGGAAGCCATGTGAGGTGTTTTTGCAGCCACGCTGAGCGCTGTGAAGGGCTCACTCCCTCTGGCAGTGACAGGTCCTGGGGCCACCAGCCACCCCTCACTGCAGCTGCCCCTGTAACCTCATAGAATTAAGGTTGATTTGATGCTCTAGAGTAGCCTTCTGACCAGAGACTTTGGAGAATAATCCTTCCCAGCTGCAGGATTAAGAGATTCACAAGCCCCACAACATCTGACTGGGATTTTAATCTCTTGCCCAGATGCCACTCTAGGGTCATTCTAGCCAGTGGCTGAGCCCTCAGCCTGGGTCTCCTACGATGTGACACCACAAATATTTGGAGATTGTCCTCCTGTGGGGGCAGCTCTTGGTCAACCTGGACAACAGATGGCTGGAGGGAATAAATAAAGAGATGGCATGGCCCCAACGGGCAACAGAAAAGACCTGGGAAGGCCAGCGGAGGGGAGAATGGAGAAAGAAACACTGGTCTGCACTGGTCCAGGAGGACACCTTCCAGGAGCTGCTGGACTTGCTGGGAGCCCCCCACAGGGCATTCCTGCACCCTGGGAAAGGAGATCCTCTCGCCCGGTCACGGGGAATGGCAGCAGATCGCTGCCGGCCTCACAAAATGCACTTTCATCTAGTAGGATCCTACAAGGACACTAAACCAAGTTATTTAAAACAACAAAGTAAGCACTTTATTTCCATTAAGCATGTTGTTGTTGTTTTAGTATCACAATGGAATGATGAGAAAATGTTTTTTTAAAAAAAAAAAAAAAAACAACCAAAAAACAGAACAAAACCCCAAAAAAGTCTCTAATCCCCCCAAAACAGCAGGGAGGATTTTCAAGGCCATTTTAAAAACAAAGGGAGTGACAGAAGTGCCAAAACAGTCCCAACATCACGAGTCTCCTCCTCCTCCTCCTCGAGCTGGGCAGAGGGGCGGGAAGGTGGAATGACACGAAGGTACGAATGTCTGAAGTAGTCTTTGGCGCTTCTGCCTCACGTGTTTTGATACGTACATGACATGATCTCTCCCTCTCTCTCTCTCTGTGTCAAGAACTCCTCCACAGAAATCTCCGGACGCAAGGAAAAGTGCTGCCGTTTAGTAGAACCGAACACACCCCCCCCCCCTCAAGGAGAGGACTTTTTTCCCCCTGTACAAGCTGAGATGCCCCCCGAGGTGGGGTGTTTAAGACACATCCCTTGCAGCCAGTGCTGACTCCAGCTGGGGGATAGGTGGGGGGGGGGGCCCTTTGGGTTGGGGGAAAAAAAACAACTACAAAACCCAACAAAAAAAAACCAAAAAAAAAAAAAAACATAATCAAGGAAGCGTGGTGCGTGAATCCGAGGATTTGTGCCCAAGCGCGGGACACGGCGTCCTGCAGAACTGATGAAACCAGGGAGGAGAGAAGGTGGCGGCCGAAGGAAAAGGCGGATCCCTTCCCTACAGTGACGAAAACCAGGAGTCCAGTGCAGTAACTATAGCTTCACAGTTCCAGGGGGCAAACTGTCGTTGCAGAGTCTGTAGTAACGCAGGTCGTTCACCAGCCTGTGCACGTTCTGGGTAAACGATGGCAGATCCTGGAAAAAGACCAAACACCGGGTTGTACCGCGAACACAGCCAGGCCCCGCCAGCCCCGTCCCGCGGCGGAGAAGGGGAAGGCACCGAGAGGGCCCAACGCCCACCTGTATTTTCATACACGAGAGCGACAGACCCTTGTCTCCAGAGTCCGAGCCCAGGAAACACCAGTTTCTGCAGCTCAGGGAGTGGAAATGGCCCCCGAGACCTCCGTTCTCAGCCACAGCTCCTCGGCGTGGGGTCAGGGCACGACAGGGCCGTCTGCGGCAGCAACCGCCCACCACGTTCCTACCAAGCCTTCCAAGGTGCCACGTTCCCCACCAAAAAGGAGAGTTTTCCCCCGAGAGCTGTTGCTTTCTAGAGCCCAGTGACTCTTCCCCCCCTCCCCAAGGCTCCTCACCCCTGGTTTCAAATCCCCTTTGCCCCCCAACACGGGAGGAAGGACTCCACCGACCAGATGGAAGCCAAAACCCTTTGCACGGCCCTGATGTTCCACAGGGAGGTTAGAGACACCCCATCACCACCCCCCAATTTGCTCCCCACACTCATGCAAGGGGTTTGAAAGAACCGTGAGCCATTGCAGCTACTCCCCTGCTGTCTTCACTGGAGCCCTAAAACATCTGGCCGGCAGCTGGAGTGAGATTTTGGCTCTGATCTGAGTGTCCCAACTCTAGAAAATGTCAGCCTACTCTTATGAAAACTTCCTCCAGGAAACATATTCCCCGAATTCCCACAGCTTTCAGAGAGAGGTGGGAGAGAGGCGAGATGGCAGTTCTGCTACCGACAGTAAAAAACCCCTCAGCTGGACGTTGCTGAGTACGGAAGGGTTTGTCAAAAAAGGGGTAACCACCTCGAAACAACACCCTGAGAAGTTTAGGGCTGTCTCCCAGCATGTTCCAGGAGAACAACTCCGGACACCCTGGGAATTCCAATGCTCTGCCTGCAGCGTTTCCCCCCCTCTTACCCTGTCCATTTTGAAATTCCTTCCCAGCACGTTCTTCTGGTTCGAGTCCACACCGTCGCAGCTGGCCAGGAACTCGGGGAGAAAGGCCGAGTAGAAGCCATCAAAGTCCACTGAGGCCATATTGTAGGTGGCAATGCCAATCTCCTCCTGCAACAGGTCGTGCGACTTGTGGACAAGCACCTGGAGTAGCACGTTCACAAACTGGAACAGCATGGTCGTCCGGAAGATCTTCTGCGGGGCGAGAGAAGCACAGGGTCAGGTGCCTTCACACCAGGAATCCTCAAACATGAAGGACCACAGCAGCCAAGAACCAACCCACAGAGGTCAGCCCGGGCAGGGGAGCACGGCTGTACAAGGCCACCTCAAGACCAGCAGCTTCTCCAAGCTCTCCTGAGCACGGAGATAATCTCCTGAGCCAAGCTGACATCACGAATGGCTACACCAAACTAGATTAATATCAACTTTAAAGTTAACAGTGAGTTTGGCCGCACTTACGTCACGGGTCTGACACAAGTTTTAAGCCTTTAAGCAAACAGCAGCATGTTCCATCAGAACTCTGGCCAGTTTTAGCCCAGCACAGGGCTCCTGGAAGCCAGGGAATGTGGCTAGTGGCCTGCAAGTCTGCCACAGGCAGCTGGTAACGTGATGGGACGGGTCCTTCAGCTGTGAGCACCTGAAAGCTCTGAGAAGCAGAAGGGCAAGACCCTGGATTCCAACCCTAATCCTTTCATGGCAGCAGCTGAGAGGTCTAAATCAGAGGGTTTAGAGGATGGGTCCCTCCACAACAGCAACGGACAACAGACATCCTGCAGCTGACCCAGAAGAGAATGATGGAGGGACCTGGCCGCTGTCCCACTGGAGATCCCAAATTCTGCTTCCGCAGCCAAACTGCGCCATCACTGGGCACGTTCTTTGCTTTCCCTCATTGTCACCAGAGGGCACACATCAAGGCTTGGCTTTGGTTGAGCTGGGATCTCTCCTGTGCCAGCTGCAGCTCTACCAGGGAGGTGGTAACGCCTCTCTGACTGGCAACGAATCCATCAGGACCACAGCAATCAAAGACTGCGGCATAAAAGCCCCCAGATCCCATTTTTTCAGATTCTGAGCAGTTTAATACATGTCTACTTCCATGCACTGCTCAACCAGGACCCACCTTGTGGTAGAGCTTTTGCTTGGTGTTCAGCGTCTCCAAGTAGAAGAGATTCTGCTTGAAGAGGTGGATGTCAGGTTGCAGGAAGGACTGGCCAAATGCCTACAAACGAAGCAGAAATGAAGGAAAGGGATTGACATTATACAACCTGCCAGGCAGCACCACACCATTTTCACCCTGACACCAGGACAACAGCCAGCAACAACAATTTGTTGGACTCAGTTGAATTGGTCTGATGGGCCTGCGTAGACTTTGTGACAAAACACCTTTTCCAACCCAAGCTCCTCCAAAACACCGTACACACGCGTCAGGCAGACGAGGTAAGCTCTGTACAGAGGAGTTTATTTCCCCACATCAGCCATTTGTTGTTAGATCACAGAATTACAGAATCCTTCAGGTTGGAAGAGACCCTTGGGATCATCGAGTCCAACCATCAGCCCCACTCTACAAATGCCTCCCCTACACCAGATCCCCCAACACCACATCCCAACCACTCTGAAACACACTCAGGGATGGGGATTCAACCCCCTCCCTGGGCAGCCCATTCCAGGGTCTGACCACTCCTCCTGGGAAGAATTCTTTCCCCATGTCCAGCCTAAACCTACCCTGGTGCAGCTTGAAGACATTCCCTCTCGTCCTAGTGTTAATTCCCTGTGAGAAGAGACCAGCACCAACCTCTCTACAGTGTCCTCCCAAGTAGTTGTAGAGAGCGATGAGGTCTCCCCTCAGCCTCCTCTTCCTCAAACTAAACAGTCCCAGCTCCTTCCATTGCTCTTCATGAGATTTATTCTCCAGGCCCCTCACCAGCTCTGTTGTCCTCCTCTGCCCTCGCTCCAGCCCCTCGACATCTCTCTGGTGTTGAGGTGCCCAGAACTGGACACCACACTCAAGGGGTGGCCTCACCAGTGCTGAGTCCAGGGGGACAATCCCCTCCCTACTCCTGCTGGTCACACTATGTTTTATACAAGCCAGGATGCCCTTGGCCTTCTTGGCCACACTGCTGGCTCATGGTCAATTACAACCCCCAAGTCCTTTTCCACCAGGCAGCTCCAGCCACACTTCCCCAAGCCTGTACCCATGCCTGGGGTTGGTGTGGACCAAGTGCAGGACCTGGCACTTGACTTTGTTGAAGCTCATCCCGTTGACATTGGCCCATCCATCCAATCTATCCAAATCTCTCTGTAAAGCTTCCCTGTCTTCCATGGATATCCATATCCTCAGATGGATAAAAAAGGCCCAGGTCCCTTCAAGGCCGAGCCAGTTCTGGACTCAGATCTCCTGTGGAAACCAGCACACAGACAAGTAATATCCTCAACATGAAACACTGGCTGTTCTTCCAACGGGGAGCATTTAAAGGAAAACCAAGACACCAAAATCTTATGCTGCTCCAGGAGACAAGAGGCTTGGACAGCCCTGCATGGACCTGCTTGGGCCTCACTCACGTCAAGAGGTGTTGAGATTAGGGAAGTCCAGAGAGAAACACCCACACAGTTGATGTCAGTGCAAGAGCTCCCGTCCTGACTACTTGGAGCTCTGGGACTACTGTGCTGGCAGGAGTTCAGCAGAAGGACGTGGGGAGAAGTAAAGTTTGTGGGAGGCTGGTTGACCTGAAAGGTCCAGGGGAGATGCTGGAGACCCTCGGTGTGCAATGGGCAACTTGCTCTTGGCTTGGAGCATCCATCCCTTGGTGGCATCATGGGGGCTGGCAGAGTGGGTAGCGTGGCAGAGGTGTAGAGAATGGAGGAGGGATGCTGGTGGGACAGAGGCAACATGTGCTGGCAGCCCTGAAAGACCCTCACACCCTGGGCTGCATCCCCAGCAGTGTGACCAGCAAGGAAAGGGGGGTACGACACTCTGCCCCTTTGCTCCACTCTGGGGAGACATCCCCCAATTGCTGCCTCCAGCTCTGGGGACACCAACAGCAGAAGGACATGGAGCTGTTGGAGCAGGACCGGAGGAGGCCACAGAGATGCTGGGATGGCTGGAGCCCCTCTGCTGGGAGGACAGGCTGAGAGAGTTGGGGGGGTTCAGCCTGGAGAAGAGAAGGCTCCAGGGAGACCTTAGAGCCCCTTCCAGTCCCTCCAGGGGCTCCAGGAAAGCTGGGGAGGGACTCTGGATGAGGGAGGGGAGCCCCAGGAGGAGGGGGAAGGGTTTGCCCCTGAAAGAGGGGAGATGGAGCTGAGATGTGGGGAAGAAGTTCTTTGGTGTGAGGGTGGTGAGAGCCTGGAACTGGTTGCCCCGAGAAGCTGTGGCTGCCCCATCCCTGGAGGGGTTGAAGGCCAGGTTGGAGGGGGCTTGGAGCCCCGTGGTGTGGTGGGAGGTGTCCTTGCCCAGGGCAGTGGGTGGCACTGGGTGGGTTTTAAGGTCCCTCTCAACCCAAACCAATCTAGATCCAGATGTAGGACAAGGCATGGGAAGGAATCAACGTTCCCTTCTCAGTACTTGGCTCCACAGGCCAGTGAGGCACCGTGACTTGTGAGAACATCAGCAAGACCACTCCACAAACACTTGGATTTTCAGCAGCTCCTGAAGGCAAGACCTCACTCAAGACACCGTCTAATCCCGGCAGCCACAAGCAGCATACGCTCCACTGCAGGAAAGGTTCTGGACCAGTGCAGGAGTGTCTGAGTTACCTGCATAATGGCACTGAACTGCGCTTCGTTCTCCATCTGCTCTTCTGCTACTCCTCTTTGGACACTAGCCAACACACTAGATTTGAAGAAGTACCGCCAATTATGGTGGAGAATCCGGAAAAGCAGCTCGAACAACTCCGCTTTCACATCAGGAGATGAGCGCTAGGAGGGAAGAAGAATAAACAACTCAAAGGTGGCTCCTCTGTGGGAATCCCACCCATCCCTCGGACCCTACTCCAGCACCACCCTGTCAGGTGGCCACCCAGGGTAGCGCTTTGTAGCCAAGGTACCAGGAGGAGAGACTTTGATGCTCTAAGTCAAGCACCAAACTCGGCAACTGTTGGACTGAACGCACCACCCAATTTTGGAGTTCTACCTCCTGCTTTGAGCACGGCTGTAGTTCAGCCTCTCTTGACAATTCCTGGCAAAATCTTCCACCCAATTCCAGTTCTCGTTGCCCAGTTTTCCCCACAGAGGGGCTGACATTTACAGCTCTTGGAAAGCCAAAAGCAGCGGTGACTTCCCTTCCCTCCTTCCCTTCAGGTGACACCAGCCCCTACCTCTGCGATGATGGGGTAGACCTGCTCCATGCACAGTGAGATGACGCTGGGGAGAAAAGGCTTGAACACTTGGCCTGGCTCTTGCACCACCACTTGCAGAATCTTCAGAAACTTCTCCACCACCCGACAGCCTGTGCTGCCCTCGTGGAGGATGCTCTCTGCCAGCTGCTCTCTAGGACACAAACAACCCAAAGTCACTGCGCAAGCACCTTCCCAGAGATCTGCAGGGCTACTTAATTTAAAGAAAAGCAGGGAGTGCCTCTAAACTTGCTCAACTAATACAGACCACGGGGGTTAAGCTGCAGAATGGAACTAGGTTTTGACCAAGAAAAATAGGCCTCCTTCTCCAACAAAAGCTTGAGTAATAGTTGGGGCACCTTGAGATCTTGGGTAGGAGCTAATGGAAAATGTGTGAGTCTGGTTCAGCATCACACGCTTCCAGAAAGCCTGTGGGAGAGCTGGTGTACAGCTCTGGAGTCCTCACCACAAAAAGGACATGGAGCTGTTGGAGTGGGGTCAGAGGAGGCTGTGGAGATGCTGGGAGGACTGGAGCCCCTCTGCTGGGAGGACAGGCTGAGACAGCTGGGGGGGGTTCAGCCTGGAGAAGGCGCCAGGTAGACCTCAGAGCCCCTTCCAGTCCCCCTCCAGGGTCTCCAGGAAAGCTGGGGAGGGACTCTGGATGAGGGAGGGGAGGCCTAGGAGGAGAGGGAAGGGTTTTCCCCTGAAAGAGGGGAGATGGAGCTGAGATGTGGGGAAGAGGTTCCTTGGTGTGAGGGTGGTGAGAGCCTGGTGCAGGTTGCCCCAGAGAAGCTGTGGCTGCCCCATCCCTGGAGGGGTTGAAGGCCAGGTTGGAGGGGGCTTGGAGCAGCCTGGTGTGGTGGGAGGTGTCCCTGCCCAGGGCAGGGGGTGGCACTGGGTGGGCTTTAAGGTCCCTTCCTACCCAAACTATTCTATGAATTGCATGATGGCCTGTATGATTGATGTACATGGGCTGGGTGACTTCAGACCTGAAGGTATTTTCCATAAATTTAGGGACATAACAAAAGTCTGGACACAAAGGAAACGCTACAGCCTTCAGGGGCAGGGACCTGTTGTGTGAGCAGCTTTCTAAGATAAATCATGCCAAGGGGTAAAAAAGAAGCAACCACCATGGGTCCATACCTGGTGAACATGTTTAGGAAGGTCTGTATGATCTGCTCGGTGAAAGGCACTCCCATCTGCACCCTCAGTCCTTGAAACAGAGTGAGGAAGAAGCTCAGCATCTCATCAGTCACATCTAAGACAGGAACAGGAAAGCAAAAGGAAGGTGTTAAGGCAACGTTCAAGGGCATCAGTAAGTCTTTTGTGTGAGATTTGCTCCTCCTGTACAGGGAACCCCATTTACCCTGGGAAATTTAGCAGCAGGGGTTGCCATTAGGAGACTGAAGCCACCGGCCGGTGGGACAGGGCTTAAAGATGGTTCGGTCATTTATGAAAACGGCCAGGGATGACAAGTACAACCAGAACAAACCAACTCAGAACCAACAGAGTCCTGTCAGCAAGGCCCATAGTCTGCTCTGCCTGCCCAGAGCGCTTGGAGAAAGCCCTGCCCATGGTCTGGGCCCATCTCCAGTTGCTTGTAGAGGGTTAACAGGAAACACAAGAAAATCCAAACCAGCTACACAGCTCGGGACAGCCAGGAGACAACTCAGCCCCTCTCTACTGTTTTATTTTTATTTTTTTTACTATTTTGGCAGGAGCTGAAGAGACCCTTCTGACTTCAGAAGGCATCTTCAGTGCGTGGTTATGCAGTTAGCACCGTAGCCAATTCTTCAGCAGTCCCAACACACTCCATTGAATAACCACGGCAAGCTGAAGCCGCTCAACTCCTCCTTCATACTTTCATACTCCTTCCTTGGCCAACAAACAGCAATTGCATGAGGTTCTAGCCTGTTCTGAAGACAATCGTTTGCTGGAGTCACAGCACCGTCTTGCTCTCTTGGATCCTCCCTGCATTTCGACTTCATTTTGCCTCCCCCACACCCGCTTCCCTGAGAAAATCCCACCTAGCTCCAAAAGTTTTCCTGGAACGCCTCGCTCCTCACCAAAGAGGCTGCTGTAGTCCTGGGCATTGGAGCTATCCTGATGTGAAACACCATGTAAGTCACTGGCCACGAGATTGCCAAGCCAACAGTCCTGGTTACATCTCGGGAGTCTTTTTCTTTACAGGGGGGAAAAAAGCCCCCACATCGTTTGACCTAACCAGATGAGATCTACCCCTGCTTGTCCTCAAGCTTCTGGAGAGAATATAAGTAGCAAACAGACAGGCAGGGTATTTTTTAAAGGAGTTTCTCTGGTGCTCAGGATCAGCTCCATTCTTCTTTCACTGCTCAACATGATGAAAGGCAACTCCATCCTCTGGAAGGGTACTGGGACCAGTGCTGTCTAACACCTTTGTCAGAGACATGGACAGTGGGATTGAGCATGAACTCAGCAAGTTTCTCAACGACACTGAGCTGTGTGGGACAATCAACACGCTGGAGGGAAGGTAAGCCATCCAGAGGGACCTGGATAAACTGGAGGGGTGGGCCCATGTGAACCTCCTGAAGTTCAGCCGGGCCAAGTGCAAGGTCCTGCACCTCGGTCAGGGCAATCCCAGGCATAAATACAGTTTGGGTGGAGAATGGCTGGAGAGCAGCCCTGAGGAGAAGGACCCGAGGGTGTCAGTGGACCAGAAGTTCAACATGAGCCATCAACATGGGCTTGCAGCCCAGAACTGCCCCCCCTGTATCCTGGGCTGCATCCCCAGCAGGGCGAGGAGGGGGGATTCTGCCCCTCTGCTCCGCTCTGAGGAGACACCCCCCCAGTCCTGCCTCCAGCTCTGGGGACACCAACAGCAGAAGGACATGGAGCTGTTGGAGCAGGACTGAAGGAGGCCATGGAGATGCTGGGAGGGCTGGAGCCACCTCTGCTGGGAGGACAGGCTGAAAGAGTTGGGGGGGTTCAGCCTGGAGAAGAGAAGGCTCCGGGGAGACCTTAGAGCACCTTCCAGTCCCTCCAGGGGCTCAGGAAAGCTGGGGAGGGACTCTGGATGAAGGAGGGGAGCCCTAGGAGGAGGGGGAATGGTTTTCCCCTGAAAGAGGGGAGATGGAGCTGAGATGTGGGGAAGAAGTTCTTTGGTGTGAGGGTGGTGAGAGCCTGGCCCAGGTTGCCCTGAGAAGCTGTGGCTGCCCCATCCCTGGAGGGGTTGAAGGCCAGGTTGGAGGGGTCTTGGAGCCCCCTGGTGTGGTGGGAGGTGTCCCTGCCCAGGGCAGGAAGTGGCACTGGGTGGACTTGAAGGTGCCTTCCAACCCAAACCATCCTGTGATTCTATGATTCTTAGTGTGACAGACCTCCATGCCTGTATCTTGGATGGCAGAGAAGATCTCCCTTTCCCCTTCCAATTCAGCCCAGCCCACCCAGAAGCACAGACTGATGTTACACTTGGGCACAAGGAGCCCTCACGCTTCCCACCAACACCACCAGGATTCTTTGGTGACGCCTTTGGGTGTTACCAGCAGGTCACAAAAGCTACTCACAGCATTAAAGCCCGTCCTATGGTTATACCTGACTGATGAATGAAAGCTGGGAAGAGGGCTAGTGAGACCTGCACGGATTCTTGCAGCGACTGGTAACAGATCTGGCGAGACTTGGTGGATTCTCCAGAGATACTTTCCACAATGTCTTCTAAAACGCTGAGCGTCTGATGGATGATCACCTTGGCTGCAAAAATGAAGAGAGGTGACACTTCCTGCACGTGATAAAGCTCCTTGGAGGCAAGAAACCAAGAGAAGTCAAGTTCTCACACACAGTAACTGAGACAACCTACCTGGGTGGTGAGTACACCAAACCCAGGTGGGAATCAAGAATGTACCCCAGTGCCTGTTCATGTTTTAAACGGGTTCAATTAGGTCACTGTGTTGCTTTCTTAAATTATACAGGTTTACTGCCCTACGGATGCTCAACTCAAGCCTTGGAATGGGCTGCCCAGGGAAGGGGTTGAGGCACCATCCCTGGAGGGATTTAAAAGCTGGGTTGACATGGAGCTTAGAGACATGGGTTAGTGATGGTTTTTATCAGAGTTAGGCTGATGGTTGCACTCAATGATCTTAAAGGTCCCTTCTAACCCAGACAATTCTATGAATCTATGATCCTAACTACTCAGGGGCAGAGGCTGAGGGGAGCTGTGAAAAGGATTATTCACAATATGCTCGCACTAGACAAACACCAGCCAGGAAAAAAGCAGCGCCTTACGGCAGCAAAACATACTGCAGATGTCTGTTTCTGAAGGCAACAACTGGAATGACACACAATCCCCGAATAACCCATCCCATAGGCCTGGAGAACTTAACTGGCCCAGTTCAAGCCACTTGAGCTGTCCTGCTGGTGTTGTTCTCCTGAGGAGCCTCAACCACTGTCTCCCAGGCTCCCTCCCTGCACACAACACGTGGGGTTTGCCACAAGCTGTGACAACGCACACTGCCCAACCATTTTTCAAGTGATTCTCAAATAAAAATCAAAATAAAAATCCCACCCCCAAACACGGTCCCAAAACACACCAAGGAATTTCCAAAGGTCCCTGGACTCCACCAGTTCAGGGCTCTTCTATATATACACTCCCCCACTTGCAGTAGTTCCCAGGTCTGGCAGGAATTCTTATTTTCCCCTTGAGGTTTTATAACCATAATCTTTATTAACACTGCGCCTCCAGCCATTGTTTCTAATCCTACAGGATGCCAGTCCCAGTATTATGTTTGCTGTTCCTAAGGCAATCAACTGCCATTCCAAACCGGATCGCCACCTTCCCCGAAGAACGACTGCGGAAGACAGTACTCTGATGGAACAGTTTAGGGGCAACCCGGGGTGAGGCTGCCCTTTACACCTTCCCCCCACCCTGAGAAGGGTCTCTAAAAAGGGAAAGAAAAGCCAAATTGCTCCTTTTCTGTCCTCCCTATATGCTAAATATGGTTTCTCAGCCAAAGCAACTGTGAGAAAAACAGCTTGATGATGCCTATCGGCTGTCAGAAGGCAGTGCACACCCCAAGACACGCTGTACTTACTGTCCTCCAGCTGCACTTTCCTCTGCGGCAGGATGGCGTTGGATTTGAGCTGGCGATATTCTCTGGTGAGGGCAGAGATGAGGCTGGCGTGGTTGGTGGAACGAACCGCCCACTGCTGTTCGCTCTCCGGAAGGTTTGGCCAAGGCAGGAGCAATACGTTCGACAGCGCTCTGCACACCAGCACCTGGGCCTAGAAACAAGAGGTTAAGAAAAGAGACAAAGTTTTACCCTGCAGCAAAGGGGTGTTTCACAGGTGTCTAAGAGATAAGCGTGTAGGAGTGAGGAATGGTGAGCCCAAGTGAAAAGAGAGAGAGGAGGTGAGAGAGAAGCAAAGCGTCGTGATTTAAGGGCTGGGTTCAGCTCCCAGCTCTGCCAGCCCTTCCCTGCCACGGCGGCTCTCTGTCCTTCACATTAGTAAACCAAAGATGACACACCACTTTGATTTCTCCTTCTCTGGTTGACACACAACACCTCTATGTTTGCACAGCACTTGGTGCCTCCGTGCCAGCACACAACACATATATTATAAATAAATATATATATAAAGTGCACACACATATTCCAGCCTCCACTGTGGCTTTGCAGTACTTCCGTAGCATAAGCACTAACTCGGAGCGAGGTACGCGGAACGCTAACGTCAAGTTTCCCAGAGAGCTTTAGGTAGGTGGGAACCAAAGTGCCTGAAGATGATGAGGAGTCAAGGACTGTGTGTCCGCACGTGAGAAAGGAGGAAGATCTGAGAGACGCAATCGCGCTTCTTCCTCACGCTGTTGCTTGAAACAGAGGAGTGTCGACAAACTCTCACTGGGATTCCTGGATATCCATGGTAGGGAGACAACTGTTGTCCTCACCACTGACCCCCCACTCTTCTTTTATTTTTGAGGTTATAACTCACTACAGTAAGAACAGAAGCACAGCTTCCTCGGGGACAAATTCTTCACGTTTGAGACAAATCACCTTGTCGGGAAGCCGCTGAGCAGAAGTGTCTGTGATCCTGTTGAAGACCTTCTGGACAGCTGGGATGCTGATCAAGAAGACAGGTCGCACTGTGGTGGCTAAAGAGACAAGGAGGTGGCAGGCAGACAGCAGCAGCTTCTCCTGCACCTGGAACAGAAGGGGCAGGTGGTCAGGCTGCCCAACAACAACACCCCACACCCCCCCTGAACCACAGGATGCAACACTGGCGGCAAGACAGACAACCACCACCAGGTTTTTGCAAGGAAGACAGTTTGGAGTATTGATTTGCCAGTCAGAGCACAGCTCAATTCCCTCACTACCACGTAAGAGTGAAATTTCCCCGCTTTCAAGCCATTAAACTGAATTTATATGCCTGTAAACTGCTTCCTCTCCTATTAGCTTGACCTACAGCGCTGTTTAGAACCATAGAATGGTTAGAGCTGGAAGGGATCTTAAAGATCACGGAGTTCCAACCCCCCTGCCCTGGGCAGGGACACCTCCCACCACACCAGGAGGCTCCAAGCCCCATCCAACCTGGCCTCCAACCCCTCCATGGATGGGGCAGCCACAGCTTCTTGGGGCAACCATTTAGAACTGCTCTTGGTCTAACCTTGCAGAAGACATTTGCTGAGGGTTTGGAAGACAGACACCCAGCTCTCACAGTCCCACCAGGACCCACCACCTTGTCCACCGGACAGACCGTTAAACACCCAAACATCACAGAACTGCAGGGTCTCCTGCTCGAGGAGGAGCCCCGGCACTAACGAGGGTACCTTAGAGCTGATGAGGGGGGTGATGGCCTCCAGGGCGGTGGAGACGAGGGAGATGAACTGCTCTGGGTTCTGGCGGTGGACTTCGCTGTAGAACTGGGCGAGCCAGTGCGCATAGGCCTGCAGGGCTGCCAGCGACTGCGCGTGGCTGCGGAGGAGCAGAGCAGGGGTAAGAGAAAAGAGACATAAAAGCAGGACAGTTGCAGGAGGACACGAGTGGTGGGAGAGAATATCAGTATTCTCAGTTGGCAGCTCTCTCGGTAAAAATTGGCTACTTTTTTTTTTGGCCCTGGACACTGTAGACTCAAGGTGTGCTCTAACTGAGCAACACCATTAATCCAAAGGGTATAAATTGATAAGGTCAAATTACAACCAACTGGTAGGTTGACTATAACCATAAATTATAAGTATACATTTGGCACATATTAATATTTCGCCTTATTAAGATTTTTTGAGTCAGGGCATTTTCTTGGGACCAGAGAGGTGTCCTCCAAATGCCTGACAGCGAACCTTTTTTAGCCTTGTCCTAACACCCACCCTTGAAGTATTTCTAGGTGTTGATCAGATCCCCCCTCAATCTTCTGGACCTTCCTTCTGGACCAAAAAGACCCAAGTCCCTCAGACTTTCCTCAGTAGAGAGATGCTCCAGGCCCCTCAGCATCTCTGTGGTCCTCTGCTGTACCCTCTCCAGCAGTTCCCTGTCCTTCTTGAACTGGGGAGCCAAGAACTGGACCCAAGTGGGGCCTCCTCAGGGCAGAGCAGAGGGGGAGGATGACCTCCCTCCACCTGCCGGTCACACTCTTTTAGATGCCCCCCAGGATGCCCTTGGCCTTCTTGGCCAAAAGGGCCTATTGATGGCTCGTGGGCATCCTGGTTGTCCACCAGGATTTTCCTCAGAACGTTTCCCAAGCCGCATTTGTCAGAGCACCAGACCGAGGAGATCCAATGCTTCCTCCACCCCACGTAGACAGCGAGTTTGGACACAATCATCTTTGCAGTGTCTATCTCATACTCACACATCGATAAGGTCAGGTTTCAATACGGACGGAACTGCGGTTTCGATGTTGTACAGTTTAATCTGGGATCCGTAGAGCGTCACTTTTACCAGCCTGGAAGGGAATACATGTCCAAGAGTGTTAAGGGGCTGTAGGATGGATACCCACCTGTACAAATCTGCTCAAAATCTGCAGTTCTTGGCAAGTGTGTGTCAATATTTAGCCGATAAGTAGATAAGATTTAGACCATTTAGCTGAAAACAGGTTGGAGCCCATCTCACTGTTTGTGCTAAGTCAGAACGAGTGTGATGTTCCCGCATGGAAATGACAAAAAACATAATAAATAAAAAAATAATAAATAATAAATGCATAAAAAGCCCTGAAATTCTCTAATTTTTAACTATGGGCTAATTAAGTTTCTTGGAGGCAAAGAACCAAACGACATCCGCCTTTCGGTTTGCACCGAGCTTTGCGTTTAAGAAAAGAGATTTTGGCGATCTCTGAAACAATCCGACTCCGCGTCCCATTTCCTCGCGCCACAAACGCAGGCTCTGGAAAACAAGCACCTCCACCTTTTCAAGCAACTGGTTTTATTTAATCCCTCCTATTTGCTATTTCTTCGGTTAAGGATTCAGAAAAGCCGTGTGGGAAACGTCGCCCCGATGACTGTAACAACTACGGTTCTGGCCGTTGAGGTCTTCGTATCTCCACCATAACAAGGGGAGGGGGAGTAAAACCTTGGTTTTCACGCTCGCTGCTACGGTGACAACTGCTCCCTGTGCAAGGACACAGCTCCCCTCTCCCGTACCCACCTCTCCACCACTGTCAGAGCGTCGTTGAACCTGGAGGCAAACACGTCCCCGATGAAATACTCCGCCAACCGGCCCACGGCCTGCAGCAGGGAGCTCAGGTCCCGCAGGGAGCAGTGCAAGCGCCGGCAGTCGTTCTCGGCAGTGATGTTCAGCCGGTGGCCTGGAATGACATCGTGGTTCATTAGCAACCAAGACAAAAATGGTGAACAATCATTGGAGCTAATGGCCCCCTGACTAAGAGCCCAGAGGTCTGAAAACCCGTGCTTTAAAACCCTGGTAGGGTTTTAAACTCAAAACACACGTAGCCTTCTGGCTAATAAACGCAGCTCTTTGGGGATGGGAAACCTAATTAGGAGGCTACAGGAAATGCAAAGTTTATTCTAATTGCATTACAAGCATTCTTCTTAAATCAGCTCGGCAGCGGGTCACAGTTCAAACCGAAGCACCCTCCAAGTGACCGAGATACTCAAACTGGGTAAGACAAGTTCAACAGTTCCTCCTGCCACGCTTCAAATTCCTCTTGAAACAGATCTTATCCACTGCTTCAGCCTTTTACACGTTTCTTTTCTTCTGTTTGCTACTAATGCCCATAAACAGGAGCCTTTTTGGTTATCCGCTGACACCAAAAGCGATCCCAGCTCTGCCCAGAAGGTCATTCTCACCCCACCCCCCTCTGCTGGTTACACCACCATAAACGTTCCAGCAGCAGAAAAAAAATATTTGGAAGGAGAGCGTGTTTGCTTCGAAGCGTGGTTACTGATTTTCATATTTCTCAGATACAAGAAATGTACCGAGAACGAGAGTCCCCTTGCCCGTGCCACTGGCCATGTCTCTAAACATTCCACACACAAAAGCAAACGTGTCCTGCAACACCCCAGTTCAAAGATATACTGGTTTTCTTTCTACTGCCCCTGTTTCATCTCAGATCAAGCTTTCAGCAACGAGAGTGCTGTTTTCCTACCATAGAACACCACCAGCCAGATCTGAATCCCCAGCCTCAGCTGAGCCGCTGCTTCTGATCCGTCAGCTCAACGGCCTGTCCACACGGCAGCTGCTGGTAATTCCTGATTTTATTCATTTCCAAGAGCTCTGGTGTCTTTCTAAACTACCTTCTACACAAAGGCTCCTGAACCAGTTAGGTAAGTCTTCAGAGAATACTGCTGCATCCTAAACACTTCATCCTCTCACGGCTCACAACGCTCTAAATTCAAGCCTAAATAAAAATGCTCCATTGGTGGACGATTTCACACCTGATTTAAGCCCAAAACAAACAGGAGGGCAACCTCCCTTTAAAAAAGTTTTAGCAGGAAGAAAAAAGTAACCATCATCCCTCCGTGTGGTATGTGATGCTGCCTACTTGTCCTTAGCACACGTGGCATCTTAATGTCAAGGACCAGAACAAGGGAAGAACCAATAAAAAGATAAATCACGTAATCATGGAATTGTCAGAGTTGGAAGGGACTTCCAGAGCTCACCCAGTCCCACTCCCCTGCTAAAGCAGGGTTGCCCAGAGCACATCCCTCAGGGCTGCATCCAGCTGGGGCTTGAAGGTCTCCAGAGAAGGGGACTCCACACCCTCCCTGGGCAGCCTCTGCCAGGGCTCTGCCACCCTCACCCCAAACAAGTTCCTCCTCATACTGGAATGGAACTTCCCCTGTTCCAGCTTGTGCCCGTTGCCCCATGTCCTGTCACTGGGAACCACTGAGAAGAGTCTGGCTCCATCCTCCTTCAACCCACCCTTCAGATCCTTGTGAGCATGAAGAAGGTCTCCCCTCAGCCTTCTCTTCTCCAGGCTCAAGAGTCCCAGCTCTCTCAGCCTTTCCTCACCAGGGAGATGCTCCAATCCCTTCATCAGCTTTGCTGCCCTACGCTGGGCTCTCTCCAGTAGTTCCCAGTCTCTCTTGAACTGGGGAGCCCAGCACTGGAGGCAGGATTCCAGTTGTGGCGTCCCCAGTGCAGAGCAGAGGGGGAGAATGACCTTATTTGATTTTATTCTGCTATTGGAGTTTGACTGCTGAGCCATCAGACACCACGCGTATGTTCAGATCCCAAATACAATGTGGAAGAAGCAACACCAAAGCAGTTCCAGAGCGTTTCTGCTCTTCAAAGAGTGGGGACAGCAGTGCTGGGTGATGGTTATTACCTGTCCCCGACGTGACCACAAACTGCTGGAGACCCAGATACACTTCCAAGTTATCCTGCAGAACTGGAAACTGGAAGAGATGAGAAACGAGCATGATTTGGGGGCTTGGCGGACAGTCATCACCCAACTACTAATTACTCCCCAGTGCCTTCAAAAAAAGCCATTTGGGGACGAGGCAAGTCGGTGAGCTCTGGGCTGATGCTGCATCCCACGGCTTCTCCCCTCTCGAGAGCCATCATGAAAACAAGAGACCACCACCCTGAAGACACTTCTCTCCTTCCCCCACAAATACCAGCCCTTGGCCTAACAAGACAACGGTCTGACAGGTGTAAGTGATGGCCTAACATGCCAGCAGTATGAACACACCGATGGATGGACAGCCCAGATCCAACAGGAGGGGAAAGGCAGAGCCTGGAGTGCAGGAAGCCTGTGTGTATCAGGCTCCTCAGAATGCAGCTATCAAAATATTGAACGAATAAGACCCAAAAGCCTTCCAAGCAGTACCTGGAAGCTAAGCCAAGGTGCTTCAGGGGTTATTTGTGCGCTACCTCCAGCAGAACTGGTAACTCTTTGAGATCCCACTGCTCTAACTCACCTTTCTTCTCGCCCAGAGAAAAGGCACCAACTGCTCGGAATTTTGGGCTCGCAGCCTCAAGATCTCCTCCTCAAAAACCACTATAATGCTACTAACCCAGAAAACCTTCACACCACCAATTTTAGCAACAGCAGTGACACTGGCTGGAGAGAAGCACTTGTCTGCGTTTATCAGACGTAATTCCCAGTTGTCCAGGGTGTATCTAGCTTTCCATCAAAGATTTCACTCTCCTTAAAACCCCGATAAAGACACTTTGATCTGCCCAATTTGCAGCGCTGTGTCCTAATGTAAAGGCCAAGGTAAACAGCAGCGAGGGGTCGCTGTCAAATATTGACACCTTGAAAGATGGGAATTCCTAAGGAGCTCAGTGTCCAGCAAGCGGGACTCAGATGCTCACTGAAGCACCCTCTTCAAAACGCACTGAGAAGTGTGACAAAGCCAAAAACCCCAAGCTTTTTCCTTCAATTTCTGCTCTCCTCCTTGCCAAGCGTTTGCATCCAAGAAAACCCCATCTCCCTACAAGCTCGGCACCATGGCCTCGATCAAACAGCTCGTAACAAACTCCAGCAGTCGGTGCTGGCTTTGCACACTGTCGTTTTTGGGTTGGATCTGTACTTACTAGGGTGGAGAAGGCATGAGTTGGCAAGAGCTCCATGACTTTGGCAACCACTTCCAAGCTCTGGCGCAAGTACCGCTGCCACTCGGTCTGCTGCTATGGGGAGAGACACCAAGGTGAGCACAGCACTTCCAGAAGGACACAGAGGGCTTTTTGTAGGATACTGGGTCTTAACGGATGCTTGGGACTAACCAGCTCCCCTCCGGAGCTTGGCTTTGATATGGATAACTGAAGAGATACTCCTCTTGAGGATTCTCACACGCTGCCAGGCACCTGATGGAGAATAATTTAGCCAGCCTGTGCTTTGGGTGCTCACAAGTGTGTCCCTGGAGCGATAAACCACACGTGTTCACTCCCAAAGCGCAGTTACCACTCAGGTGACAAGGACCCATGACACAGAACAGGCCCTTTCAGGGCTCTGGCCCCATCCACTTTGGTCACCTACTTCTTTTTTACATTTATCAGGATTGAGATGATCTTTATCACTAACTGACTTTGGAGAAATAAGTTCAAATGAAAGCACCAACAATATAGACAGGCAGCTTAAAGCTTTTGTCTCGGTGATATTTCAGCATTCAAATTCCAAAGCAACCAGACAGGGACAACTAATGCCTCTGATAATTAGAACATAACTATCTACATTTTTTCCCTCATAAGAATCAAATCAAGAACCCAAATTAAGCCTTGGAATGGGCTGCCTAGGAAAGGGGTTGAGGCACCGTCCCTGGAGGGATTTAGAAGCCAGGTTGACGTAGTGCTCAGTGACATGGGTTAGTGATGGGCTTTCTCGGAGTTGGGTTGATGGCTGGACTCGATAATCTCAAGGGTCCCTTCCAACCATGAAGATTCTGCGATTCTGTGCGCTTTAAGCCTCAAACCCCACGCAGAATGGAGTGAAGAGGCAGCTGTTTAGCTCGTACTCCAAAGCAGGGCTGTGGGAAAGGCACTGGAGGGGTTACCAGTGCAGAAGGTAACACCTGGGCCTGCAGCTGCCCTCGTTCGACCCTGCTCCTTACATCATCATCCAGCGTCTCGTCATCCAGCTCCTCCAGCTGGGCCTGGTTATACCGGAACTGGATTCGATTCAACACCTCTGTCAGCAGCAGAACCAAGGCGTCTTCGTACCTACGACGGCGGAGAAAACAAGAGCAAGAGCTTGAATCAACGCTTCCGCAGAGATTTTCGGCACCCGCCACCCTTGGGGGGGAAAAAAGATACATAAAAAAGCCACACGGTTTAAAGGGAGCCGCAGCCACGAGCTTTCCAGGTTTGCCGAGGAAACAGCGAGCAGATCACGGGATTAAGAGTATCATGTCCAAGCTACCTTTGAGGAAAGAGCCTTGGTAATACCAGACATCCCTCTGCCTCTGGGAGGGAAAGGGAGAATGGTGAACAACAGAAGCAGCCTGAGAGTTCCAAAAAACAGGAAAGGCAGGAGTGGTTTTCCAGGCCTAATGGGGAGATGTACACAAAGAGGAGGCACTGACAGGGCAGACAGGGCAGAGTCACCGCTGGCCACCTCAAAAGGGGACCTCCCCCGAGGCTGTTTGTTCTGCTACCCTCTTCCCCTACACTGTCGGTAAAATGCATTCAGGCACTCACCCTCTGAAAACAAAGCCAGCACTCTGCCCCACCTCCACTGTAACACTAAGGGCACCTCACAGAATCACTGTATCACAGAATTGCAGGGATTGGAAGGGACCTTAAAAGCTCATCCAGTCCAATCCCCCTGACGGAGCAGGAACACCCAGAGCAGGTCACACAGGAACGCCTCCAGGCGGGGTTTGAATGTCTCCAGAGAAGGAGACTCCACAACCTCTCTGGGCAGCCCCTGCCAGTGTTCTGTCACCCTCACCAGGAAGAAGTTTTTCCTCATATTCAAGTGGAACCTCCTGTGTTCCAGCTTCCACCCATTGCCCCTTGTCCTATCATTGGCTGTCACTGAGAAGAGCCTCACTCCTCCACCTCACTACCCCATTGTCCAGGCCACGCTTCCTGAGTTTGGCTGTGAGGATGCTGTGGGAGATGGTGTCGAATGCTTTACTGAAGTCAAGATAGACCACATCCACTGCTTTACCATCATCTATCCACCTGGTTAGGTCTTCATAAAAGGCTATCAGGTTGGTTAAGCATGACTGCCCCTTGGTGAAGCACGTTGACAGATGGACACAATATTCAGATAGGGAAGCCGAAAGGTGGCTTTTCACCTCTCAGAGGCGCAGGAGATTCTCCTGATCGATCATTGGTCAATAATGCAAAGTCACAGAGCCACCAGGGCAGGTGACCGTCCCCTGCTGACACCCCGCCAAACCTGGGGATGTTGGAGGGGCTTTAGTTGGACTGGTCTAAAAAAAACTCCTTCGATGAAACCAGCCAGGGCCTGCTGTGAAAAATCACACTCCTTTCTAGGCCAGATTAGGCTGGAAAATCAGGCCTTGGCAGACGCTGAGCCAGCTGAAAGCTGCCTGTGCCAGGTGGCTGAATTATCATCTTTTTGGGTTGTTTTGTTTTTCTTTTTATTTCTCCACAACCAGCCAACATAAGGCTGGATTTGGCAACTTATCCCTCTAAGGAAAAGCGGGCTGCGAGTGTGTACGAAAAAGTGAAGCCTCTAAACTGCCCCAAGAGGAAACTTCATCCGTGCTGCTGTCTGTGGCGTAACCCGCTCCCAGATCCTCTGAGTCGCAGCGTTCGCACGCCCCGAGAGCCCGCAGGAAGTCGCAGCTACGGAAGTTGTCACCAAGGAACAGGTGACAAGGTTTTTTTTTTGTTTGTTTGGTTTTTTTTTTTGTGGTGGTTGTTGTTTGTTTACAGCCTGACATACCTCCTAGAGTTGCAGCTATTACTTGCTTCGGCCTTCAACCCCATACCAAACCCTCTGCCAGGGTGGAGTTTAGGAGAATTAGGCAGAGAACAGCAAATTGACAGCGAATTATAACGACAAATACCTACTCCTTGAGAAATTAAAAAAAAAAAAACAAACCAAAAAAAACCAACAAACCCAACCACCACAGCAAACCCCACAGCTCCTGTGCTGAAAGGAAAAGAGTTGCCTGGTGTGAGACAGTTCCACATCTGTTCTCTGTGGTCACGATGCCTTTAAAAGCCAACAAACAAACCCCAGCAGGTACATTTAGCATGTCCACGGGAAAGCAGCTTCCTTCTGCACTGAAGGAAATATGGCACAAGCCACGGCACTTTTTAAGCTTCCTGAATTTGGACCAGGACAGCAGTACATTCACCACGTCCTTAAATGGCAAAAAGAGCCCCCCATCTCAGGAGACAGCACCTGCGAAGGAAGAGCTGCCACCACTGTTGCAATTGATACCCAACCAGCATCAGAGGCAAAGGAAGAGGAACTTAAATCCCAGTCTCATCAATATTGCTCCAGTGTCCTGGTTTGAGGTAAAATGAACCAATTTTCTGTTTTACAGTTTTACTCTTTCAGCCGGGCCTCTTCTAACTGACTAAACTCTGAAATTCACAGCAGATTGGTCACAAACTGGTCCCCTCTCCCAGGGCTCAGACCTGATCACACCCAGGGATGGTGCAGAGAGGCCCTGGCTTATACTGATGGCTGGAACAACCAAGGGCAGGGAATTGCCTGTTTGCCCCCTTGGAGGGTGGGAAGCGGAAAAGCCTCGAGGGGTCACCCCTGTGGGGAGGAGGGGACAGGACAGGGGACCCCAAACTGACCTACAGGGTATTCCATCCCATCCGCATCCTGCTCAGCAGAAAAGCTGAGGGATCAAAGGGTCAACTCTGTCTCTCTGAGGACCCTGCCTGTGGGTCTGCCTTTGATCCCGATCCGAGCGTTCCTGACTCCAGAGCTGGAATCCAGCTCCTGTCGGTCACCGAGTCCAGTCTGGGACTTTTCCTGATACCGGCTGGTGACATGATCCTCATCCTGGGAACTTCATACGGTTTTGTATATACTGTATCTATTTCATTATTGTCTTCATTTTTATTTTAATTTTAGTATTAATACTTCATTAAAGTAGTTTAGTCCATTCCAGACTCGTAAATCTCCTTATCCTCTTCCTCTCCCTTTCTTTTTGGGGGGAGGAAGGGCCATCTGTCAGTCGGGATTTGGTAACTTTGGCTGAAACCATGACGCTCAGAAACACATCCTCCCTTTAAATAAGAATTTTAAAATCCTTATTAAATAATTAAAAAAACCCCACCCTAATTCACTAAACAGTTGTATGAGCTGTGTGAGCACTTACCAGGCAACTTACTTGGTGGTCTCCTCCTCCAATAGGTATTAAAATGAGCTCTAAAATTAGGTAAAACAAGTTACAGTTCTGTTTTGAACTGCAGAGCTGCCTTTCCCTGGCTGCTGGGTTCACACGCAGCATATGGAGGTGGCAGCTTTTCTGCCCTAACATGCCCTGTGTGGGGTTCTTTCCAATGAGCCTGAAAGACTGAAGTTCACCCTTGTTACGCTTTCTAATTTTAGAAAAAGAAAGGACTCAACCACACGCAAAGCCA
The DNA here is from genome assembly GCA_013400055.1 of Nycticryphes semicollaris. Classification (NCBI taxonomy): domain Eukaryota; kingdom Metazoa; phylum Chordata; class Aves; order Charadriiformes; family Rostratulidae; genus Nycticryphes; species Nycticryphes semicollaris. Next base: position 39,699 of record VXBJ01001173.1, read on the forward strand.
GAGTAAATGACAGCTTATTTCTCACAGTCCTTCCAGGGAGGAAAGCAAGACCACGAAGTCTCCCCCGGGCTGCTCACCTGTTGAGTACTGCTTCTTTATCTGCCAGGCGACTCTTAATTTTGCTGGTCAGATAGTCCAAGAAGAGCGTCCAGATGTCTAAGCATGAAAAGTAACCTTCGTGGGTGGGCTGAAACACACCAAAAATTCACAATGAGAAACGCAAGCTACGGCAAGACTGTTTTCACACCATGGAAATAGGAGTCAACCTGTGCCTCAATCCACGAGCGTGACTTCTAGCTTCCCCGAAAAATTTCTAGGAGGTCAACGGAGGGATTTCTAGCTGTTAAAAGAGGAACCAGAGCTCTAGCAGGAGGGTGGGAACCCAGGAATTAGAAGGCTGCTCTTGGCATCACCCGACCCCATGGCTTGTGGTGGCTTCTAGCACTTTATGAACCTGCCTGTCATTATTCAACATATGAGGGTAAATAGTCGCACTGGGACACCTTGCTGTAGAAGCTCACACCTTCCTAAAGACACAGGGCTGGCTTTTTAAACACTAAAAGTTACACACAAAGCAGGAGATACAGTAAAGGCAGCAGACTCTGGAGAAAGAGTTAAAAAAAAAAAAAAAAGGCAAAACAAAAAGCATCCCCAAACACAAAATAAGCCAGAGAAAATTTTCCAGACATTATTGTCCATTCCAAGCACCAGCAAAAAAATAAAAGCAGAAGCAGGGTTAAAATAATAAAAGCAGAGACCCACAGAAGCTCTTCTCACACAGCACCTCCACATGACTGCTGTCTCCAACTAAATCACAGAATCCCAGAATCTCAGGGATTGGAAGGGACCTTGAAAGCTCATTCAGTCCAATCCCCCTCACGGAGCAGGAACACCTAGAGCAGGTCACACAGGAACGCCTCCAGGCGGGGTTTGAATGTCTCCAGAGAAGGAGACTCCACAACCTCTCTGGGCAGCCCCTTCCAGTGTTCCATCACCCTCATCAGGAAGAAGTTTTTCCTCATATTCAAGTGGAACCTCCTGTGTTCCAGCTTGCACCCATTGCCCCTTGTCCTGTCATTGGCCGTCACTGAGAAGAGCCTGGCTCCATCCTCCTGACACTCACCCTTTACATATTCAAAAACATTCATGAGGTCACCCCTCAGTCTCCTCTTCTCCAAGTTGAAGAGACCCAGCTCCCTCAGCCTTTCCTCCTGTGGGAGATGCTCCACTCCATCATCCTCGTAGCCCTGCCCTGGACTCTCTCCAGCAGTTCCCTGTCCTTCTGGAACTGAGGGGCCCAGAACTAGACACACTATTCCAGATGAGGTCTCATCAGGGCAGAGGAGAGGGGCAGGAGAACCTCTCTTGACGTACTAGCCACCCCTCTTCTCATACACCCCAGGATGCCATTGACCTTCTTGACCACAAGGGCACAGAGCTGGCTCATGGGCATCCTGCTGCCCACCAGGACCCCCAGATCTCTTTCCCTTATGCTGCTCTCCAACGGGTCAGTTCCCAACCTAACCCAAATCCAAGAGCGCATTAAGCCATTTCCAGGTCCCCAGAACTCCTGGGGAGGTGCCCAGGGGAAACTGAGCCAGCCCCACTGTACGAGGCAAGGGAGCAGAGCCAGGGAGAACGAAGTGGCAGGGCCGTACCTGATGAAAAGTGTACTTGAACAAGAGCGCCAGGAATTCAACCACGGGGAACTGGGAGTAGGACTCGATTCTTCGGAGGTGGACGCTCACAAAGAGGCGGAGAAAGTCGGTGAACTTCTCAATGTAGCTACAAAGAGGGGAAAAAAGACAACGCAACTGAGAAAACACGAAGGATGCCACAAGGGAAAGCAATTTCATTGAAATAGCGCTAAAATTCACTCAAAATCCTTTCATTAAAGAGAAAGTTACAATTAATGGCCAGTAGAATAATTAAAATATAAAGCCCTGCAACGATGTAGGACATCTAATTAGCCCTACCTAACTGTTTAGACATATATTTTGACACTTCAATATCTCTTGTCACAGCCGATGGGACAAGAGGAAATGGCCTCAAGTTGCACCAGGGGAGGTTCAGGTTGGATATCAGGAATTTTTTTTACTTGGAAAGGGTTCTGAAGCCCTGGAACGGGCTGCCCAGGGAAGGGGTTGAGGCACCATCCCTGGAGGGATTCAAAAGCCAGGTTGGCGTGGTGCTGAGGGACATGGGTTAGTGATGCTTTTTATCAGAGTTGGGTTGATGGTTGGACTCGATGATCTCAAAGGTCCCTTCCAACCCAGACAATTCTATGAATTACCTACAGGACGGGCAACCCTTCATTCCATTAACACCTGAAACAGCAGAAAAGACAGTCTAGTCAAAAGCAACTTTAATATTCAGATAAATATAACTGAGTGCAACCAGGCCTGCAAATAAGGACAATCCCCCCCACCCCCCACCCTAGAAAAAATAACATATTTAATAGCGAGGGTCATCTTACTTAAGCAGGTAGGCTTAGTGAAATGAACTATACCCCTGAGGAATTTTTGGCTGGAAGCAAGAAGTTAAGGCAGGAGTTAGCCATACAGGTGTTAACTGTTCAGAGAAGGCAGGAGAGACACAGAGCTAGAGGGGAGGGAGCTGCTTCTGCAGTGGAGATCAAGCATCTAGAACTTCCCGACCTAAGCCCAGGCTTTTGTGACTGATCTAAGACTATAAAGAGAAACCTTTCTCCAAACTACTCAACGCTTGGGTGAAAAAAGGAGCCTGCTCCTTGTGCACACGACTGGAGAACTACACAAAGTCCACAGGGGAGTAAGCTTTTGTTAGGGAATAAGATCACGCCCTAAGCAACAACAGCTTCCTCGGGGTTAGAAATCACCTTCGTATCTATCTGTAAGGAAAACATTAACTACTCCACGCTCCAACATCACGCACAACCAGCAAGAGCTCTGGCGATGTAGTGACAAAGGGCGATGGGGGTCGTGCAGAGAAGCCCCATCCTTCCCATAGGGTGAGAGCTCTGAAGTGCAGGAGTCCTTCAATCCTTCAAGTTTTACTTTGAACTAAAAAGTTCAGTTTGGCAAAGTTTCAGACCCACTCGAACAGTTGGGTTTTACCGTGCTCTCCCTCCACAAACTCTTGATTTTAATTGTGTGTAAACCCCCCCCCCCACTCTTTCTAATGAAAACTGACTCAAGAACCACTTCAAAGGTAGCAAAAAACAAAGAGTCCAGACCCAAACACTGCCTTCAACTGTTTTCATTCTTATTTTCTCCAGAGACTCTGACCTGAGACCTGTGAAATCCTTACGTGCCCCCTCGCCCTGCCAGCCCCAAAGCCCCTTCTGCAACCACCGCCCCATTGCCTGTGTCCTCACGGGCCATCTCCCACCTACTGGGATCTTCAAGCGAAAGCCAAATGCAAATAAAGCAAAAGACAGTTTAAGTTTACTCTTTCTGGACCAGTTTGTCGGTACCAACCACTCCAATCCACAACAATTTTGTACCAGGACAAAAATAAGCAGGCACTAGGGGAGGAAAGGAAAGGACAAACCCAGGGCAAGCGGGTTCGGAGCTCCATTCCTCCAGAATGTCTTAATTTTCCCTTAGCAATGAATGAAGAGGGGGTTTTATTGACTACAGACACCACAGTCTGTGGATAACCCATCTAAAGGAGCGGAATGTAAGGATATGGCAAAAGCATCTCTGTGAAGGCCACCACAGCTACAGCCGTGCCAGCAAAGGCTCCTTCCTGACGTTCTCCGGGCTCGGTACTGGGACCCATTTCTGTTTAATGTCTTTATTGATGATCTCAACAAGGACATAGAGTGCACCATCAGTAAGTTTGCAGATGACACTAAGCTGTGTGAGAGTGTTGATCTGCAGAAGGACAGGGAAGCTTTACAAAGAGATTTGGATAGATTGGATGGATGGGCCAATGTCAACGGGATGAGCTTCAACAAGGTCAAGTGCCAGGTCCTGCACTTGGGCCACACCAACCCCACACATGGCTACAGGCTTGGGGAAGTGTAGCTGGAGCTGCCTGGCAGAAAAGGACCTGGGGGTTCTAATTGACAAATGGCTGAACATGAGCCAGCAGGGGGCCCGGGTGGCCCAGGAGACCAAGGGACTCCTGTCTTGTATAAAACATAGTGTGACCAGCAGGAGTAGGGAGGGGATTGTCCCCCTGGACTCAGCACTGGTGAGGACACCCCTTGAGTCTTGTGTTCAGTTTTGGGCACCTCAACACAAGAGGGATGTCAAGGGGTGTGAGCAAATGCAGAGGAGGGCAACGGAGCTGGGGAAGGAACTGGAGAATCAATCTCATGAAGAGTGATGGAAGGAGCTGGGACTGTTTAGTTGGAGGAAGAGGAGGCTGAGGGGAGACCTCATCGCTCTCTACAACTACTTGGGAGGACACTGTAGAGAGGTTGGTGCTGGTCTCTTCTCACAGGGAGTTAGCACTAGGACAAGAGGGAATGTCTTCAAGCTGCACCAGGGTAGGTTTAGGCTGGACCCTGGAATGGGCTGCCCAGGGAGGGGGTTGAGTCCCCATCCCTGAGTGTGTTTCAGAGTGGTTGGGATGTGGTGTTGGGGGATCTGGTGTAGGGGAGGAATTTGTAGAGTGGGGCTGATGGTTGGACTTGATGATCCCAAGGGTCTCTTCCAACCTGGATGATTCTATGGTTCTATGACAATAAAGAAGAAAGTTATACAAGGGATTGTGGGCTTCCAGGAGAGCTTTCCCTAAATCCAGAGTGTGACTCTCGGCTCTCCGCACACACATCCTATACGCCCCAAGTGCCCGATTTCCACCATCCCACAACACTGACTGATTTCTAGGAAGTGGGGGGCGCCGACGCCAGAGCCAGTCACTCAAAACATGAGCAAGAAGAGCTCACTGTTAAACAGGAGTCATGATTCACTAGCCCAAAGTTACAAGTTCACCTAAAGAGATGGAAAACAGGGAATTGTGCAGAAGAAACAAACATGCAGATCTTCTCTACAAACAGACCCACAGGGATTTTTTTTCCCCCTCCCAAGTGGGAGCAACAACAAAAAACCCAAAAACCTCAAAAGCCTCCCTGCTGCGTCTGGGGATAGAAATATTTCATACAGCAGGACCTGAGGGGTGCGTTTCCGTCACCGTGGGTGCACAGGGAGCACATTCACAGAGTCGTAACCAAGTCACCAAGGGTTGGCACCGCTCAGCGGGGCTGCCACCAGAGCCACCATCAAGCTGTCACCTCTTCCACCACCCTGCCAACACGTGCATTCAACCACCCGACACCACAGTGGGATGAGTCCAGCTTTCTCTCCTACACACGTAGGAATAGTCAATATAAAACAAAAAAGAGTCGAGCTGTTTTAAGCAATGAGGGTGTTAGGGATTTTCTGGGGAACGACAATACGCAGCCTCCCAAGATGCCGGCCGCTTCCCTGCTGCCTCCAGTCAGCCTCTGTGGTGGAGCTGGGAATGGAGCTCCCCCAGGCTGTCTTCAGGTGTAGTTTAAAAATGTAAATAAAGAAGTAAAAAAAAAAAACACATGAAAAGAGTGCTCAGAAACCGTCACATCTCAACGAAGGGCAGCAACTACCTCTATTCTCTTTCAAGTCATGACTTGCAGAATATCTACCCGCTCTCTCTATGTCGGAGCTTAAGCGGAGAAGGCAGATACCGACCAGGAAAGGGAATGCTGCAGTGCCTTTACCTCACTGCGCCTCTTCTGGTTTCTCTTACAACTGAATGAAGGGCAGGTTCAGCTCTTGTGCCACCTGAGACCTGCAGTCAAACAGCAACGAATGGGGGCGGGAGGGGAGAGGGGAGGAAGAGGAGAGGAAAGAATACAAACCTGTGCCACCACGGTCCCTTAACAAACCAGAACCTTACCTGCGGGCACCTACCTTTCTGCCCGTCTCCCCCAGCACAGTACTCTGAAAAAAAGGCCATTAGACACACCATGCATGACCACAAAATAATACAGACATCCCTTTAGAAAGCAAGAGGCCCTAGCACAGCTGTGTGGCTGTCTGGCTGTCTGCTCCTACCTCTCGTCCAGTTCCTCTAGCCGGCTCTTCACCGTGTGGGCGTTGTTCTCCTTGGTAATCTTCTGCAGGAGGTAGAAAGTCTGCTGGAACATCCGTAGCAAATACTCCTCGAACTCCATAGGCACGCAGTTCTTAGACATCAGTTCATTGATGCAAGACATGGCCAAGACGCCGAGTCGGCCCCGCTCCTGACCCAACACCGAGTTCTGGCTGCTGCCGTTGACAGAAGACATCTTCCGAACCCGGGTGTCGCAGCCAAAGCGGGCAAAGTGGAAAATGGTGGTGAGGAGCGAGGGGGTGATGCTGGTAGACAAAGGGATCCAGCTGAAGAGGTGTGCCAGGCACTCCAGTGCCAGGGAACAGATATATTCGCTGTCCGTGTCGAGGATGGGGATTGGCTGGTTCAACAATTTGGCCGCGCTAGGACTCTGCAACAGGCTACTTAAGAGGTCACCTGGGAAACAAAGCAAGACATCTCCATCATAAATCGGGGCAATTGCCTTCAAAGGGTGCAACTGCTGGCCCAGCTATGAAACAAAAGCCACCAGAGTCTCTGGCAACTCAGCAAGATGCCCACAAAGATTTGTCCAAGAAGAACTAGCAGCTTATTGTAGTCTGGAACTTTCTGAACCTCTGCGGGTATGATCATATCAAGGCCACAGGGTGTACTCTAGGAATTTATGATAAAACTCACTCTCCTCACAAGGTCAAGCAGCCTCGATGTAAGTTTGCACAACTCATTTGTGTTCCACTGAACCTTGGCAGAGCTGCTTCTGCCTGTGTGGGACAGCTTGTGGGTGACCCAAAAGCAGATCTTCTGAGTCCCACCAAAGAGCCTTCTTATTACGGTGCCTTTTCTCACTGACCAAAACCCCACAGCAGGCATGTAGCACATTCCTCAGTTCCTCAGCTTCCAAGCACTCATGTTACAGAGATTACCTAACCACCCCCCTTCTCATACACCCCAGGATGCCATTGGCCTTCTTGGCCACAAGGGCACAGTGCTGGCTCATGAGCATCCTGCTGGCCACCAGGACCCCCAGGTCCCTCTCCCCTACCAACCCAGTAACCAACAATGCAGAGAAACCCCCTTATCCCCGATTGCCTTCGCCTTCTCAAAAGCTTTTAGCAAGAAGCCTTCTCGAAACCCAAGCTGACACCACCAGCTGGGTCAGAAGCTGCCCACTGACTCTCAGGCTTCCACACTCCACGCGCTGACAACCCCTTCACCTGCTCAACAGGTCGCTCAACACCCTTCTCTTCCTCGAGTATAGAAATAATCTCTTCACCTTTACAAATCCACAGGCACTCACAACGGTACAGAATGTGAAGTTCTCTCCAGAAAGTTTGAGTGAGTTCTGGCTTTTTCAAAGGGATTTTAAAGTTATATTTGGTGCCTTTGCAAGCAGTCAAGAAATTTACAGGATGAACCGCCTTCACGAACCGGGAGAAAGCTCTCGGGGAAGGGCTGGGATGAGGCTGGTTCAGCACAAGCAGCAGCAAACAGTTCTGTTACTCATCTGTTTAGTGTCCACAAGCAAATAAGTTGCATAAGTTTATGACCTGAAGAGAGTTAATGACCTCCGGAAGAAGGGATGGGCCACTCAGGAGGACTACAAGGATGGCCTGAGGTCATGCAGTGAGATCATTAGAAGGGCCAAAGCCCAACTAGAAATTAATCTGGCTTCTGATGTTAAGGACAATAAAAAACCCCACTTCTATAAATAGATTAAGGAATAAAAGAAGGACTAAGGATAATTTCCATCCTTTATTGGGCAGGGGGGAAACACAGGGACCAAAGATGAGGAAAAGGCTGAGGGACTTAATGCCTTCTTTGCCTCAGACTTTAATACCATCATTTTCAGTGGTTATGGCTAAATGGGGAGGTCCCAGTTGACAGGAGGATTGCAAAAGTGACACTCATCCACAAGATGGGTTGGAATGAAGATCTGGGGAAGTCCAGGCCTATCAGTGTGACCTCAGTGCTAGGGAAGGTTCTGGAGAAGATTATCCTGAGTGCCATCATGCAGTACTTGCAGGACACCCAGGTGATCAGGCCCCTTCAGCATGGGTTCATGGAAGGCAGGTCCTGCTGGCTCAATCTGCTCCCCTTTGAAGACAAGGTGACCTGCTTAGTAGGTGACAGAAAGGTGGTGGATGTCTACATGGACATTAGTAAAGCCTCCGACACCATTTCCTCCTACATTCTCTTGGAGAAACCAGCTGCTCATGGTTTGATCAGGCATATGCTTCACTGGGTGAAAAACTGGCTGGAGGGCCAAGCCCAGTCAGTGGTGGTGGAGATAAATCCAGCTGGTGGCTGGTCACAAGTAGTGTTCTCCAGGGCTCAGCACTGGGGACAGACCCCTTTTATTATCTATCATCAATAACATGAGAAGATCAAGTCAGTTGGGTGGGAATGTTGATCTGGTGGAGGGTAGAAAGGCTTTGCAGAGGGATCTGGACAGGCTGGATAGATGGGCAGAGGCCAATGGTGTGAGGTCCAACAAGTGCTGAGTCCTGCACTTGGATGACATCAACCCCCTGCAGCGCTCCAGGCTGGGGGCAGAGTGGCTGGAGCTGCCTGGCAGAAAAGGATCTGGGGGTGTTGGTGGAATGAGTGTGAGCTGAACATGAGCCAGCAGTGTGCCCCAGGTGGACAAGGAGGCCACCAGGATCCTGGCCTGGATCAGGAACAGTGTGGGAAGTAGGACTCAGGATGAGATCGCCCCCTGGACTGGGCACTGGTGAGGTCCCACCTCGAGGGCTGTGGCCAGTTTGGGGTTTCTTCCCACAAAAAAAAAAAAATGGCATAGAGGGGCTGGAGTGGGCCCAGAGAAGCCTTGGAAGAGGCTGCCCAGGCAGTGGTGGCATCACCAGCCTGGGGGTATTTAAGCCATGGGTAGATGTGGTGCTGAGGGACACAGGCTAGAGGTGGGTTTGGCAGTGTTGGGTTAACAGTTGGACTTGATGGTCTTAAAAGTCTTTTCCAACCTAAACAACTCCACAATTCTATGAATATGCCTCAGGAAGGGATTCATCAAGTAAAGAGCTACAAATCATGCAAAGACAACATTTGGAGGCTGAGAGCTAAGTTCTGAGTGAATTCCATATGGATGCAATAACCCAAATGTTTCCCAACGTAGAGACTGTCAGAGTTCCTTTGCTGAAGTGATAGGAGAAATGAGTTTAACAGTGTCTCCAAGGGCTTTTAAAAATCATGCAAGACTTGCAAGTAACCATTTCACTTTGCTTCCCTGGGAGAAAAACAGGAAGCATTTAGGAACTTTCCAAGTCCCACAGTTCACCCTTACAATCAAGCATTCATCTCCGCCTGCAAATAAAGACCTGTAGACATGCAATGAATGCCATGACTTTAAGCTCCATGGATTCTCCACTTTGGCAACCCCACCAGGGCTCTTACTCCACTCTGTGACTCTTTCAATTGAACAATTGGAATCCTAGAATGGTTCGAGTTGGAAGGGACCTTAAAGATCACGGAGTTCCAACCCCCTCCTGCCCTGGGCAGGGACACCTCCCACCACACCAGGGTGCTCCAAGCCCCATCCAACCTGGTTAATAAAGGTTAATAAAAGGTTAATAAGGAAAATAAAGAAAAGGAAGAGAGTTCTTCACAAAGCACAGAGAGTGAGCAAGCAGTGGACCAGAGGGCAGCACTCACTGCTCTTCCTTTTGGACTTAAAGAGCTTGAAGCACAATCAGTTTTAACATGAAGTGAGAAGTTAAGGCAGCCCACAGAAAAAAAAAAGAACAACCACCAAACAAACCTAGGAAGTTTCAAATAAACGAGTTTGCACGGGCAGGACCCAAGGAAATTAAGCCTGAACTTCTAAAGGAACTGCCAGTGTAGTCTTAATTACCAGCAATTATCTGGAAAATACGCTGTGTAAGAAGTTTGTTGGTTTTTCCTGAAAGGGAAGGAAGGAAAGGCCCAGAAGAGAAGTGCAGCAAGCTTTCACTAGGAGCAATGTGACCTGAAGTCCCAAGGTGAACACAGGGGTGGATGAAAAGCTGCCTCGGCACAAGCACTGTCCAGCGATCCCCCGAGGAACTGAGAGGACACTGCAAACAGGCTTCTGCTAACCATCAGCCCACAATTTGTCCCACTGGTTTTAGGGGTTTGGTTGTTGGTTTGTTTTTTTTTTAATTCCAACTCTAGAGATAAAAAAATTAAGATTTTCTGGGCTGTATCAGTTCACCGCAGACTAAACCAGCGTTATTTTTCTTCCCAAGATAATTGTGGGACCTGCTGTTCGTGATGCAGCACCCCCTCCCTACAGGCATGGCCTTGGGTGTGCCCCCACTAACCAGCCTCTCCCAGTGTGTATCTGGAGCAATTCAAGCCGTTTTTGTACAAACACAGCATCATTAATGGCCAGAGGCACTTCCTACTGACACCTGATACTGATGTAAATCAGCTTTTTTGCCACAGAAGGCCCCAATCTTACCCAAAGTCACACCAAAGCATCGAGACTCTTGCTGCTGGGACAGGGAAAGCTGGAATTCCTGCCTTCTCCACTCTTGCCAAGGGACACTACAAATTTTCTTCTATTTTTTTTTTTTCTCTCCCCTTTCCCTGCAAATTTTTGCTAGCTACTGCAAAATCCAAGGAAATATTCCTTCCCATTGGAGTTCATGGTTCGTATATAAATACAGAAGCATCTCAAGCTCTTCTATGGGGAAGCAGCGCTTGAAATGCTGCTCAAACTTCAGTGTGAAAGTTTTACCACTAACCAAAACATTGAGCAAAGCTTATCACATGCAGCTGTCTTCAGCTGATTGGTGTCACTTGCCCAGGAGGAAGTGTTCCACAGCTCTCAATTAACCACTTAACATCCCCCAGACTAGCAAGCAAGACAAAGGTACATGATATAACCTTGTTAACTCACAGGGACACGCTCTACCTTGGTACCAAATACTGATTTCACTGCATCCCTGTAATTTCTTCTCACTTTGTTTTCCCAAGAGCAGGAACTTGGAAGACCCCAAGTGCTGCTGGACCGAGCGTGGATGAGGGGAACGCCATCAACGATCCATGTTCCCATCAAGCACAAGAAACACACAAGTCACCAAGATCAGCGTCATTCCTCTATGTCTATCCACTTATTTAGCCTTGGCAGGGTAAGGGATGTGCACTCCCATGACAAGGACATAGAAAGATATTCTCCATTTTACAGTTAATTAAGAAATAGGCAGGTAAATGAGTTCAGATCTGATGAACACCCGCATGAAAGACTAACAGGAACAGGTAGAAAACAAACTTTCCCAATAAATATGCACCAAGTCCCAGCCATATGGTTTTGGGGTGGTTTGTTTTTTGGTTTTTTTTTTACTTGTTTGGGTTTTTTTATTTTGGTTTTCTGGTTTGCTCCACTCATTTTTTTGATGCGCTTCGGGTCAAAATTCATAGCTGACAAAGCCAATTCACTGCATTGACACTTCTGAACACTTGTTGCCACCAGCAGATAAGAAGCTATAGGTGAAACCTTCAAGGAGGTGGCATTTTCAGTGGGAAATCCCTGCAGCAGGAACTGGTTCTTCAGGTGAGGTTTGTCTTTCCAACCACAAATGTCTTGGCCTAGGAACAGCTCTTTGAAAGGGTTACAGAGTCACAGAATCACAGGGATTGGAAGGGACCTGGGAAGCTCATCCAGTCCAATCCCCCTCACGGAGCAGGAACACCTAGAGCAGGTCACACAGGAACGCCTCCAGGCNCAAAAGGTTAGACAGTAAAGGAAGAGGTCTATGTCTGATATTGCAAGTTAAAATACACGCTTAAATACAAGTACTGAGCTTTAGCTGTCCTTACCACTTTCTCCTGACGTGGGGGATGGCGGTGGAGTGGCAGCAGTAACACTGTGTTTGTCCCAGATGCTCTCCAAAATACCTGGCCAAAGAGACATTTTTCAGAACAGGCTGCTAAAAGAAAGCTTGGTCACACAAACGTATCGGATACATCAGGAGATCATCAGCAGAACACATCGTTAGTGCTCTGACAAGGAACATTGTCTTCTAGTGAGCCCAAGGAAAATAACAAGTGCTTTTACACACAGTCACAGAATCATCACAGAATGGTTTGGGTTGGAAAGGACCTTCAAGCCCACCCNGCCCTCCCAGCATCTCTGTGGCCTACTCTGACCCCACTCCAACAGTGCCATGTCCTTCTTGTGTGGAGGACTCCAAAGCTGGATACGGTACTCCAATCTCAATCCCTCATTATAGAAAGGGGGTACATATTTGTCTGTATTACAGCTGCTTTGCTGCGGCACAACCCTGTTCACAGCAAGCTGTCCCCAGTGCCTGAGGGTAGAGCCGAGTGTTCAAACTGCAGGAGCACCCACTACCATCACCCACGTGTTGCTTCACCAAACCCAGAACATGCAATCCTGCCAGCCTCTTAGGGGTGGTGATGGAGAACCTTTGTTTCAAGGCTACCAGCACCGCAGGCCGTACCTGTGAGGAGCCCAAGCAGGCCGTACCTGTGAGGAGCCCAAGCACCGTTTGCACCTCGTCGAGGAGCAGCTTGCGCAGCTCTTCTTTCCGGGCCACGCTAAGATCCTCCCGCGGACACGCCAGTTCTTCTGAAGTAGTTTTCAACATGATGAGTCCCAGAGGAGTGGTGACAGGAGACTGAATTAACTGAGAAGAGGACACAGGCGCGTAAGGCGGGGTGATAACATTCCACAAAGCCACCACCCAACAAACTGGGGGAGCGGGGAGGGGGTCAGCAACGCTACGAGGCGTTTATAAGCGCGTCAGGACTGGAGGATTAAGCAGTTCCCACAGTCTGCAGCCCTGCACGTTGAGGGAAGAGAACTGCAAACACTCCATTTCCTCAGACATCAATCTACGATGTTGCAACAGTTCGCGCACTGTGGGAATCCCTGGGGCTTCACGAGAGCTTTCATAATGTCATTGCACGCGTTCTCTGTTCCAGCTTGTTTACCACTAACACTTTGTTCCTCCTCTTTACTGCTGCCACCATCGCTTCTCAGAATCGCCTCAGCACCGGCGGTTCCACCACGTAACGGGGGCTGTCGCTGCAGCCACGCTCCCGTCAGGAGCCTGCACCAACAGCCAAGGGCTTTCCCATTACAAAGCCCATTCCTTCCCACAGAAAGAGCTGCAGCGGGTATCGGATGGCACCAGAACACAGCTAAGGGATCCCACCCCTCCTGGCATCTCCATCGCATCTCATTTACCCTAAAAAACAGTGACTTCCACCACGGACTTGAAGACGCAGGAACAGGACCAGAGAAAACAATGATTTTCGCCTTCATTACCCACGGGGATATTAAAGACTACATTCAAGTGGGACAAAGTTTTATTTTCAGCTGAAATTCAGCCTTGTTCTTCTCTGCTGACCTGGAACATCCAAAGTGATTTATGCACTATCCCCACTCTGGGAGAAAAAGCCTAAAAACCAATCACAGCTTCTACGCGTAATCCTTGAGGTCGTAAATACTGTAACGCAGCCTGACTTCAGTCCTAATCACCAAACCACGGACAGCCCCAGTTAATATTGCTCAGGATACACAGTTTGGTGAAAGACATGGAGAAAAAAAAAAAAAAAGAAGAAGAAAAAACCCACAAAACCAGTCCATCTGAAAGCTCCCAGCCTAGATGTACATGAGCTTGGCTTTCAGAAAGGAAGCAGAGGAGCAGACTGGAAGAAAACAAAAGGAAGAGAAGAAGATTAAATGAAACGCACAACTTGTCTGTAAATTAGAGAGAGAGACTTAATATCTCCTCTCAGAATGTTTTCTGACAATACCAGGAAGTTCAGCAAAAGCACGTGCTGACACTTTGGTAGCGTTAAACAGATTTTACACCTCTAAGGAAGCAGCACTTTTTGTGTAGAATCACTGGTTTCGAACAATGATAATACCATAGCCCAAGTTACTTTTCTTCTCCATCCCTCCACCGGTTCAGTAGAAGTTTTAAAGCCTATTTAGAGTATTCGGAGACAAGTTATTATTAAAGGATCAAACTTCAAATGATGTCTCAAATTATCTTCCGAGATCATTGGAACATTGAAAGTCCTGAGAGAGGACTCATCCACAACTCTAAAAAGCAAGAGATTCTGCTCCTGCGCTCCTCCTTTATTATTTTGAGGTCTTAGAGTTCAGTATTAGTGTTTACCTTCCACCCTCTCTGCACAATTTTGGAAGGTGGCTGCTACAGAAATTAATTTATGGGAACATTTTCTTCTGCAGCTGAATTCACGAGGAGAGGCTTAAGGAAAAATAGGTACCCAAAGCGGGCTCTGCAATCACTTAAGGCAACCTCCAAAGTGCTAGAAAAGCAAGCAGGAACTCAGAAAGCATTTCAATTGCAGATCAGGTGAAACAAAAGCCAAAATTCTAAGTGGAGACAGTTGTCTCTCAGTACTTATTGTCAAGCTGACAATTCAGGGGGAAAAAAAAAAAAACATACAAACCCTGGAGCATGCCATTCGAGGTGATGGCAGAAAGCTATCCCAAAAGAGATTATATCAATTAGTAACGAGCTGTGTACGCCAAGGCAGCATTTTTTGGTTAATTTTGCAATTAATACTAGATCAATTTCTCTTAACAAATACCCTCCCGATACTCAGGGACTTTGATTTTATTTTTTTTTGAAAATTAACTGCCTTGTGGCTCATCTGGGGGCAGAGCTGTATTCAAATCGTGCAATTTTGCCAGCAGAAAATGTCTGTGCAGCGCTTAAGTTTACACTCAGCTCCTTGAGGCCAATTATGAGCAATTTTAAGAGAACTGGAAGCCAAAGATTAGGTTTGCCTAATTTGGCTCCGTCAGCAGCGAACCGTCGCCTGGCTCAGGCTTCACCGTGGCGATGCTGAATTGCAACCAGCATTCACACTGATGGCACGGTCTCAGCTGGGATCCTCAAAGACATACCCCAATTGCAACCTCTTAAACACCCCAATGGTGTTCCAGTAGGGGCTTTTTGTGACGAGGTGCCAAGGATCCTCACGGCTCAGCATTAGGACCTTTTCTGTTTAACATCTTTATGGATGATCTTGACAAGGATACAGAGTGCACCATCAGGAAGTTTGCAGATGACACTAAGCTGGGTGGGAGTGTTGATCTGCAGGAGGACAGGGAAGCTTTACAGAGGGACTTGGATAGATTGGATGGATGGGCCAATGTCAACGGGATGAGCTTCAACAAAGTCAAGTGCCAGGTCCTGCACTTGGGCCACACCAACCCCACACATGGCTACAGGCTTGGGGAAGTGTGGCTGGAGCTGCCTGGCAGAAAAGGACCTGGGGGTTCTAANAAGCTGCACCAGGGTAGGTTTAGGCTGGACATGGGGAAAGAATTCTTCTTGGAAAGAGTGGTCAGACCCTGGAATGGGCTGCCCAGGGAGGGGGTTGAATCCGAATGTGTTTCAGAGTGGTTGGGACCTGGTGCTGGGGAGGAATTTGTAGAGTGGGGCCGATGGTTCGACTTGATGATCCCAAGGGTCTCTTCCAACCTGAATGCATCTATGATTTTGGGGTATCTTTGGCTACTCAGTGAAAAAAATCTCCAATAGCCACTTTCAGAACCTTGACTTTTGGGAATCATCCAGTGACACATCCATATTTTTACTGATTTTTTTCTTTAAAAACAACCCCCAACCCGTACATTTTCCAGAACGACTGTTAAATGTTTAAAATTCAAAGGGCTTGTTGCATAGCATTGTTCCTTTGTCAAAAATTTTACAACACTAGTAAGAAAAGTAATGTGTAGGAAGTTAAGGGTAATTTGCAAAATTAAAAAGGAAAAGGAATTAAAGAAGTAACTTCGTTTTTCATGTAATTATTTAGTCTTCAGGGAGGGAAGTCACTACTCAAGGAAATAAAATAATGCCATGCTGTGAATGAAATCAAGTTCTCCCTATAGAAACTTCTTACCTGCAAGATGTTGGTGAAAAAGTCATGGTAGAACATGGGCCAGTCTTGCCGGCCGATATCCACGATGACTTTGCAGAGCTTGTTCCTGATGAAGTAAGGCAGGGTTTTATGGTGAGCCAACAGGAGCTTAGGCAGGCAGCTGCGGATCTCCATCTTGTCTTGAGACGGGACCCCAAGCCACATCTTATTGATGAGGTTCTGGAAGAGAAAGAAAAAACCCCAAATGAGCTCATTTAGACATGCTAAAGTCACAGTGCTTCACTTCAACTTACGTGTGAGATGCCTGAACAGCATAACCTTAAAGTTACCAGTGGAGCGCCTGAAGGAAAGCATGGCAAGTTAAAAATATATCTACATATCACGTAGCTCAACCTTTTCTGGTGCCAGGGGCACATAAGGAAAGAAGCAGCTATTAACAGGTTAAACAGAAGACCTGTTGGAGCAGGGCCTGGGAGGACTGGAGCCCTTCTGCTGGGAGGACAGGCTGAGAGAGTTGGGGGGGTTCAGCCTGGAGAAGAGAAGGCTCTGGGGAGACCTTGGAGCCCCTTCCAGTCCCTCCAGGAAAGCTGGGGAGGGACTCTGGATGAGGGAGGGTTTGCCCCTGCAAGAGGGGAGATGGAGCTGAGATGGGGGGAAGAAGTTGTTTGGGGTGAGGGTGGTGAGAGCCTGGCCCAGGTTTGCCCTGAGAAGCTGTGGCTGCCCCATCCCTGGAGGCCAGGTTGGAGGAGGCTTGGAGTAGCCTGGTGTGGTGGGAGGTGTCCCTGCCCAGGGCAGGGGGTGGCACTGGGTGGGTTTTAAGGTTCCTTCCAATCCAAGCCATTCTGTGATGATTCTGTAGCCATTTTGGTAAGAGCTCTGACAGAGGCTTGCTGGGTAAAGAGCTGACATTTAATTCCTGGCCCAACCCTGACACCTTTAACAACAGGTAGAGGTGAGTGTCTGCGAATTACACTTGGCAGAACAAGAACAGTTTAACAGTGGGCAAACCCTGCACCAGGAGGAACTAACTCTGGTGCCTAATGGGGCAACTAAAGACAGTGATGGCTAAATCTGTTGAACCAGACTCCCTGAGCGTGTCTCTTGCAGCCACACACTGTGTTGGGACGAGCTCTAACAACAACTCCCAATTCTACCCCCAGCACAACAGCAGCAGATTTATAGAATCCCTTCAAGATCAGAGTTTCACAAACGATGGGTTTTGACACCCCAGAAATGGCTACTAAGACCTCTTTGAATACACCAGGCTCAATGACAGCCACCAACAACTGACTGGTATGGGGTTTTATTAACTGGTTTTAGGTCAAGCCGGACTAGTTGGCACCCATATAGAATATTTCCGATACCTTTTAGCCCTGGCCACCTTGATTTTCCCCTTTAAAGGAGGAAGCATGGCCCTGTATGAAGGAGAAGGAAAAAAAAAAAAAAAGAGAGGGGAAGCAATTCAGCTCTAGATGACTCTGGTGCCACTTGGGTCTCCTGAAGTGAAGCTGGAAGGTCACCAGACTGACTGTCTCACAGCGAAAGGGCACCGGAGAACTTTTAGTCCACTTCAAACTGGACAAAATCCATAAGAAGGCAGAGTCTACAGTCCCATTTAGGGACTGTGGAACATTAGGAGCTGAGCTTCCCCGGACAACTCACCCCCCTGTACCCACCTGCAGGCACACAGCTCAGAGAGCCTCAAAGCAGGAGATGCTGCAAAGTGGTTTGTTGCAGCAAATGGAAGATTATAGTCAAAGCAGGTCCAACTCAAAGCACGGACGTACTGTACAGAGGTTCCAGCTCACAGCGTAGAGGTACACAGGTATAAATATACATAAGTGCTTCCAAGAAGTCACTTTTCGGGTTCTATCGCAGTGGAGATCCAGAAGCATCGCTTAAAAGCAACGATGACACAACCAGATGAGAGTTCCTTGAGAAAGAGAGTTTCAGAAGCCCCAGTACAACTGGGAGATGTTTTAGCTTTAATATTCACGCTTTAATGCTCACCGAGTTTTGTCCTACTCATTTCACCTGAAAGTGGCAGCTTTCTCCAGCATGAAACATTTTGGGGGAAGACTTTCTCTTCTCCAAAAGCAAGAAGAGAAGATGGTTCATGCCGAAGGAGGCCGTGAGGATTTTTTTTTTTTTATTCCAGACCCACTTTTAACTTCCTAGACATTGTAGAAAATACACCATTCTCGGGAAGTCCTGGGAAGGATCCTTGCGTTTATACAGTCTCCAACTCCATATAGTTGAAGGCTGAGGAAGGTGCAGACTAGGACAGATGAGAAGCAGCCGAACACGCAGCACCATAGCAGTTAATTTTGGAAATTCTAACTCCTCAGCGGAGAGATCCCAATCTCTTGGTGGAGCCATGGACTCAGGTCCCTCACTTGGACAGAGATTTCTTTGTTCTGTTTAGTTCTGGGCACAATTCTTTTTGTAGTACCTACTTCCCCACACCCTCCCCTCTCCAGAGAAGTAGAGGCTCAGGAATCAGACATGTTTTCCTTTTCATGAACATCAGTTCATGTCACACAGGCTGCTGCTGTGTGACATCCATCCCCAGGGCAGGGAACAACTCTCATGATTAGCCCTGGAAAGGGCTTCTTGAAAAAGAAGGCGGCAAACCAGATCGAGCCCAGACTCCCTGTGCAAGCTCACATAACTAAAGTGAGCATTTTAAGTGAAGAAGTCAACAACGACAATGTGGATAATTTGGCAAAATAACACATCTTTTAAAGAACAGACTTGGTTGCTCTTTCTAAAATGTGGTGTACTGGGAAGGATATAAACCCCCTCTGGTTTAGGGGCACAGCTCAGGCGTGAACACGACGTAGCGGCCACCAAGGATCAGGGTGAAGTGTGACATGGACCCAACCTCAGGCCATCGTTAGGGCAAGACACTGTCCTGGTCATTGGGAAACCAGTTGAGAAAACAGAGCTGTTCACAGAAAACTTCTGTTTCTTCCAGCAGATACGGAAATCAATATTTAGGCTTTCAACCATAACTTTGTTCTTTTACAAATAGCTCAAGAGTGGGATGAGGTCTTCTAAAAGAGACCTTAATGCTACAACCAGCGCATAAGCTTGTGGGATGTAGTTCAAGAGCATCAACCACAACTACGAGATCGTCAGAAAAAGAAAAGCAACTTGGTCTTCCCTCTTAGCTCTGAAGTTTGCAGGAGCTAGCATGAGGCAGTCAGGCACGTACTTCTGACCATAAAAATAACAAGTACAAAAAGCAATAAACCCTCTTAAAAGCATTGTGCAGAAAACTCAAAGCAGCCTCTGAAACTGTAGGCAATTTGTACTTAGAAGATGCCAGGAAATTTGTGTACAAAGATTCGTATTCTCCTACTCTCAGCCTGCCATTAAGCAGCCTCTCTAGGAGAGAGCAGTAAAAGCCTCCTTTATCACCCTACTTACTGGGACTGCCGCTTGAGACAAACGTTTTCAGATAAAATCGATGGCCATATAGGACTGTACTGGACAGAAAATGGACTGAGCAGGGAACGGGGCACATCTTACCTCAAACACCGTCAAACTGTACATCATTACATAGTCGTTTCTGGTGCTTGACAGGAAATAGAGGCAGAATCTCCAGGCTCCTATCTGCTGGGCAAAGTTATTTAAAAGCTCCTCTGAAAAACAAAAACCAAAAAACAACCATAAACTATTAAAAAAAAATATATATTTGAATTGTGATGCTGTAAAAAAAATAATCCATAACAATGTATTCTGATAGCGCGGAGCATGCAAGAAACCCCATGTTCAGGGAATGACTAAAACAACCTGGAGGAGGGAAAAAAAATAAAATAAAATAAAAATCCCACTCCAACACGTTAAAAGCAATCTGACAACAGGCTTTAATGAAAACAAAAGAGCTCTGTTGGTTCAGAACGTGGCTTTGACATAAATACTACATGAGACTAATAGCTGAATATTACAAGAAATCACACAGAAATTCTATTACAAGCATTGTTATTTTATTTATAAAAGCCAAATGCTGGGACAGCAGGTCACTGGGAAAGACTGGGAGCACTTCACATCAGACAGTGTTATGAAACGCCCTTGCTGTAGGTCAGGATGTCAAAAAAACCTCTCCACTCGGGTACAAGGGCTCGGTTACCTCCCATCGAGTGACCACATACTAAACATGGCCTCAGATGTGGCAAAAGAAAAGGCTGCAGGGGCTGTTTTACAGGATAACCAGATCGAAACCTTCACCATTTGGCTTCTTCCCTGCAACTAAAGAAGGAAAATGGGGGACGCTGAAGGTTTTTACCTTTTCCACAGCAGGAGATCTTGACAATCACACAATATCAGGGATTGGAAGAGACTTTGAAAGATCATCCAGCCCAATCCCCCTCATGGAGCAGGAACACCTAGAGCAGGTCACACAGGAACGCCTCCAGGCGGGGTTTGAATGTCTCCAGAGAAGGAGACTCCACAACCTCTCTGGGCAGCCCCTTCCAGTGTTCCATCACCCTCACCAGGAAGAAGTTTCTCCTCATATTTCAGTGGAACCTCCTCTGTTCCAGCTTGCACCCATTGCCCCTTGTCCTGTCATTGCCTGTCACTGAGAAGAGCCTGGCTCCATCCTCCTGACACTCACAATGCGGGGGGACAAAAAAAACCCAAACCCCACACCAAACTTGCCTAGTCACTTATTCTTTGTTTTAGCAGACTGTGGGGGAAGTCTTTCCTGCTGATTATACTCTTGTCACTGACGTTGAAGAGATGGCAGAAGGTGGAGAATAAAAGCAAAGAGCCTATTTACAGCCATCAACCACGGGTGGGAGAAGCCAGTCTAGAGCACCTATAAGATCTCCGCTGCCTTTCTGAAGAACATGTTCAATAAAACCAGCCAAAAAAAAAACCCCTGTTCAATTCCCATTTGCCATTTCAAATGAAATAGGACAGTCTTCTGCTTTCCCTTCTCAAGGTTGGAAAAATCTCAAGTCCGCGTTCCATCTCTAGGCAGAAGGTAGAGGTTTTCCAGCCTAGGCAAGCCCATGATTCTACAATTCCAGGATGTACAGCTCGACAATGAACAGGCAGAAAAAAAAATATCACATCCTTCTCCTACCACCATCAACTTACTACTCTTGATATAAAAAAAAACCCTCATCTCTGTGCTCACAGCTGTAGACAGTTACTGGAATATTAATTATCTCAGGCACCTGCCACATGCAGGAGAGGCTGAGATGCCAGCTTGGTATCAGATGGAGCACTTTTATTGTTGGACATACCCAAGTCGCCTGCGCTGAGGCCTACAGGCAGCAGAAAGCAAAGGGGACCGCCCTTTGAGAAGCGGCGTGAACTCACCTATCTCGCGTTTCCGCTCATTCGTTGTGCAATTGTGGAAAAACTCTGTCATCAGACTCTCCAAAGCCCGGAGCGAGGCCTCTTCAGATGCCTGGGAATGACATGGGAAGGGAAGAGTTAAAACGAACTCCCGCTCTGATTTGTGCTCAGGAGGGTCAATATAGTCCATGTCGCAGAGGCAGCTAAAACCCAACAAGAGCCCCAAGTCCAGGTGGAAGGCAAAACAGCCTGGAATTTAAATTCCAGTTCGCTCGCTGGGGTCAAGTAGCCAAGAGATTTGTCCACTGCAAGTGAAAGCTTTGGGCACTGAGGACCATTGCTCTGCTGTGTTAAATAACAAAACCAATACAGAATCAGGAATGGTTTGGGGTGGAAGGGACCTTAAAGCCCACCCAGTGCCACCCCCTGTCCTGGGCAGGGACACCTCCCACCACACCAGGCTGCTCCAAGCCCCCTCCAACCTGGCCTCCAGGGATGGGGCAGCCACAGCTTCTCAGGGCAACCTGGGCCAAGCTCTCACCACCCTCACACCAAAGAGCTTCTTCCCCACATCTCAGCTCCATCTCCTCTCTTTCAGGGGCAAACCTCACCAAGAACTTACGAGAAGTTTCTTCTTGGGTTTTTTTTGGTGGCATTTGGCAATTTAAAGTTAGCTCCTCCTTGTCAAATAATTCTCGCAAAGACAGCAAGTTCACCTGAGGATTGCTTTTTAATACCAGAGGTAATAAATTTTTGGATATAACAAATCTTTGAGGGGACTCCTGACACCTATTCCTATCTTGGCTTGGATGCCACACCATGCCACGCCACATCCCCCCCGCAACACCAAAGGTGCTCTGGAAGTCGCAGCTTGAAAGATTAAGGAATTTTCCATCACTTTGAAAAACAATATACAACTATTCAGCAATTTGAATCAAGAACAACGTTCTCCCACTGCCCCTCATTCCCAAATCTAGCTTTTATTCTTGGAATTCATCAGATCTATGGCTCAGCATTTATAAATCCTAGAAAAGGATGATCAGAATTAGCACACAGCTGTTGCGAGGTCACTGTAGTTTTGCAGATCTCTGGAATCGGGGTGATTTTATGATTTTATTCTAGTAAGGGCTCACCACCGGGCTCAGCCTCTCCGCTGCCCCGCACTCCCCTTCCCATCTGAGACTGATACTGGACCACCGTAGAGAGCTGCCGCTACAGTACCCACCGCGCGGGGAGTCACTCCTCCAGCGCTTTGAACACAAGCTATCAGTAATAACTGCATCATGATTCAAACCCCGACCTTCCCCTGCGCAGAAACAAAATAAACCCTCAAAGAAAACGGGAAGGTCTGCCTCCAAAAAATAAAACCAGAAACAAAACCCGGGACTGGCGGACTCCTGCACAGAGCTGAGCCAAGGAGACCACTTGCAGGAACACCACTGGCTTCTGCTCGTTCCCATTTCCCTGTAGAGCAGCTTTCCCAAGGACCAGGAAGCAGGAGATCCTCCTCAAACAGCCTGGGCTTGGAGTAACCCCCAGGAGAGCCAACAACTCAACACAAGAGGGTGGGAGGACACATCCAGCTCTGCCCTCCAAGCACCTGGAGGTGGATGCTCTATAGGACACCACGCATTTTCAGTTCCTTAGCAAAGGAACACTGAATTTCATCCTACCCTTCCTCTCCCTTCTCCCCAGGCTTTTTATTTTTCAAGACCTGCTCTGGAAAGCAAGGATATTAGCGGGAAATTGGCTTAAAATAACCTACAATCAAATTGGAGCCACTTTGCCAGCTTAAGCAAGATCAAGCTCCTGTTATCACTCCTTTAATCCATTTACACATGGTCCCTGCAAACAGTCCCTCGCACTGCAAACCTCCCCGTCAGCCAGGTCCTCCATTGCTGAGATGTGAGGCCATAGTGTTGCTGTTAAGAAAAAAACCCAAAAAATACACAAAAAACCCAACAAAACTCCCACCATATTTGATTGAGTCCTTAATGACATCAGGATGCTGCCTCACTGCCATTTTTATGCCTTTCTTTTTTGGGACGTTGCACAATGTTGCGCATTCCTCCAGAGCCTCCTTGCTCCCGACTAGATCCAGAAATACAGATCCAACGTTTTCATAAATCCTCGCAGTCTCCATCTCTGCTGGGGTCTCACCAGGAGTTTCTGAGGCCAACTCCTCCCAAAGAAGAGTTTCCCCACAACGGGCAGATCAACTTGATGTAAACGCCTCTTCTAAGAAGCACAGATCTACCATTCCATCCCCCCAACTGGCAAAGATCAAGACCACCACAACTGAGAGAGAGGTGTTAGTTCTTCACACAGGAGGGGCAGGGCTCAGACGTTTTCGGATAGTTCATTCACATAAGTCAATTTTTTCCAAGGCTAAGGATTTATTTCCTACTCTGGCAAATAAATTGCCGAGTTCTCATAAACCTTGAGCGTCCTGATGTGTCCTCCACTGACTTCAAACTGCTTCGGCACTGAGTTTTGGAAGATGAGAGAGCCTAGTCTCGGGAACACCCTTCATCTTTTCTATCCAAACACCACTATCACAATGTTCAATGTCTCAGAAGCAAAAAAGAAAACAGAGTCCAACGTAAGCGTTCCACGTAAAAAGCCCAGGCTGGCCAAAATCCAAGGTCAACTTGGGCAGAAAGAAGCAGCCTGACCTCCAAGATTGTTCCAGAGGTTTGGCCAAAGGAAGGTGGAGCAGCACAAACTGTCTGTAGTAATCAAAACCCAGCCCAGGCCGGGCGCCGCAAACAGAAGAGCCTCTCCTAGGTCCATCCTTCTCCTCTGCTCTGCCCTGGGGAGGCCACAGCTGGAGCACTGGATCCAGTTCTGGGCCTTCCAGTTCCAGAAGGACAGGGAATTAGTGGAGAAAGTCCAGTGGAGGCTATGAAGATGATCAGGGAACTGGAGGATCTCTCTGATGAGGAAAGGCTGAGAGCCCTGGGGCTGTTCAGCTGGAGAAGACCAGACTGAGAGATGGGTCTCACTGATGCTGAGCCATATCTAAAGGGTGGGTGGCAAGAGGATAGGGCCAGGCTATTCTCAGTGGTGCCCAGTGACAGGACGGGAGGCAACGGGCACAACCTGGAACATAAGAAGTTCCATCTGAACTTGAGGAACTTCTTTGATGGTGGCAGAGCCCTGGAAGAGGCTGCCCAGAGAGGTGGTGGAGTCTCCTTCTCTGCAGGCATTCCAAACCTGCCTGGGCATGTTCCTGTCCAACCTGCTCTGGGTGACCCTGCTCTGGGAGGTCATTAGATGATCTCCAAAGGTCCTTTCCAGCCCTGAGGATGCTGTGATTCCTCCAGGTGCTGACAGCCACACCATGTACACCCTGATAAGAGAGAGTTCTGCATTTCCTAATGCCTTTTGGGTATTCCTCAACTCAACTGGTCCTGGAGTACAAGATAAACACCCACCTTTCAAGCAAAGGCTGTGATAAAGTAGGTCATTGAGATAAGGAGGACACAGGCTGCTAGAGAACTGCAGAGGCAATTTACTGTAACTGTACCCAAATACCTCAGAAAGCAGATTATCTAAGTGAGGCCATAATAAAAGTAGAGCTGTTTGTAGGACCTGTCTGTACTATTTATTCTTTTCCAGCTGCACCCCAGTATTATCACTCAGGTCAATATGCAATTTACTTTATTTGAAGGTGTGGCCTTCACTTGGCACTGAAGAACAGGAAAGTATCACCAGGGTCTGGGAAGGGAAATGCCAAGGAATCCTGATGCTAAGCAGCACCATCTCCAGGAGAAGACCAAACGCTTCCCCCCCCCCCCCCCCCCCACGCCGCTGAGAACC
>VXBJ01001173.1:72676-89470 GCA_013400055.1 Nycticryphes semicollaris
AAAAAAAAAAGAAAATAATTTGGACCAACTTGAGTGCAAGAAGCTGCCCTCAGATCCCAAGGAAAAAGACCCAGTTGCAACACCACTAGAAGAAACCTGTTCTGCTTTTACCCATCAAAGCAGGAGAGAATCAACCAAGCACAACGTAGGGTTTTCAGACCAACTTCTCTCTCGGAAGGAGGGGAAAAAAAAAACCAAACAATAAAATAAAAAAAAAAAACAAACCAAAACCCTACTCCTTCCTCTAGAAGGTTGCACCCCCTGCGCTCAGCCCTGACTTTGGCCTCCTGACAAGCCACTACACAAACCAGATGAGCGTGTCACAAAAGCCTGTCGCAAAAGAGGGGGACACTCCCCCTTCCCAGGGAAGAAATTCACGCTGCAATTAAAGAGGTAATAAAACATTAAATCAAGCTGCTAAAAATACCCGCCGACTGCGGACCCAGCCACAAACTCGGAGACGCTGCAACAAAATAAAATTTGATTTGGAACATCGAAGGCAAAGTGCTGGGAAATGGTAAAAGAAATGTAATTCTGGACATGAATTTGCCAGAGAGGAGGAGAACAGGGAAGAAGAGGGCCGGGAAGGGAAATGAAGGAATTTGTGATGTTGCTCTAAGAGCCCCCAAACCACTTCAGGTGGAGTGAAAGCTTCCTGTCCTGATTGGGAACAGAAAATCGAAGCGTGGGTAAAGAAAAGAATACAACATGTGTGTGGTGGGGGAGGCAAGAGCAGAAAAACATCGTTCCACAGCAGAAACACCTTTCATAAAGCATGGGTGCTCCTGAGCCAGGGCTTGGAGATGCTGCATCCTTCCTGTTATTCCAGAGGACCCACTCCATGCAAATAAACCTCAGGGACCTCTTCATATGAATGAAACTCATGAAGAGCGATGGAAGGAGCTGGGACTGTTTGGTTTGAGGAAGAGGAGGCTGAGGGGAGACCTCATCACTCTCTACAACTACTTGAGAGGACACTGTAGAGAGGTTGGTGCTGGTCTCTTCTCACAGGGAATTAGCGCTAGAACAAGAGGGAATGGCTTCAAGCTGCACCAGGGAAGGTTTAGGCTGGACATGGGGAAAGAATTCTTCCCAGGAGGAGTGGTCAGACCCTGGAATGGGCTGCCCAGGGAGGGGGTTGAGTCCCCATCCCTGAATGTGTTTCAGAGTGGTTGGGATGTGGTGTTGGGGGATCTGGTGCAGGGGAAGAATTTGTAGAGTGGGGCTGATGGTTGGACTTGATGATCCCAAAGGTCTCTTCCAACCTGAAGGATTCTATTCTATGATTCAGTGACCTTCAGGAGAGGACAGGCACACACCACATACTTTACCTCTCTAGAAACAACATTTTATTTTGACAAAAGAAAGCTGACAAACACCTTAGCCTTGCCCTCCAGAGGCAACGTTGCCCTGTTACCACCTGGGATGCAGAGAAGGGCAAGGCAGCAGTGACCCAAATACAAAATATCATTGTTAACAGGAAATGTCTCCTGGCTGATGAAGGATAAGGATTGGGAAGGATTTTAGGACAACTTATCCCACACCAGGCAGGTATCAGCCTACACAACGTAAAAGCTACATTTTTTTTCCTCCTTTGCATATGCTAACACCCAGGAAGAAATACAGTAACAGTAATAGCAGCTCATTCTAACTGATCCATATGGCAACACCTAATAACCCGCATTAAAAAAAAAACACCAAAGAGAACACCAATTCCTCAGAGCTTTTGGGGATCCACACACCAAGTGAACCCCCACCGCACGAGCTTAGTAGCACGTGCCAGGTTTTAATGATTTTCCACTAAAGCAATCAGGACAAACCAGCACTCGCCTATCAAGGGATTGTCACGATTGGCATCCAGCAGGAAGATGCTTTTCAAGCATTTGGTGGCCCTTGAGAGTCAACAATTTTGCCTTAATGCCTTTTATTCCCACTGGAGACAGCACAGCCCACGTTTACCCACCCAGGTCTTTGAAATATGGTGTGTATATTGTAGTTACTATAGATCCTGAAAGGTATTGTGTATAAATACATAAACAATTCTGCTAAATCAGCTATTTCCTCCAGAGAAAAAGCTTTCATTCTGCAAAAAAATGCATCCTTAACAGACGGGCTTTCCTGCTACAAACTCAGTTCCGATTCCCTTTTCTCCTTAACCCTACCGAAAGGGACACGGAGGTTCGAGGGCCACCGCAGGCACTGCCGAGGGTGTCACAGCAGATGGAGCCACACCATTTCACCCTCTGCATCCACCCAGGCTTTGCTGCACAACGGTAAACACGTGGAACTGCTCACCGGCATGAAGTCCCAGCTCCCTTTTCATGATTTAGTAACGCGGGGATAATAAAGGGGCACGGAAAGTTCCAGGACTTGAAAGCCAAAAAAGGAAGCCAGATGTTGGAGCCAAGGCTTAGAACTTCAAAGTTCCTATTCTCTTGTTTCTCTGCTCAGTAGAGTGAGTCAGAATGGTTTGAAAAAAAAAAAAAAATTAAAAAAAAAAAAGGGTTCACTTTTGTTTTTAAGCTGTGTGCTTTCAGGGGACACACAGAAAGCTGAGAGAAGTTCAGGCTCCACCACAGCCATCTAGTTTTGCTGTGTGGCAGCAAGGGTTGTCTGGGGGAGGAGATGACATGCTCCAGCTCCTCTTGGTCTCAAAAAGCTCCCCCGACCAGCAGAAGCCACCTCGCAATGCGTGAGTGCTTCCTGCCTGCAGCACCATGTTCAGCTTTACCAGGTTCTTCTCCATCTCTCCTCCTGGCAAGACATCCCTATAGCTCACCTGTAGCTTCGTGACCTGGTGGTGGCAGCCCAATTTGAGGGTCTCTGGAGCAACGGGACAGCCAGACAGAGGGTTTTATGCAAAGGAAGAAGCTCTTGCTGCCTCCTGCCACAATGACGTCCTCAGCCACCTGCACAGTGGACATCAGGAGAGGCCCCCAAAAGCACAAGAGGGGTTCACAGCCCACAGACCTGCTCCAGCCTCAGCTCTGCTGACACACATACTAAACAGGAGCTATTTGGGTAATTCAGCAGCCAGCTCCTTGGCAACCAGGGGGGCCAGAACAACCCGTGGCTCACCAGCATTACCTGCTGAGATACGCCACGATCCAGACGTACTTCATTCCTTAGCAAGTGGAAGGTTGATTAAACCATCATCAGGTCTCCAAAGGAAGCTTTAGGCCTAACAAAACGACAAGCACTTACTGCAAAAAAAACCACCACCAACCCTGGAAGGTGATAATAAGGGCTATAAAATAAAAGCTAGGATGCCGCTGTGGAAAACTGTGGAGGTCAAGCTACACCCCTCCACACTGCCTATTTCTATTCCTGCGTGCTATATTTGCTTCCTGCAGAACAGGGACACGACCTCCTTCGGATGCGTGGCTTCGAAAGTCCGTGTCCTGCTTTGCCAGGACCCGGCGACAGCCCAAAAGAAGCGTGACCTGTTCCGTAACCAAAGGCGGCGCGTTTGAGAAGGCCGCCTGCGGCTCCCCGACCGAGGGGGCTGACTTCACCCCCACATCTTTAAATCTGAGACCTAACACAACAGCGTTTCCTGGAAGAAGCCCCTTTTCCTAAGCTGCTTCTCAAGTCGCTGGCAGGATACACATCCCAGATCACTGAGGAATACTAGGAGGGAATCACCCGGGTTCTAACCTCACCTGGAATTATGAATGCCAGGTGACTGGTACGCTCAGGAGGTCATCGCCAAACCCTGACAGTTTCAGAGATGTTCAGCTTTGCTAGTGGAGGCAGAAAAGAGGTGGGAGAATGAGCGAGGAGTCAAAGGCATGGCTTATTTGGATGCAAAACACAAGTGCATTCAAGGACTAGTCCCATGATCAATTTTTTTTTTTTTTTTGAAGCTGTTCTCTGAGATCATCTAGAAGGATCCTAAAAGTTGACTAGGAAATCATATTAATGCTTTCTACTCGGTTAAAGAAAAGCTTGCAGGGTGCCACCTGAGCACATGCTGGAGCTGGGAGCAGTTACTCTGTTTAGAGGTTCACTTGACCACACAGAAATCCACTCGAGAAGCCCACATTTCAAAATATTCTATATTCTCTATAAAGATATCATGACATCAACGATGACCTGCGCCTTTTGCAAAGAGAGCCACCAACTGAATGCCACACAAGGACTATTTAGCAGCCACACGATGCATATTAGTTGTCTGAGATGCCACAAGCCTCTCATCACCATCGCACACAGCAGGGTGACCAGAAGCCTGACACAGCAGGACTGCTCTTCACAAACACCTCGGAAAGCAAAAGAATGATTCAAGCTTCCTGTGAAATTAAACTGGTTGAAGACTTCCGAGCCATTAGTGGCATCTAAGCCCAGTGAACCAGCACTCGTTGCACAACACACACACACTTTCCCAGCACTGGTTTCTCCTCCTGCCTTTGCTGGGTGCTCCAACTTTACAGTTTGCTCTCGATATTCCTTCCCAGTTAATCAAGCTCTAACTCATTACTGCTCCCATTGCTTAGTCCCTTTGCTATCAACCCAGTAAAATCTCCTTGCACGAGCCTGTATTTTTGACTGCAGAGTTGAATTGTGTTTTATTTATTCCCAGTGTGCCTTCCAGCACCTCATCTTTCCACTTTTCCAACTGTTTCCGGGAAGGAGAGTACACGAGCAGCAGAAAACATGCCCATCTGTAAGCTCTAAGGAACTGGGAGCAAAAGGAAAATCTTGCACAGCAGTCACACGGCAACTTACACCAGTAAATTCTGCAGTATCACCTGGTGGCTGCTTCTCAACTTTCCAAGCCAGGACTCCGCTTGTAGCTGAACTGAGCATTGGATGTTCAAGGGGGAAAAAAAAATAAACCAAAAAAACCCCATGCAACTCAGCAGACCAAACATTTCTAAACATTTCTGTAGAAAGGGAAAAATTAAGAAGTCCTTTTGCCACCTGCAATTACAAGCATAGACCCTAAAGCACAAAACTCCGTACCCTTTTCCCACAGGCATAGCCACAGCCTGTTATATAGGACAGACCTACCAAATTCTCCAAGCCCAACCACAGTATTTATTCATCTTCAAAAACCAGGGATATTCACCTCAGAAATATCACCCTTTCTTCTAGCTTGGGCTGAAGCTAAATTCGGAAGAGCTTCAAGGCATGGCAGAGAAGTCAGAAGGCTATTTGTATTTATTGAGGAGACCACATCCCACCTCAGCTGACACCGTATGGAACAGCAAAGCCTCTCAAAGGGACTGAAGAAACACAACTTAAACGGGCTACAAAAAGCATAGTTTCAACAAACTAGCAATAAATGGTACCAAGAACACAGAATGCAACACACAGATGTGATTATTGCGGCTCTTGGATGAAGAGATACACAACTACAAACCAAAATGCTAACCTCTCGAATAAAAAAGGGTTGTATTATCTGAGACAGCTTCGACTAGAACATGGTTGAGAAACAGATCAGTAACTACTGCCTCTGCCCAGTAGGACTCTCTTGGTAAGACAGGACATGAGGCAGAATTCCAGGAGCAGATCCTGGGCTGCCAAACACATCTCTCTCCTTATAGATCTACTGCAAAGTATGTGTTTGTGGCTTCCCTTCGTCACAGAATGGTTTGGGTTGGAAGGGACCTTAAAGTCCACCCAGTGCCCCCCTCTGCCCTGGGCACGGACACCTCCCACCACACCAGGCTGCTCCAAGACCCCTCCAACCTGGCCTTCAACCCCTCCAGGGATGGGGCAGCCACAGCTTCTCGGGGCAACCTGGGCCAGGCTCTCACCACCCTCACCCCAAAGAACTTCTTCCCCACAGCTCAGCTCCATCTCCCCTCTTGCAGGGTCAGACCCTTCCCCATCGTCTCATGGCTCCCCTCGCTCATCCAGAGCCCCTCCCCAGCTTTCCTGGAGCCCCTGGAGGGACTGGAAGGGGCTCTGAGGCCTCCCTGGAGCCTTCTCTTCTCCAGGCTGAACCCCCTCAACTCTCTCAGCCTGTCCTCCCAGCAGAGGGGCTCCAGCCCCCACAGCATCTCCTTGGCCCAGTAGGTCAACTTACTCATTTGGCAACCAAACCAAACAAATTTTGGGATATAAGGACTCCCTGTAGGTAGACCAAGGGAAAAATAACAACAGAAGTTGTTACGCAGCACACTACTGCCAGTTCTTGACACCGAGCAACACGACCACCCTCTGAAGACAGATTCCCCACAGGCCTGACTGTGCATAGATTAAAGATGTCTTCCTTTGCTTCTTATTGAGAGAAAAAAAATAAAGATTGTACAAATCAAAGCATACCGTATCTCAGCTGAGTATCTCTCAGCAGGATCACACACAGCTATGATTGCTGCTGCTGGGAGGCAGCTGAAGACCAGTATCTAGCGCAGAATTAAATATTGCTCTTTACAGAAAGGCACTCGAGTCATTTTTGCATCTTATCCGAGACTAAACTAGAGAGGCACAGGGCAAGTCCATGACTGGCACTAGAGAAAACCTCTGATTCCCGACACCCTCTGGCATAAACGTCTCCCAGGAAGAATTTCTGCCTTCGTGGCCTTTTAAAATTCCTTCCCACAGCGGCTCTGGGGGTGAAGGCCGCCCTAAGGACCACAGGCCGCAGCCCAGGCAGTTCACTGCAGCAGGCCCGGGGCTGCCCGGCCCCCATAACGAGGGCAGGCCCTGCGGGCTGGCGGGCCCAGCCCCGGCCTCAGGCCCCTCCGCAGCTCAGCGGAGCCTCCCCCTGCAAGTCCCCCCCACCCGCACTCACCATGGCTGCCGGCGGCTCCCGCGAGGCGGCTCTAAGCAGGGCAATACGCTCCACTCATGTCACAGCCGCCGGCGGCGGGGACTCCCCTCCCATGCACCGGCGAGTCCCCGCCGGCCGCAGAAACTCAGGCACCGCAGGCGACCCCCCCACCTCACCCGGAGAGTCGCCGCCGCCTCCCTGCCCCCGGGCCTCCCCCGGCCGGCGCGAACGGGAAGCCCGGGGGCGCTGGGAAGGGCAGGCCCCGAGCGGGCCGGGAGCGGCGGTAGCCGGCAGAAGGGAAAGGAGGGACGGGAGGAAAGGGGAGCGAGGCCCAGCCTGGCCCGGCGCAGCAGCTGTCGGTGCGGCTGGTGGCTATGCCTGGCGCATCCTGCCGGCCCAGCCCCGCCCCGCCCTCCCGCCGGAAGCGGTCGCCGGGCCCCCCGCAGCCAATAGGAGCCCAGGTGGGTGATACGGGCGCATGCGCGCCTTGCCGCGGCGCGCCGCTGGCCGCCATCTTGGAGAAGGGCGCGGAGCCTGGCGGGGCGGGGGGAAGGTGCACGCCCGGAGGTGCGCCGCGCCGCGCCCCGCCAGCACTGCGCATGCGCGATAGGCGCTTTCCCGCCCGGCAGGAAGAGGCGGTCGAGGAGGGCAGAGCCCGGAGCCAATGGAGGCGGGGCTCTGCATGGCCACGCCCCCCACAGCGGAACTTGGACGCGCTTCTGTTGCCTGGCAACGCGGTGGGGCAGCGATGGGCCTGGGCATAGGCATTGGCTGCGTCTCCGGGGGTCAGGGTCCCCTGTGCAGCCGCCCCCGCCTCCGCCCACCCTCTCGAGAGAGCTACACAGACACTGTCCATGTTTACTGCTTTTGCCCCTGTGTGGCTAATTACATAATTAAAGAGAGGAACCCACCACCCTGCGAGTCCTCCTGACAGCGAGAATGTAGCTAAGAAGCCTGTTCCCAAACATCCCCAGCAGCGTGGACAGTAGGGCGAGGGGGGGACGACTCTGCCCCTCTGCTACCCTCTGGGGAGACATCCCCCAGTGCTGCCTCCAGCTCTGGGGACACCAACAGCAGAAGGACATGGAGCTGTTGGAGCAGGGACAGAGGAGGCCACGGAGATGCTGGGAGGGCTAGAGCCCCTCTGCTGGGAGGACAGGCTGAGAGAGTTGGGGGGGGTTCAGCCTGGAGAAGAGAAGGCTCCGGGGAGACCTTAGAGCCCCTTCCAGTCTCTCCAGGGGCTCCAGGAAAGCTGGGGAGGGACTCTGGATGAGGGAGGGGAGCCCTAGGAGGAGGGGGAAGGGTTTGCCCCTGAAAGAGGGGAGATGGAGCTGAGATATGGGGAAGAAGTTCTTTGGTGTGAGGGTGGTGAGAGCCTGGCCCAGGTTGCCCTGAGAAGCTGTGGCTGCCCTATCCCTGGAGGGGTTGAAGGCCAGGTTCAAGGAGGGGTCTTGGAGCAGCCTGGTGTGGTGGGAGGTGTCCCTGCCCAGGGCAGTGGGTGGCACTGGGTGGGCTTTAAGTTTCCTTCCAACCCAAACCATTCTGTGATTCTATAATTCTATTCCCACCCCACAGCTTTAACTTGACATTTGTGGCCCTGAGTTTTCCAACGCCTGACATGGTTGGGAGAGAAGACCTTAACGGAGCAATCCAGAGCAGTGTGTGAATTTAAAAAATAGGGTGTTCGTCCCCAGACTGCTGCCTGACAAAATCATGCAGCCGGAAGCAACCAGAGCCCCAGAGCAGTGAATCTAATACAGATCAAAATACTTTTTATGGGTCCCAAATTCTCCTATGGCTTCCGCTGTTACAAGTGATTGCTGAAACCAGCAGCTTAATAGGCTTTAGAGGGGACAATATACGTATGGGGATATTGCAAATGCTTGCAGTTACATTAGAGGATTAAACAAAACAAGAGAGGGAGGAAAATAAACCCTCCATGGGAGTGTAAGTAACCACGAGGCTCAGCGAGATTATGCTTGAGCAGTCCCATGTCTTTTTCACGGCAGCTTTTCTTCCACTCTTTCATCAGAGCCCTGACCCTGTGGGCCCCCATCCCGCTCACCCCCATTAACCTTTTCTTCTGGGTTGAAAGGCTGTTCCTGGGCCATGCGGGCTGAGGCACCCTCACCAAGAAGGAGACACGGAACATGCACCCGCAGGCAGAGCACGGTCTCCGAAACCTACCACTTCATCACCTCCAAAACCCCTCCAACATCCCCAGAACCTCTCCAGCATTTCCAGTGTCTCCTAAACCCCTCTAATGCCTCCAAAACCCCTTCACCACTTCCAAAACCTCTCCAAACTCTATCCATTATCTCCAGAACCTCTCCAGCACCTGAAAAATCTCTCCATTTCCAACACTTCCAAAACCCCTCTAATGCCTCCCAAACCCCTCCAACCCCCCACCAACATCTCCAGAACCTCTCCAACACCTTCAAAACTTCTCCACCATTTCCAACACCTCCAAAACCTCATCACCATCACAAAAAACCTCCAACACGTCAAAACTCTCCCCAACTTCTCCACAATCCCTTCAATCCCTTCAACGTGCCCCCAACATCTTCAAAACCCCTCCAACAAGGGACCTCTGCAGATCATCTCCTCCAACCCCCTGCCAATATCTCAAAAAGCTCTCCAACATTTCCAACACCTCCAAAGCCCCTCCACCCCCTCAACCTTTCCAAACCCCATCCAACATCTCCAGAACCTCTCCAATACCTTCAAAACCCCTCCAACCCCTCCAAAATATCCCCAAATCTCCAAAACCCCTTCAATGCCTCCAACCCTGACCAAAACATCTCCAAGGTCCCTCCAAAATCTCTTTAACATCTCCACCACAACTCTGACCCCTCCAAATCTCCATGCAGAGCCATGCTATGTGCTGTGCCTGCCCATGTGTTCAACAGAGGCTGGAACTGCCTCCAGACGCCACCTCAGCAATGGTTCTGTCAAGATATTGCAGCTGCGCTGGCAGAGGGCAGGTTACCATGGTGACTATTAAAAGGATAATCTTATTATCAGCGATTGTTATTCCAGTGGGGTGGTTTGTTGACACGTGTTTTGAGGCGCACATTGCCGGCCGGGGAAATCCAGCTGCCGGACACGGATCTGCTGAGCCACGCACACCTTGCCTCCAAAGCCCTGGAGACCTGCTTCTGCCACCACTGCGGTTCTTGGGGTGGGTTTTTTTTTTTTGGATCTCCAAAAGAGAAGTGGCTCCAGCTCCCTGGACTGGGGCAGAATCACAGACTGGCAGGGGCTGGAAGGGACCTCTGCAGATCATCTCCTCCAACCCCCTGCCAGAGCAGGGTCACCCACAGCAGGTTGCATAGGAACCCATCCAAGTGGGTTTTGAATGTCTTCCAAGAAGGAGACTCCACCACCTCTCTGGGCAGCCTCTTCCAGGGCTCTGCCACCCTCAGAGAAGTTGTTCCTCAAGTTCAGGTGGAATTTCCCATGTTCCAGTTTGTGCCCGTTGCCTCTCATCCTGTCACTGGGCAATACTGAGAAGAATCTGACTCCATCCTCTTGCCACCCGCCCTTTAGATATTGCCTGGCATCAGTGAGATCACCTCTCAGTCTGTTCTTCTGCAGCTGAAAAGCCCCAGGGCTCTCGGGCTTTCCAGAGGGATCTGACATGCTGCAGGCACAGGACAAGCTGGTGGCCACCAAAAGGAGGAAGAGGAACCTTCCACCAACCTGCTAGATCCTTACAAGGAGCTTTTCTCCTCTGATCCTATTTCTCCTGCTAAACCCAAGGGGGTGTGACAGGTTTTAGCCTGGATTTTGGGGGTGGGGGTGAGTGCTGAGATCTGCAAACCTTCATCCCAGCTTTGGAAATGCCTGCCCCAAGGCAGAGGCAGGCATCCTTGTGCCTCACACCACTGTGACAGTGACGTGTCCTACACAACCCCAGGCGGGACCTCGTGGTGCTATTGACCTGGAGAAAATGGGGTGCCAGGATCATGGCTGCCACCAGCATCGCCGGAGCATGAGAAGGAAGGAGGCAGCGAAGTTCAGGCCGAGCCTGAGTCAGCCCCAAGAGGGGAGGAACCATCAAACTTTTATTATTTTTCTTATTTTTCTTTTTCATTTTTTTTTTAAACTTTATGCTTTTAAAATACGGAAGAATGGGAAATGCCGCCAAGCGGAATGGCTGCACTGGGAGACCAAGGGAACAGAAATTGTGAAAATCAGTCCTGGCTGCACGGCTTATCCCTCTTTTCTTTTTGTAAACCCACAGAGAAAAGCAGTGGAAACATGATTTGAAGCCCTCTCATTCGCGCCTCCAGGCTCGATCCCAGCCCCTTCAAACATTCACCACATTTAATCGCTTTATTCCCATTTTGCAAGAGTTTGGGGGTTTGCCTCCAGGGTCAGTCGGAGCCTAACACCGACCCTACAGCTTCACTTCACATCCAGCCACGAATCTCCTTCCGTGAATCTCCTTTTACTGTTCTTACCACAAATCGAGCCATAACTCATTCCAAACGCTGAGTACAAATGAGCACCTTGCTGCCCTCCTGCCACCCAAGAGAAAGTAAGTGGGTGGAAAAGACCACCAAGAAGATGAGAGGCCTGGAGTGTCTCTCTTAGAAGAAAAGGCTGAGAGACTTGGGTCTTTTTAGTTTGGAGAAGGCTGAGGGGGGATCTGATCAACACCTAGAAATACTTCAAGGTTGGGTGTCAGGAGGATGGGGCCAGGCTTTCTTCAGTGGTGCCCAGGGACAGGACAAGAGGGAACGGGCACAAACTGGAACATAAGAAGTTCCACCTAAACGTGAGGAGGAACTTCTTTCCCATGAGGGTGGCGAAGCCCTGGCAGAGGCTGCCCAGAGAGATGGTGGAGTCTCCTTCTCTGGGGACATTCCAACCCCACCTGGACACGTTCCTGTGGGACCTGCTGTGGGTGACCCTGCTGTGGCAGGGGGTTGGACTGGATGATCTCTAAGAGGTCCCTTCCAACCCTGTATCCTTCTGTGATTCTGTAAAGGGTTAAATTGCAGTTTACCAGTACAATAAGGCAACTTTGCAATGCGAGGGAAAGTTTTGAGCAGCAAACCCCAACCACTCCCTGCCTCCCGCAAGGGGCTGGGCAATAAGTTTGCTTATTTAACAAGCTATTAAAAAATATAGAGGTAAAGGCCCTGAGTACAATTACCTGTGTGGAAAGTCCAGATGTGCATGATTAATTAAAAAAAAAACCCCACTGCTGTGGGAAAGGGAAGCTCCTGAGACACCTCTCCCCATGATGGGTGTCCTTCCTCCTCTCTGCACCTCACTAGGATTCACCTGGGACTCTTTGGGATCTCAGGTGCTGGGTTTTAAGCGCCCTGATTATATCACTGGGAACAGCTTCCCAATTCCCACTGAAGAGCTGGAACAAAACAAGCCCAGGGGACCAGGGCAGGTCTGTGACATTCCAGGAGGTCCCCACATGAGCTGGCAAGAGGGGAGTGTGAGCAGGAGCTTACTTCTGATGGGATATGCAGGTCTGGCATCTCCTGTGGCCTGGAAATTTATCCCAGCGTCCGAATCATCCCATCCAACAGCCTCTGAGCTGGAGGAAGCGGGTGAATTGGTGCTGGGGAAAGAAAGAGCAAGAGGAGCCAGGGCTGTCTCACTGAGAAGAGACTCCACTTCTGTTACAGGTGAGGGAAAAAGGACTCGTTTTGGGCTGTAGCTTTTTAAAAATCTACACAAAGTTTGGAGTCCATCCCTGCCGTGTCTCTAGACCTCAAAGACCCAACAAGATGTCCCAAATTGCCCTTCTGTGCCTCTCCCTGCTCTCAGCCTCCCACAAACAGAAGGAGTTCCACCTAAAGATGAGGAGGAACTTCTTCCCTGTGAGGGTGGCAGAGCCCTGGCAGGGGCTGCCCAGAGAGGTGGTGGAGTCTCCTCCTCTGGACACATTCAGACCCTGCCTGGACACATTCCTGTGCAATCTGCTCAGGGTGGACCTGCTCTGGCAGGGGGCTGGAGGAGATGATCTCTAGAGGTCCCTTCCAATCCCATATCATTCTGTGATTCTGTGGATTTGGGAGGAGAACAATGGAGCTTGGGCTGCCATGGGCAAGGTCCCATCCTGAGGGGTCCATCACCCACCACAAGCTCCCATGGGACACCCACCAGGAGCCACATGGGTTTGCGACCGGTCACTCGGCTCCTCACTGGTGGGCTCTGGGAGGCAGCTGATGGATGTTTTTTTTTTATTTTTATTGAGCCCCCTTTTTTCCCTGGGTCTCTGCTCCTCTCCGCTCGGCCCATTAGCCAAGGCATTAAATTTTAACATTTTTCATTGCTCCTGCAGCGTGTTGCTGGTGAGTGGGTGCCTGGGTGGGTGCCAGGGCCCTGGCGCCGCACCCAGGGGACCCTGGGGGCCTGTGGGAGTCTGGTTGTGGCCGGGGTACCCCCCCGCACCCTGCAGGCAGGAGAGGGGCTCCCCCAGTGCCAGATGCCTGCAGGATGCTGATGCTTCTCCCAGGGTGGTCCCAAAGACCACCCACTCACCCCTGCAAACACCCTGCACAGCCCCATCGTCCCGGGCTGATGCCCCCACCAGCTCCCCAGGTTGGCAGGGGGGTGACAAGATGGTGAAAAAGTGGTGACAAGGCCCTGTCAGCCACAAAGGGCAGACAGGCCGGCACCTGCATCATGGCTGGCCCATGGGTGATGCTGCCTGCAGACCTGCCAGCTCACACATCGCCTCTGGGATGGGCAATCACCCTGTTACCCACTCCTGCTTCCTGCAGGAGTGGTCCTCAAGGCTGACCCCCCCACCAGCTTCACCCCATGTCCCCACTGATGTCCTCAGCCCTCACAAAACAGTAGGAAACCAGTAAATGGCAAGCTCTTCTTAAAAGCCCAGCACTGCTGCTCCCAAGGCGGGGGGGTTGTTGCCACATGGTTCCCTTGGTGCAAACCAGCCCAAGGAGGGTACCGAGGGGACCTGTGCACCCCCTACTGTGCACCACAAGCCGTCCCCTGTCCCTTCTTTGCTGGGGGTCTCCAGCAAGCACCCTGCAGCTGATCTCCACTCACCCCGGGTAGGTCCGAGGAGAACACAGGTCCTTGAAGGGCCATGGGGTAAAGGGCTCCAGTTAACAGCAGAAGGACTTGGCCATGGGGCTGGGGTCTCTGTTGAGCCCTATCCCCGTCTCAGACAAGGACCAACACAATGACAGCTGGATCCCACCAGAGATGCAAAGCATGGGCACCTTGCAGCCTCACATGGGGGGACCTTCTAGCCCCAGAACCCTTCTAGATGCATGGAAGAAGATGATGGGAATGAGTTTGGGATAAGCCAGCCTCACTCTCCTGGGACAGCTCTGCAGCGAGGACAGGACCCTCCAGCAGCACAGCCGGGAGCTTTCCGGCCATGAGGAATTAAAAAGCCATCGATTTTTGCCATTAGAGGGGGTGTGGCGGGAGCAGATGCACTGCAAGCAGAGCCATGCACTGAATAATTCACGGTGAGAGATGACGAAGCCTGTGGCCAGGCTGGGGAAGTCTCTCTTCTTCCTCTGCTTCTGCCCCAGGGCATCAAATGTGGGCTGGGACCAGGGACTTTGGTCTTCACAACCTGGGGGTAGGGTCATCTCTGCTCCCTGAACTGATCCCAGGAGATGGAGAATGACGAGACTCCAGAGCTGCTCCATGGGGGACACGTTGTCACGTGGGTGAGGGGTCTCCTGACCCATCATGCTGCTCCTGATGTGGCCTGGTGTGGCCCCTGGTTGTAGCTGGACATTGCTGCACTGATGGCACGGAGCCACCCCTTTCAGGGCTAAGATGCCACTTGTGGGGCAGGGACACCCCTCAGGGAGCACTATGATGCTCTTGCCATGCCCAGCCGGACTGGCATGCTGTGCCCTGCCATGCCCATCTGTGCAGCCCCTTAGGACTGGCTCCCAAGCCCCCTTCACCACCATAGTGGCTCAGGGCACCCCCAGGCAACCCCAGGCACCCAGGCCAAGACAAATCCCCTCCCTGGTTGTTCCCTGTGCCAAGGGCTGGACAGCACAGACCTCAGGGAAGGAGGAGGATGGAGCTCTGGGGGACAGAACATGGGTCTCTCGGTGACACTGCTGCACCAGGAAGATGGGCTGAGTTTGCCAGGTCGCAGCTGTGGTGCTGGTGAGACCCGAGGCAGCAGCTCGGAACCCCGGGAGAAGGAGGCCGAAGCCTGGGCAGGGCCGGCCGTGGCAGCTGAGGAGTTAACTTCCCAGCCTCGCTGCATGAATCCGGAGCTATTAATACTCGCACGCCGGTTTAGCTGTCAGAACGAGCGGCTGCTCTGCCGGAGAGACGAGCCCCGCAGAGACGCAGCTCCCCGGCCACACAACTTTCCTCCGTGAGTGTGCGGGGCTCCCAGCACGGCTGCCGGCTTGCTGGACCCTGCTGAACGCTGCCACATCCTGCCAGACCCCACCAGACCCTGCTGGACTCCATCAGACCCTGCCACATCCTGCCAAACCCCACCAGACTCTGCCGGACCCTGCTGGACTCCATCAGACTCTGCCAGATCCTGCCGGACCTCACCAGACCCCACTGGACCCTGCTGGACCCCACCAGACCCTGCAAGACCCTACCAGACCACACCAGACCCTGCCAGACTCCAAACCCTGTCCAGACCCTGCTGGACCCCACCAGACCCTGCTGGACCCCACCAGACCCTGCCAGACCCTGCTGTACTCCATCAGACCCTGGCCAGATCCTGCTGGACCCCACCAGAGCCCACCAGACCCTGCTGGATCCCACCAGACCCTGCCAGATCCCACCAGACCCTGCCAGACCCTGCCAGATCCTACCACATCCCACCAAGACCCTGCCGGACCCCACCTCCTGCAAGTCCCCGTGCAGGGGACACTTTCCCAGCAGTGTCGTGGCACCATCCTCTGTGCAGGCCACCATCCGGTGCCACACAGGCACTGGGCATCAAGTGGCTTCCCGTGGCCTCTGAAGCACCCAAGCACTTGGCCGAGACCTCACCTTGCCCTGCCAGACCCCTCAGCTTGGGCGATGCCACCCCAAGTCCCCTCTCATACCCCCTGAGGACTGGCCATGTTGTGCAATGGGTGCTGGGGTGGCGTCGGGCATCACCAGCGCCGGAGTGAGGGTGACGCGGGACATGGCACAGTGTCCCATGTGTGGTGAGTGGCTGGTCCCACCGCTCAGCCTGGCTCAGTGAAGGGGCTCCCCGACGCCATGGCCCCGGGCGAGCAAGCGTGAGCCTCTGGCCACCAGCAGCACTGGTGAGGAGGAGGAAGATGCCAACACGCCTCCAGCACTTCCTGGCCTGCGGTCCCCTTCGCCTGGGCACAGAGGCCACCGGAGCCCAGCAATGGATTCTTTCTGTTTCGTCTGCTTCCAGAAAGAGGAGCTGCAGCCCCTGCACCTGCACAGGTCAGTGCCACCGGGCCGGGTCGGGCCGTACGCCAACAGAGGGGACATGCTGTGAGCCTGGGATGGGCATGGGAGCATGGCACCCAGCCGGGCTGGAGGGACAGTGCCTGGCATGAGAGCTGCTGTGGCCGTGACGAAGTTTTCCTTGGAGCAGGGGCATCCTCCTGGATGGATGAGACCGTGGCTGGGTGCTGTGCTGTGCCGTGCCATGCCATGCCATGCCATGCCATGCCATGCCATGCCATGCTAGGGAGAGCTGTGTCCCCAGCATGTGTGCGCATCTGGCATGTGCTTCCCCAGCAGCAGCTCTCTGGGACACGAGGTGGGCACCCTGTGCCATGCCGTGCCGTGCCAAGCATGATGTGCCCGTGGGAGCGGGGCTGTTGGCAGCGGTGTGTGACCCCATGGCATCCCCCAGAGTCATCCCACCCGCCCCTGCTCCCCCAGCCGGACCCTGCCTCCAGGGATCTTCTGCCACCCCTGGGGCAGGGACTGGCTGGGGACCATGAAGGTCCCCAAGGCCTGGTCACCTCGGCAGCGGCACCGATGCCTGCCTCCCCCTCTCCCTACCCTCTCCCATCCGCGCTACTGAGCGGCAGCCAAGGCGGATGTGCCGGTGCCGGAATTAGACAGGCAGCCGGCAGGGACACGAGGTGTGAATGCTGGCA
>VXBJ01001173.1:104757-181232 GCA_013400055.1 Nycticryphes semicollaris
GGGGGGGGGGGGGGGTGGGGGGCCTCAGAATCCAGCCCCCTCCCGCACAGGCAGGGCTGCTCCACCTCAAATGTATTCCAGCCACGTCCGCAGGCTAATTTCAATTTCCTGGTAATTATGCAAATGAATGTGGATTTAATTAAGGGCAGATTTCATTAAAGTCTTCTTGGGGAAATGAGAACAGGTTGGGGGAGAGGGAAGAGGAGGAGGAGGAAGGCAGGGAAGGAGAGATGAAGGCAGCGCCTGCCCCGGAAGATAAATGGCTGTAGGGGATGCTGAGGGGATGATGGAGGAGGGGGAGATCCCTTGGGAAATGGGTCCTGTTGCTCCCTGCCGTGGGGAGGGAGGCTCAGGGACACCCCAGCCCGGACATGGGGGGCGGGTGTGGGGGCATGGCCTTGGGGGCAGCACCCAGGAAGAACCCTGGGAAGATGTGGTGGGTCTCCACACCCTCCCCAACCCCCGCCTTCAGCATCGTCTCCTTTTCATCTCCCTCCTCCTCCCGTCAGGGCAGGGAAAAGCATTTCTTGGACACATGATTTATGGATTTTAATTCCCCCCACCCTCCTCTTTTCCCAGCTAAAAATACAGATTTGGCCACACTGACAAGGTCTAGGAAATCAATGTCATTGTCACCAGGCGCTGGCTGGAAGGACCCTCCCCTCCCCGATCGCACACAAGAAAAGGCACCGCTGCCATTTGACGTCGTCGCTGAAAGGAACCCGCTCGGGCTGCTTTCGGCTCAGCTCTCCCTAATTCGAAGTGAAATGGCTAATTTTACCCTGGCAAGGTCGAGGATGCCGAGAGCCCATCCATGGGGGAGGAGGAAAGGGGGCGGGGAGGGAGCTGCTTCTTTTCAGGTGAAACCTTCAGGCACCCAGACACTCCCCCCCCCAAGAAAAAAAAAAAAACCAAAAAATGTGACAAAATCTGGGGCTCGGCAAAGCCACCTCCCTCATTCCCTGGGGATTTGCTCCTGGGAAGGTGCCCACCGACCTTGGGCAGCCCCCGTGGGGCGGAGGGACGAGCAGCCTGTGTGCTGCTCCCAAAGAAAATAACCCCCAGAATTTGGTTATTTTTTTTTTATTTTTTCTCATCGGTGCTGGACGCGGGAGGTTCCAGTCCCACCAGCATCCCCTAAAACCAGGTCCTGGGAAAACCAGGAGGCCCTGGATGCAATACCCAAAGCCTGCCCGCATCTGATTTCATCCAGTCTTCGATTTCTAGAGCTGAATTTTGCCCGTTCTTCTATCTATTTATTTATTTATTTATCTCCACTTACAAACGCGCAGGGAGCCACTGCAGCCCCAGCTGAAATCCTGGAGGCTGGGAGTAAAAATAACCACGAACGATCCGCTCGTTTGGAGCGCAAACGATCCGATCCACGCCAAGGTGGCACAGCCAAGAGAAACCGACCCCGACCGACCCCAACCCAACCCTTTAAAAGGAACTATTTTGCCCCCGAGATGCTGCTTTGGCTCCCGGATGATTCAGGAAGCGGCCGTAGGATGCGTCCCACCCCCAGCATCCCCGTGCATTCCGATCTGATGGGCTGCCAGAGGCTTCCACAGGGGCCACAAGGCCACCACAGGGGGATGTCAGGGGGACATGGGCTGGGGAGGGCAAGAAGGTTCATTAAATGCGCTTCTTAGGGCTGATCCGCTTTCAAGAGGTTCCAAAAATAGCAGCAGCACCGAGCTGAGATGGGCGTTAGACGGAAACGTGACTCATGTGGTCCCCAGTGCCCAGGGGGAAGGGGATGAGCTCAAGGCCACCACATGAAAGGAGGCACCTGAAGGAGGGCACGAGCCACCACAGAGAACGGGGTTTGCAGGAGGATCCACAAGGGCAGAGAATGACAGAATGGTTTGG
Organism: Nycticryphes semicollaris; assembly: GCA_013400055.1. Taxonomy (NCBI): domain Eukaryota; kingdom Metazoa; phylum Chordata; class Aves; order Charadriiformes; family Rostratulidae; genus Nycticryphes; species Nycticryphes semicollaris. The sequence continues at coordinate 106,630 of VXBJ01001173.1, forward strand.
GTTGGAAGGGACCTTAAAGCCCACCCAGTGCCACCCCCTGCCCTGGGCAGGGACACCTCCCACCACACCAGGCTGCTCCAAGCCCCCTCCTTGAACCTGGCCTTCAACCCCTCCAGGGATGGGGCAGCCACAGCTTCTCGGGGCAACCTGGGCCAGGCTCTCACCACCCTCACACCAAAGAACTTCTTCCCCACATCTCAGCTCCATCTCCCCTCTTGCAGGGGCAAACCCTTCCCCCTCCTCCTAGGGCTCCCCTCCCTCATCCAGAGTCCCTCCACAGCTTTCCTGGAGACACTGGAGGGACTGGAAGGGGCTCTAAGGTCTCCCTGGAGCCTTCTCTTCTCCAGGCAGAACCCCCCCAACTCTCTCAGCCTGTCCTCCCAGCAGAGGGGCTCCAGCCCTCCCAGCATCTCCGTGTCCTCCTCTGTCCCTGCTCCAAGACAACCTCATGTCCCTTCTTGTGGCCGCAGAGCCTCACGCAGAAGGGAGGCAGCTCAGGCTTGTCCCGTTTGTCCTTTCCGCAGGGTCCCTCTGCTGCCTGCATTCCCAGCTGCTGGGGAGGTGACAGACAGATGTCACTCAAAGCCCGGTGGATGCTGATGGTCCCTGTGGGGACAAGCTGCCAGAAGAAAAGCTCTCCTGAGGTGGGGAGAAATCCAGCCCAGTGCCATGTGGTGGGGTTCAGCAGGGACACGGGTGGTGGCAGAAGGGAGAGGTGACCTTGTGGTGGATCCAGCCACCTTTGGGCCAAGGAGGAGCGGAGCCAGCAGCGCTTCCATCCCCATCACTCCACGGTCCATCTCCCGGGTCCCACAGGTCCATGCTCCATGGAAAGACCCCCCCCAGAGCATCCCACCCCATGGAGATGCCCTGGGCCAAGCTCTGCGGGATGCTGGGTGCCTTTGCCCTGGCCTCAACCATCCGGGGATGTGGGGGGCAGAGGAGGGCAGGAGTCTGCCGGCATCTTCCACAGGGCAATGGCTTTGGATACGTTTTTTCACCCAAAGGTGTTCCCTCCTGCAGAAAAAAAACCCCAAAACACCCCGTGCTCTTCACCAGGGCATCTTTGCTGCAAAACAGGTGGGCTCCTCAGCTTTTCAACCATGATTTTGTGGTAGGATGAGGTGGTGGGTCTCAGGGGAGGTGATGGGGAAGCACACCCAGCTCCCACCCTTCCCTACACCCCCCAAAGGGGTGGGTTCCAGGCTCTGGCTGGGCAGGCCTCCCACGTTGCCATGACAACTACAGCATCCCAGCAAAGATGGGAGATCTCCGCCATCCCTGAGCTGTGTCCGGGTGGGATGCGGGTGCAGGCAGCGCCCTACCCTCAGATCTGGCTCTGGGCACCACAGGCAGCACCCCAAGCCCACAGCTGGGCCCAAGGGGCTATTCACAGCAGTCCACACTCCTCCTCATTCAGACCTTCATTGCATCCCCCCCAAAAGCTACAGGGCTGACTGAGGTGGGGGACAGGGAGGGCAGGAGGGGCTTTTGCTTCCCAGGAGAGGAAAAACTTGAAGATGCTGCTCCCCCACCCCAGCAGAGCCACAGGGGTCTCCAGGACCCACATTACCCCAACACTAATTAGAGCATGATGATGGGCAGCTCTCAATCACAGCCTGATGAGATTCCACGCTAAACCCTCGCCGACACTGGTGGTGCAGGGCTGGGGAGCAACTCAGCTCCTCACCTCAGAGGCTGTTCCACCCCCAGAAAGGTCTCGTTTGGGAAGCATTAACACAAGATTAATAGAGGCTTTAATAAATGCCAATGGAGCCCAACTTGGGGCCATCTCTAACACCTCAGGGGCTTAAAGGCACCCGAGAACACGTCTGGAACATGCTTAAAATGGATGTTCATTGCTTTGTAGCCCTGAAGACAACACCTCCCCCCCCACCTCCCCCTCAAGAAACTTTGGGGTAAAAGGCTGTGGATGAGACAGAGGGAGGCTGCCTCACCCTCTGCTGCTTTAGAGGGTGATGACTGGCAAGGATCGTCACCCCTCAATGCTGGCATGAAGGCAGGCAGAGGAACGTGGGGTCACACTCTGCTCCCAGGGCTGGAGCTGAGTCAGGACCCCACAATGAAGCGTAGCCACCCCCATGGAAGGGCACCCACCCTGGTCACCGAGCAGGGGCTGAAGGGGTGATGGGACAAACCCCTGAGGGGGTTCAGCAGGGCAAACACTGAAGCTGGCCTCCGGTCCCTCTCCTCAGGCTACATTACCCTCCTCCTGGAAAGCTCCTCCTTGTGTCTATCAGCTGAAGATTCACCACTGCATCCCTCTGCTTCGCACCTCCCCAGAGGAGGTCTCTGCTGCCAGCACTGAACCCATGCTGACCGGTTGTCCTGTAGATGCCATGTGGTGGCACTCAGGATGAGTTGCTCCATGACCTCCCCCAGCACCCAGATCACACTGACAGGCCTGGAGTTCCCCAGATCCTCCTGCAGCAGGTCCTTCACCATTTCCCCCTAGATCACAGGGGCTTCATTCTGCTCCCCAACTTCTAGCTCAGGGGGCAGGGTACCCAGAAAACAACTGGTCCTACTACTAAAGACTGAGGCAGAGAAGACATGAAGTCCCTCAGCCTTTGTCACTGTGCTTCCACTCTGTCTAATAAGGGATGGAGATTATCCTTAGACCTCTTTTTATTGCCAGCATACTTACAGATTATTTTTTTTTTATTGTCCTTAACGTGAGGAGCCAGATTAAGTTCTAGCTGAGCTTTGGTCCTTCTGATTTTCTCCCTACAGAGCCTCACAACACCTCTGTAGTCTTCATGAGTCTTTACGTCCTTTCTGCCAAAGGCCATAAATTCTCTCTTCGCCCCCAGGTTGTAACCGTAACTCTCTGTCCAGCCAGGCCAGTCTCCTTCCCCCCAACGGCTCGGTTTCCAGCACACGGGTCAGGCTGCTCCTGCACCTTTAGGACTTTCTTCTTGAAAACTGTCCAGCCTTTCTGGAGGAGGGCAACTCCTTCGCCCTTCAGGACTGCCTCCTAAGTGTCAACCAGGCTCCTGAAAAGGCCAAAGTCCACCCCCCTTGAGTCCAAAGTGGCACTTCTGGACTCCCTCCTTCTCGCTTCTCCAAGTGCTGAAATTTCTATCATTTCAAGATCACTGTGCCCAAGATGACCTCCAACCATCACATTCACCACAAGCCTCTCCTCTGTTTACAAAGAGGTCCAGCAGGGGCTCCTTCCATAGCCAGCACCGCTTTTTGGTGGTCTTCAACTTTCTTCTTGGCACCACCGTTAGGTACATTCAGGCCCATGTGTTCAGATACCTCCCTTTGAGGGAGATCTGCAGGACCCAGGGATGCTTTGGCTGGCATCAGCTCCAGCTGGTTGACACAGAGGATGATTCTCCATCTGCTTTCAGGCTGAGGAACTGAACCTCATCTCGGCTGGCTTCCAGGCTTCCTCAGGGAGGCTGGGTCTTGTGGAAGGAGAAGCATGGGGTCAGAGATGGGAACGGGCACAGCTGACCCCCTCCTCCCTCAGCACAACAGTCACTTTAGTTTTACAGCAAACTTCTGGCAGGGTGAAGCATCCAGCTCCCAGTCATTAACCAGCTTTCAACTGGAGACAACCTACAACCGTTCTTGGGAGCCCCTTGTTTGTGGCAAAGCCTCCTCAGCTCTACCGTGGAGCAAGCACAGGTCACCGCAGACCAGACCTGGAAGGTCTAGAGCAGCTGCTCCACAGCTCCCAGGTACACGTTCCCTGGTCAGTCTGTTTTGAGAGAGCATCCCGGTGTTCAGCCACAAACAGCTCAGGACCATCTGTTGGAGCTCTAGAAAGGACAAGTCCCACACCCAAAGGCACTGCTCAGAGCATGGAAACCCAGCTGCCTTGCAGTAAGAGCTTCACACCACGCTGAGTGCCTTCAGCTGTGTAACACGAGCTCACTGCCCCAGCAGTGGTGGCCAACTGAGGGTGACCATTGAGCTGAAGCAGGGACAACTCATTCTGGCCTCCCTTGCTCCCTCCTTCCCTCTCTAGATCACCGGTTGATGAAACCTCCCAGATTTCATCCCCAAAGAGATCACTGCAGCATCAAGATAGATCATCATCAGCAACACAATGAAGCAGCTTCAGTCCAGAGTCAGCAAACACGGAGCTGTTTGCTGTGGGGAAAGGTCTCAGGCAAACTGGTCACACACAGGTCCATGGGAGCCATCCTGGTCAGATGCAGTAACTTGCTGATCTTGCTGGAGACGAGAGTCTTTATTTTTGAGATAATTTTTCAAAAGCTCACAAAGATCTCAGGAAAAGGTGTCTTCGTGTGGAAAATGGCAAACATCACACAGGTCTTCAAGCAGGAGGACTCCAGGGGTGTAAGAGGTGACCCCAGACCCACCCATTCACTCAGCAGAGCAGCCAGACACAGCCTGAGATAGAAAAAGGAACCTGAAGCCCACCACAGCCCCAACAGCACAAGTCCCCTGGCCTCCTCTGAGGGTTTATATACCCCATCCAGCAGCAGTGGCTGCATGTGATTGGCCAGAGCAGGAGCAGGGAAATGTGGGACCGGCCAGAGACAGCAGGGGATTGGTCAGGAGACCATGCATCCCAGGCCAATCCCAGCCGGTGATGGGTCTTACAGCCAAGGGGAGGAAGAGCCCAGGTGGTCTTCTCCTGTAGGATCTTGGGGTGTGATGGTTGGTCGTGCTGGGGATGGATGCATGGAGACAGACAACCCACACTACAGTCCCTCTGCCAATCTCCCAGGAGTCCTTGCAGAACCAGTAGCCTCCAGCTTGGCCCAGTTTGGAAACAGTCCAGATTCTGCCCTGCTTAAAACAGAGCAAATTCAGCTGCTCTGTGGGATGGGGAGAGGTGTTGCCATTGGGCCATGACCATGATGGGGCCAGGTGGAACTCACACAGGGGGCTGCTGTCACCGGTCTCCTGTGTGACCCAGTTGGAGCAGTTCAAAGAGCTCCTTGCACACCCGGCCGGTGTTTCAGCCTGAGCCATCCACTGTTCCAACCAGTTTAATTACCCACATCTGAGTCAAGCCTGGCCCTGCTCTATCACAGCTCCCAGCCTTGCAGACAAACCGCCCTTTGTGCTCCCCCAGCCCCGCTCAACAGGGAATTGCCAAGTACCAATTAATCAGTGGCTCCTGCTGCGATGGGACTGGGGAGGTGGTGCCCCAGGAAGATAGAGATCACAGAATGGAAAAGGGCCGCTGCCTGCCTGATGGGACAAAGCTGGGACAAGAGCCCAGGTCCTGATCCCACCCCAGAGGATGATGGGGAGTCACACGCTTCCCCTCGGTGGGGACTATCCCATATCCTCATCCTGGCTGCTGGTCTCACTAATTCCCAAAGCATTCCAGCTCCCAGGCATGGCCAGGTCTCTTGCATGACGGTCCAGCAAGCCCCCTAGATGTGGAGACACCTGGAAATCCAACAGCGGTGACTCTTGGCCAAGAGAGAGGTGGCTGTGGCAAGGCCAAGTAGAACGAGACAAGTATTCGTGAGCATGGGAAGCCTGTGAACTAAGATCATCCAGCCTGGTGGGGATGGCCAATCGGGGGACAAGCTCCAGCAGGTCCATCAGCTCTTCTTACTTCCCGAGCCACCTGTGGGCTTCTGGAGATGAAAACTGGTGCCCAGTTTCTAGGCCATACCTCTGGAGTTCACGGGGAGGGTGGTAAATCCCTTTTGCTGCAGAGTGATCTTCAGGCTGGCTGTCCGAGCGGTGATGTGACATCCCCGGGGCTCAGCAGGGCTCATGCATGTAGGGCTGGAGCAGAAACCATGTTGGGGGTGAAGGTAAATGTTTAGAAGAGAGGAGAAGAACTGTCCTGGCCTAAATCAAATCCACATGTTGGTGTCAGGGGGTTGTTTACAATTCCAGGTGTCATGTGTTTTGAAATCTGCCTCATGCAGCAGAAGTGAGATTGATGGGGGACATCAAAGTGTCAATGGGAGACACCCGCAGGTTCTGCTCTGGGATAATTAATTCTGTTTCAGGTTTTTTCATGTCGTTTCAATCCAGGGCAGGGGGAAGGGTCAGGGTGGCCAGACTGCAAAACCTCTGAGCAGCTGCTGGGTCTGCAGTGGTGGCTGAAAGGCGGTCGGCAGAGAGAAGTCCTCCACCAGCAGCCAGGCCACCTGGAGAAGGGCACAGCCAGTGCTGCCCACCGGGATGAGCTGCTCTTGAAGATCCTCAGCACAGCAGATGAGCTGCTACATGAGCTCCTCCACCCATGATTCACACGTGCGTGCACCTTGCTTGGTGCCGGTAAGGGAACCGTGGCATCCTTCTTCCGCTCTCTCGGCTTGATATCAGCGTCCCGCTGCCGCTGGGAGTGATATCTAGGCATAATTGATAATTACTTAAATCCATCCTGGGCACAAAGGGGAAGACAGCGAGCTTGGGAAGCCAGGAGATGAGTGGGCTCCCGTCCTTCTTAGGGCAGGAGCCTAAGGAGTTAACTCAAGATGCCACCTACTGTATTTTATCTCTCCTCCATTGAGGCAGCTCTGACACTGGCAGCAGAACAATGCTAAATTCTGATTATCTCCCGGTCTTCCAGCAAGAGGGGAGGCACAAGGGGGTGGGGAATTAATACTACTCTGCATAATTTTTAATCTAAATTCCATTTCTTTTCTTTTCTTTCTCTAGGAAGCAAACAATCTTAGGGGGTTTTGTACTCAATTTCTTGCTTTCATAATCTAAATGAATTGTTTGCAAGTAGGAGCCAGCTGCAAAGCTGGCAATCTCCGATCAAATCTGCCTTTCTCCTAGTTGTAGCAGTCATTAATTTGCTCCTCAGCCCTGATTAGCTAATCCTGGTTGCCTTGTGGCAGTTTGCAGGGGGGAAAAAAACCAACAAAAAAACCCAAAACCTGATCTCTGCAGGGTATGTGCTGCTCCCGGTCATCTCCTGTCTCTCCGGAGAGGAGCGGGATGCTCTGGGAGGAAAGGCTGGCCAGGTTGTTTAGGGAATCCTGGAATTTTGGAAATACCAAAGGGTGATTTTTCCGCCCCCCCACCCCACCCCTGCTCTCGGCAGGGTGTGGTAGTTCGTTAGGCACAGACTAATTAGCTGGGGTTTAAAACAGGAACTGAAGACAGGGCAGCACCCAGGTATTTCTGAGCCAGAGGCTGCTGCCCTGTTTTATGGCTTGGCTGGGGGTCACGGCAGGGCTGTCACCCCTGGGAAACTGAGGCACAAGGTTTCACATGCTGATGGGCAGAAGCTCACAGAGAAGGCGGCTCAGCAGTGGGGCTGTCTGACAGGGGACGTGCTGTGGGTGCCTTTTGTGCCAGGCCCTGGATATTTGATATTTAAATGGTGGACTAAGAGTCACCATCTCCTCTCCTGTGAAACTCCGGAGAGCTCCTGCCTGCTAGGCCAGGGGTGTCCAAACAGGATGTCACCTCCTGGGGGTGACTGTCTGCCAGTCACCAGAGCATCACCTCCTGATGCCCAGCTCCCTGTGATCCTGTACTTCACAGCTCTGAGGGCCCAGGTGAGTTGGATACGGATCTGGTGGCCCACGGGCTACTACGCTGGCTGGGTGTGGGGCAGCTGTTGGCCCCACATGCCCCTTTCTTGCCCGTAGCTCCACAGGCCCTGTCCTTCAGCTGTTATCTGGCTGCAGTTGATTCCAACATGTTCCTTTTTTCAGCTCAAATTCCCCGAGTGCTGGGGGTGGATCCTTTTAATTTTCATTTGTTTTAAAGCTGTCCATGGCATACAAGCATGACAGAAATGTGCCTGGAGTGCAGGAAATGGCCTACTTAGCTGCAGGAGCAGAGCAGGCTTTGCCATCATGCTGACTCCTGGGACCCTGTCCTCCCCAGGGACCAGGACAGTTGTCTGTGTCCCCGTGGGCACCTGGTTCTGGAGCTTCTCTTCGGAAGAGGTTTGGTCCCACCATCAAGCCCCCAGCAGCAGGGAGTGGAGGTTTGGAGGGCAATTCCAAGTTCTGACACCAAACTGCTGTGCAGGGTTGGGAGAGGTCCTCTCTTCATGTCTCCGCTCACCCAGCTGACCACAGCCACCTCTGGCTGCCAAGAAGGACAGATAGATACCAAGGCAGGACTATCACCAGTCAAGAAGGAGAAGGAGAGAGACCAAGGCACGACTATCACCAGCTGAGGAAGCAGAGCTTGCAGGACCAGACCTCTATCAGCTTTTGGACTCGGGGGACACTTTCAGGGGACAAAGATCTGAAGAGGGCTGAATTCCCAGTTTGTGTGAGCTAATGGCTGTGGAGGAGGACTCATACCAGGTTCTCACAGAGGGAAAGGCTGCACTCAGAGGGGCTTACCCTGCCAGCAGCAGCCAGAGGTGGGGTGGCCCAGCCAGCTACACACTCCTCTGCCCCACCACTACTTGGAGAACACACAGAGACTCTTCTTGCCACATCTGTGATGTCTGGGACGGGATGCCCGCACTTGCCTTAGGAGAGCAGACAGGAACATGGGGCCTTTTGGGCTGAGAAGAGTCTCCCCCAAAGGAACTGAATTTGCCCAGTGAGTCCCACTGAGACTGTGGATATTCACATGAAGGCCAGCTTACTTGCCAGGGAGGTCACAGGAAGGACTCGGCTAAGGGGTCATTGCAGTAGGTTCAGGGGAGAAAACCACAGTAAATAAAGTGGAAATAGTCTGAGGGAAGGTTGGATCCCTGGAGAGTTCATACACCAGGCAGAGCTGTTGAATAAGATTAAAAGCTGGAGAGCTTAATGCTCACTTCCCTCTGCTCTGGCCAAGTGTCACCAACTGTTTTGCCTTTGGCTCAAAGAACACAGTAGCAGCAGAAAATGAAGTCTCTCCATGATGTCTCTGGGGCCTGGGGAAGATGGAGTCCTCACAACCCCTGGGAGAAAGACAGCAGCAAACCCCTGCCCCAATTTACTTTACTTCCCAAGCTTTTTTTCCCAAACTCCAAACCTTACTACGTGATTTGGAGAAGATTGTCTCTGAATGCATTCCACCACAAACCACGGCTGCGGTTCAGAAAGACTTGTTCTTGGGCACTGATCCTGCTTCTCACCGCTCTCATGTATCTTACTTATTACCATACTTCAGACTTTATGTTTTAATGACAAACAAATATCAGTGCTCTTAGAGGCCGGGACCCGCCGCGTGTCCATCTGCACAGATACCCAGCAGCAGCTGCGTCTTGACCGGCTTGGTTAGCAGTCCTGGGATTCAATCCGGTGGACGCTCTCAGATGTCAGGGAGTCAAAAAGGCAACAGAGCAGCTCCTCTGCCTGGGGAGAAAAGAAGGAAGGGAAAAGAGAAAAGCAGGAGAGAGCTGGGATTCCTCTGCATCGCAAAGAAACTTCTTTTCAGAGCCGGGTTTCTTGTGCATGCAGACAGCGCGGTGAGGATGTTTATGGGGTTGAATTAACCCCTCCCAGCACAAAGGCGTCCCACAGCAGGGAAATGTCTGCTAGCTCCAACCACTGCTGGGCCCTTCTCAAGATTCACTTTTTTTTTTTTCATGGAACTGCAGAAAACCAATAAGACGCAAAGTGCCAAGCGGGAAATCTAATTCCTTCCCCCGGCTGCTCTGTCTCTCCTGCCCAAACCTTGCTCCTCTGCCGTTCCTCCGGTGCGGCTGGGAGGCCAGCTTAGCGCCAAGGGCTCCAAGACTGGGTTGTAATTCTGACTGTGGTAACGAACACCACGTTCCCCTAAAGCCTTACACGTGACAGTCCACCCCACGCAGCCCTTGGGGCCCTCCTCCTGCCAGCACTCTGCCTCTCCTCAGGGTTTTTGAGGTCTTTTTAGGTCTCTTTTACAGGACTGCAGTGCTCCTGCCTGCTGCTGAGGGGCTAAGGATCACACCAGGATGTGTTTTCCCTGTGTGGCTCTGCTCCAGTCCCAGATTTCAGCTGTCTCTGCAGAGAGGGAGATGTTGGAGCAGCTTCAGGGCTCCAGGCAAAGTGGAGGGACCGGTGCTGCCTGGAGTGGAGGTTCAGCTACACATCCATGGGCTCTTACCAAAGAATGGCTACACAGAGACCATGCCACCTTCCTGCTCTGGACCTGATGGTTCCTGATGGACCATCCACCATTGACCCCCTAATGGTGTCAGGTCAATGATGTACCACATACCACGTAGTCACTGAGGAATGGCCACCCCAGCCTCAGGATCTCACCCCAGCCACAGTGCAGAGCTGCAGGTGAGAAAAAACCATCAGCCACAGGACATCCCAACTGCAAGGCTGAGCACAGCATGCCCTGACAGCTCTCTTGGCACTGGGGAAATCGCAGTCTGGGCAGGGACTGGGTGTAGGGACTACCTCACAGAGACCCTCTGGAAGTTCATAGAATCACAGAATGCTTTGGGTTGGAAGGGACCTTAAAACCCACCCAGTGCCAACCCCTGCCCTGGGCAGGGACACCTCCCACCACACCAGGAGGCTCCAAGCCCCCTCCAACCTAGCCTTGAACCCCTCCAGGGATGGGGCAGCCACAGCTTCTCTGGGCAACCTGGGCCAGGCTCTCACCACCCTCACCCCAAACAACTTCTTCCCCACATCTCGGCTCCATCTCCCCTCTTTCAGGGACAAACCTTTCCCACTCCTCCTAGGGCTCCCCTCCTGGATCACAAGTCCTTCCCCAGCTTTCCTGGAGCCCCTTTAGGGACTGGACAGTTCAACAGTCCCTTATGGTGGCACCAACACAACGTGGCTCTGTCACTTCCAGATGTTCCAGAACTGCTATGAAGCCTGCACAGGGAACAGGTGGCTGCAGGGTCACTGCCCCAGAGGAAGGAACTTCTAAAGCATGAATTTATTTGCTCCAAAGGAAGATATTTTCAATAGGGCAGGTGAAAGGTGCTGTAGAAATGCTTGTTCCTCTCAGTGACTAGAGGAGGAGGCACAGCCACTATCCCAGGCACAGCACTGAAATCTGGAAAGCTGGTTTCTCATCCTATTGCCTAGTCCCAAATCACAGAGGCAGCAAGCACGAAATTCCTTTTCCTTTCCATGGCTCCACTCCACCAGTAAACGCTGCGGCTCTTGCTCAGACCACGAGGATTTGAAATCCATGTTCATTTAACCCTCTTGAACTTTGCCTGATATCATGTTGTTGCTCATTAGCTTTGACCTGGAAAGCCTGGCTGACATTTCATAAACTCATTAGGCGAGAGATCAGAGGATCAGACATCGTTTTTAGGGCCGTCCTTTGAGGTACAGTCTTTCCCTGGTGAGCTTGTTCCTCACATCACTCGCTCTGTGATTTCTAAACCTACCTTGACCTTTGGAGCAAAAGGCCCCTTTGAAAACCAACATTACTTGCCGCTGCGTTTCTTGTAGCCACCACCCTCCCAGGACTAGGCTTGGGCTTGAAACTCTGACCTGTTTTGAGCTGCCCCTGCTTCCACCAGCACCGGAGGGATTAGATTCAGCGGCCCAGGCTGCCAGAAGCAGGGAGAAGGGCTGAGCACATTTGCTTTTTCCCTTATCTATCACAGAAAGCGCTATAAGCCTCTTTCCGATAGGCTGATTCCCCGAAGCCGTGAAGCAGAAGGGATTTTATGTCAGCCAGAGATAGGTGATGTCCTTTTCAAAGCAAATCAGGAGACAGCTCACACTTTGCCGCCCTGTCACATTACTTGGCAACAGCCTGGCACCCTGGCAGCAGCCAGCGCCGAGCTGTGACAGCCCTGCGGCCACCGCAGCCCTTCCCAGCCACCGCAGCGCCTGCAGCCCCAGCTACGCCCCGGCAGGATTTTACCATGCCTGAGGGGAAACTGCTAAAAACAGCAGCTGTATGACTTCGGGGGAGTGTTTTGGGTGCTTTTTTGGGGTTTTTTTTTGGGGGGGGGAGTTTTGCCTGGGTTAAAAGCTGGAAGGCAGACTTCAAAGAGGGCTCCGCGTCTTTTAAGGCTCAGTCCTTAGAGTGATGGTGCTGCAGGGAGCGGCTCTGGGATGGCCTATGAGGTTACAAACACATCTCTTCCTCTCCTGCTGGATTTTCTTGGGAAGCCAAAGGAGAAGCTCATCCACTTGCTACTTGTCTCATTCTCCCCAATTATTTTACACCTCCCAGTTCTGCTTCTTCAGGCAGCACCTCCTGTACCCAAATCTTGTTTGGTTTCTACTAACTTTTGCCAGAGCTTTAAAGGTGTTTGTGCAGTTCATTCCCACTGGGTACCCACGTGCCTTTAAAAACCTGGAGGTGGGTGTTTCCTTTTTTTGGGGGGATGAGCTACTGAGCAAATATTCAGCTTGCCCATCTCTGGAATGGCCAATGGCTTCGTTTCTCACCTTCCATTTGGATTTGGGCTTCTGCAACACAAATTCCCGAAGGCAGGACGTGTGCCAGCTTGGCAGTAGGGCTGAATGAACATCTCCTGCCACTTCTTTATGGCAAGTATCACAGATATCTTACTTACTAAGTGCTGCTAAAATATTGTATCTTTACCAAAGTCCCAAAATCTTTTGATTCAAAGTAGGGCCACTGGTGTGGCGTGGAAGACACATTGAGAGAGTTCTGGTCCCACCTTCCACCATGTGCTGAGCTCTTAAGTCCAAGCCAAGGCTTGGGGCTGTCACAAAGCACCACCCCTGTCTCGTACAAATCAACATTTTCTTCTAAAATTCAAACTGTTTGGACAAGTTTCATTCATCACAAGGAGACAAGGGACACATACATGTACCATAAGCTTCTCTACTTGCCTGTTTCTCGTTTTGGGGATAAAGGAGATGCTGCGCAGTGTCCAGGACCGATTCCTTCTGCCAACAGACACTAAGGGGAAAGAAAAATGGAAGCCAGGGTTACTTTGCCATCTAAGCTGTTGGAGGCTGCAGATGACCTAGCTTTGAGGAGGACTACGCTCTGTGCCAGCAGCTCTGGCCATGTGCATCTGTTACTGAACTTCTTTACACAGACAAATCCCGGGTTTTACAAAGCTTTGTATAAATGGATTTGGACTCTTAAAATATAAGCCTTCAAACAACTGCAATGACCTGTTGCATAATGGGGTCTCTGGGGCAGTGGGAAATCCACGTAAAACATAGACAGTTAGTTCTCTGCAGGGGTCTTTTTCTCAACAAAGATGACGTGTGTGTGTTTTTCCCCCCAAAACCCAGGACTTCCCAAGCTGCCTTCAGCAGCAGGGTCTGCCTGGCTAGTCCTTGTTTTGCTCTGGCCCACACCAGGTGACCACAAGATGTGCTCAAGAGAAATTCAAAGCCGAGTTGCAAACTTCAAAATTGCTTTCTGAACTAACTCTGTGCTCCGAGTCTTAGGCTTGAAAACTCCCCAGAGCCTTTGGAAACCACTCCCTGCTCCCTGCCCCCATATCCAGGTATTGTGCTTGGCACCAGTTTTCCCTTCAGCGGTTTTCAACAGCTTCAAGATTTTACATCTCTTTTTTTTATTATTATTATTATTTTGGATTTCTACACCTCTTTTCCTTCCAAAGCTCCCAGGGATGAGCTTCCTGTAGGGATAACATCACTCCCCGCTAACAGCAATTAACGCTGGGTGAGAACATTTCATCAGAGAGAAAAACACCCAGCTAAGTTCCTTAGTGCTTGGCTTTTGTTCTGATTGCGCTGCATTGTCTAAAACCAGGAAGGTAGAAGGTCTACACCCCTCTTGTCTTCTGATGCAGAGAGGTTTTCACACGCTTTAGGCTGAACTTTAGCTGCTTTCCCAGTTCAGTCCAACCTTAACTAGGTGACTCCCTAAAGACCCTGCACAACAGAGTTAAGTCCTAACAATCTTACAGGCATCTAAACGTACTTTTTTAAAGAGCTCAAATAACCATAGAGGTGTAATCACTATTAAATCAGTATCACCTATTAAGGCAGCTTAATCTGGTTTGTCGTGCATGAAAAGCAGAGCACGCCTTTCATAAAGGAGCTGCTTTGAATCTGCTTGTAAATTCTTCCCTCTGCCACCCCGCAGCTAGGAAATCTGGCTGTTAAAAAAAACCCCAAAACCAGGTTATGGCAGAGAACATTCAAATGCTTTCTAGTGGAAATCCATCCAGGGAAGCAGATGCTGACAGAACAAGAAAGGCAAGTGTCACATCGTTTGTCCTCATCTGCAGAGAGGATTGGGTCACTTCCTTCACTGGATTATCCCCCCAAGGACTCCCCTGTTCTTCGGGTGGCCTTCAGCTTCCCCTCACCTCTTCCAGACACAGACTTCACTCTGCCCGGGGAGTTGCCCTGGGTAGCCAGATCTCAATCCAGAATCCCAGATTCTCCCCAGATTCCTGCTTTGGCACCGCTCTTTGCAGTCAATGAAGCCCAAGGGCTGCTTTTGTGCTCCCACTGGCATCAACTTGGTCCCTCTTCTCTGTTCTTCTTGCCCTTTGGGGCAGAAATGACACCTTCAGAGATGGCCAGAGCAGGCATGGCTGCTGCTGAACGATAACCATGACATATTTATGAGGCTCTGCGTCTGTCTTTAAGGCAACTGCTCATCCAGCAGCGATTGAGTGCCTCTCCTCCAAGTGCCACCCCTAGAGCTGGCTCAGGAAAGCTTTAATAGGCTCTGAACGAGGAGCAGTTACACCAGCAAAGCCCGTATTTTTCCTCTTCAACACTCGATTCCTCCTTCATATCCACCGCCCATCTCTTGACATCACATCCCCGGCTTCCCCTACCGATGGCAACGTTTCTCCCCCTCCCCGTGGCACGAAGCCGAAGCAACGTGGCTGGGCTGTGAAATAATCTCTCATATGGCAGGGCTTCAGCGAGGCAGCTGAAACACAGGCCAGGACCCGTGCAGGTACGGGAATCCTGGGCCGCGGCAGTGCGAGGGAAATAAATATACAGGGATTTATTCAGTACAAGAAAGGTCACGTGGCTCCGGCTGATGGAGTCATAAGTGTAATTAACCTCAGATGGTATTTTGAAATGTTTATAAACTAGGTGCTGAAGATGTCTTAGCATGAAGTGTCCTTATGAGACAGCAGTTAAGTCAGGCTGGGGTTTCCAAGGTATTTGCACAGTTGATTTTAAACAGTACGGCGGCTTGTGACAGAAGAAGCCCGTGAGTTTATTGGCGGCTCCAGCTGATCTACCTGCAGATCGCTGCCTCCCCTCCTCATCCTCAGGCACATCTTGCTGCCCCTGCTTTCCACAAGCATCGGCAATCACGAATGCAAGCAGAGCCCACCTGGAGTACTGTGTCCAGCTTTGGAGCCACCAACAGGACATGCAGCTATTGGAGCAGGAACAGAGGAGGCCATGGAGATGCTNTGGCACTGGGTGGGCTTTAAGTTTCCTTCCAACCCAAACCATTCTGTGATAAATATGTTTTTGTAGGGCTGGTTTTAGATGGCTGCACGACCACTAGCTCTGGCACGGTGGCAAGAGGCAGAGGGGATGCTGCCATTCGGCAGCACCTCCCAACAGCTGTAATTTCTTCATACGTATTTTGTGATTTGGCAAGAAAACTCTCTTTTCTAGAGCCAGCCCTTCTGGCACAGAGCAAGGGGAGAGACATGGCCCAGACTGGCAGAGTCCACATCTAATTCCTCCCCACTTCCTTCTCAGCACCTCAATCTCAAAAGACATCGAGTGAAGCTACAGAAAACTGACTCTGAAGGTCTTGGGTACCTTGCTCTCTGCTTCCCCTTAGTGCTGTGCCTCGCTGGGTGAAAGCTTTGGGATGTGGCTCCCAAAGGTGGGATCTTGAACAGAGGGGAGCAATGTCTAAATTTTATTAGCTTAAAAACATTTTTGAAAACATACTGATGAACCATTCTTCCCAGGTGTGGCCTTGCGACCTGAGCACCTTGACATTTCACGAAAGCAGAAGAACTCCAGGGTGTCTACCAACTTGTATGTTCCCATTTGATCCCCTTGATGCTCGTGAACTCCGGTATCCCCAAATTCCTTATTCCTGTCCCCTTGACAGCGCTGTCTGCCCAAGTCACAGTGTGGCTGCTGGCCTGCTCCGTGCCCAACATGTCAGGAAAAACAGAGACTCTTGGCTGCCTTTCCCAGAGGAAGCCACGTGCAGGAGCTACACAACATGTTGCCAAACACCAGCCCCTGTGCAAGGAGACTTCTCCTGTGGGGAACAGTGGGTTAATTGGCCTGATAATCATTCTGTTTCACTAATCAGTCCCTGTAGAGAGCTTCTGTTTGTTTTACCGGGCTTCTAAATCCTCTACCCAGCATTTCTGGTGATTTATTTAAGAGGCTGATTTTTGATTTTGCTCTGGTGCTTATTTTAAGTAGGTTTTTTCTTGTGGCAAACGTGGAATCTGCGAAGATATTTCTCCAAGGAATTTCATTGATTCAGCAGGTCTATTCCCAATGGGAATCCTTATTACAGAGAACTCCCTGTATCTGTGGAACCTCGCAGACACTCCAAGTCCTTAACTAACAGCAGGACTCAGTAGTCAAAGTCCTGTATAGAGGACCCATGACTTTGAAACTGGGGAAAATTGATCCAACAACATAACTTAGGAAGAACAGGTTGCCTTTGAATGGCTCATGGGAGCCCGAACTGGAAGAGAATCGCAGAGAAGGATGTCAGCTGGGCTCCTTCAGATCACAAGCTCTTTGAGACAGCGCTGTCAAAGCCATGCTGTCCTCACTTACCTGTCCAGCAGGGAGCTGAAGCAGAGGACGGCGTTGTCTCGCTGCGCTGCCAGCACCAGGCACAGACCGTCCATTAGGAGGGAACACTGCGAGAAAAGGAAGAAGGGAGCTCTGATGTCACTAGCCACTGAAAGGAATCTGTAAGTCACGCTCACAGCATGTGTGCTGCCCGAGGAGATGAAAGCCACAAAGCGACAGAGGCTTTCAAACGGAAGGAGTATCGCGCCCAAACTGTTGGTTATCCCGCTCCTACGGCACACTATTGTTCCCCTTCCCTTCTCTCAGAATGAAAATAAGCAGGTTACTAAGGTGTGTTATTCACTCCCTAAGCCTGCTGGAAGCAGGAATAGGGAGATAAGGGCGAATGCTGAGGTATCGTAGCAGAAACACTTCTTGCTTGAAGGAGCTCATCTTCCTTCTGGCAAGGGAAAGCAAATGTTGTAACGTTCACCTTTGGCTCAGCGGCGCCAAGGCCCTTCTGGAAACACTCCAGCTCTGCCCAGAGTAATTCAGCTGGGACAGGAGGAAGTGTTTCCATCGCCAGGAGAGCAGCGCAGGCTGCCATGGTTCTTCCCACCTTCCCACAGGCTGACTGGCTTTGTCCTTCCTAGAGAGCCCTGCACGTTCCCGCGTGCGGAGCGACGGCACCCTCGGCGGGGGGGAGTCGCAGGAGAAGAGAGTAGTGCGTGGACTAATTGGATGCTAGGTGGAATTGCTGCTCTACACAGAGGTACTTCAAAGGGATGCTGTCAGTTTAAAAAAAATAATAAAATCACAGCCTGAAAAGATCTTACCTGTTCTTCTTACAGACACCACCCAAGAACTCTTTTAACTGAAAAGCTGGGAGCACAAATATTTGCATTTTTTTCAGAGGGATTGCTGTGTGTCTCTGACAGCCCCTTGTTGATTCCTACTCCCAGTATAAGTATTTCCCCCCTGCCTCCTTGCCACATTTTACCTTACTGCTTTGCTCCAGGGATGTTCCCAAAATGGTGGGATTCTCCTACAGCAAGTGCAAGGAGCAAACCAGCCTGGGCTGATGGAAAGTGGCGGATCTGCTCACCCCAGAGACACATCTCATGCTCAAACCCCATGAGCCCTTGCTCAGAACCCCACGCCGCAATCCAGCTTGAGCTGTCAGCACCAACCAAAGGAGAAGCAAAATGAAATTCTCTGCTTCATGCTCCAGGGCACAGTCCGAAAAGTAGGAGGGTTATTTAGCACGGCAGAAAGAGGATTAACGGGGTGTGATTAAAGAAAGGGAACTAGAAACTGTATTTCTATGGAAAACCCAAGTCAGGGTACAGCAGCAGAAGGTACACTGGGACTGTTTGGTTTGAAGAAGAGGAGGCTGAGGGGAGACGCAAGAGAGATGTTGAGGGGCTGGAGTGAGGGCAGAGGAGAGCTGGTGAGGGGCCTGGAGAATCAATCTCATGAAGAGTGATTAAAGGAGCTGGGACTGTTTAGTTTGAGGAAGAGGAGGCTGAGGGGAGACCTCATCACTCTCTACAACTACTTGGGAGGACACTGTAGAGAGGTTGGTGCTGGTCTCTTCTCACAGGGAATTAGCGCTAGAACAAGAGGGAATGGCTTCAAGCTGCACCAGGGTAGGTTTAGGCTGGATATGGGGAAAGAATTCTTCTTGGAAAGAGTGGTCAGACCCTGGAATGGGCTGCCCAGGGGAGGGGGTTGAGACCCCATCCCTGAGTGTGTTTCAGAGTGGTTGGGATGTGGTGTTGGGGGATCTGGTGTAGGGGAGGAATTTGTAGAGCGGGGCTGATGGTTGGGCTCAATGATCCCAAGGGTCTCTTCCAACCTGAGTGATTCTGTAATTCCAATGCAGCTGCGCACTGGGAGGTGAAGGAAATGAAGTGCATAATGGGGATGTACCATTCCCAGTACAGATTTGTTCACACATGGTGATGCCAAGGTTAGGTGGCAGCGAGCTAGCGGGGATGCAGGAACGCGAGGCAGGGACCAGCTAGCAAGAAACGCTGCCCGTGTTACTTACCAGAGCCCAGATGCAGCGCTGTGCTAAAGCTGCTACCAAAGCCAGTCTGCTCACAGCAAGCCTGGATATCTCAGCACAGCGTGGCATGAAAAGGCTCCTCTTTTCTGCAAAGCAAGCAGAGTGCAACCCTGGCGGGTTCGTACCTTTGCTGCCACACTGCATTTTGCCCTGCGCAGTGTCTCGGAGACGCAGTGAGCCTGTGAAGCATCCAGGACGGTCAGGCGCGCTCCAGTCACCGTGAAATCTTTGCCAATAAGCTGATCGAGCAGCTCGATATAAGGTGGGTGCTCCGAACCCCGAAGAATTATCCCAGGCAGTACCAGGCAGGTGGTTTGGCAGAGGGTATCAAACAACGACCGATCTGATGGGAAAAGATCAAAACACAACAGATGTTTGTTTTATATCTTACCCTCCCTTTTCCCCCCTCTTCCCAACTGCTAGCCCTCTCGGCAATTCTTCCCTGCCACAGACAAGTAACCAGGAGATGGGAGGCACTTGGGCATCGTTCTATCATTTTGGGTGTTTGGAGATGCAATGGGGCTCCTCCTGAGCTCTCAAACCACTGTATTGCCTACGTGTGCGTACCCGGAGATCACAAGACAGCAGTAGTGACCCCATTTCAGGAGTCAGACAAGGACAACTGCTGCTTTGCTCCAGGAGATACTCTTCCATTTTTAATTTCTTCCAGGCAAAGAAATCTGTTAATCCAGCTGCTTTTAAAATCCGAAATGTAATTTTGAGCAGCATACGTAAGACTTAAATGTGTTTCATATTTTCCTCGTGATAAATCTGTCTGTCCATTAGGCAGCAGCAGCTTTGTGATAATGATTTGCGGAAAGGAGAGCTTTCTTTGTGTGCAAGAGCTACCTCTAGTGTCCAAGATGAGACCCTAAAGTGAGTGATGTGTCTGGTTTGCCGGAGGCGCTTACTATATTGTGCCTGACAGATCAGAGATCACGTGTACTTGCTTTTCCAGGGCAGTAACTCTTTGAAATACATTCTCGGAGACGCAAACACGTCAGGGCTGTGTGCTGGTTTCCTTTTTACTCTGCTTAAACATCTTCAAAGCAAAGAGATCCTCACGCAGCAGGAAATCAGGGGCACTGCTCCCAATGCTGTGCTGTGCAAAGCCTGCAGAATATCTGTGCCTCTCTCCACAACAACCTATTTTATTTGAATTTCGGCAATCTCTTCTGAAAATCAAGTGCTTCAGTCACAGTAAACCTGTGCTAGAGGCCTAGTACAATAAGATGATGGGAGAAAAAATCCCTGCCCAGGGTATTTTGGACTGGGAACACCTGGAAGTCTCCTCTTGCTGCAGCTTTGTGCCCTAGAGCCAACATACCCCACCAGATCATGACTCTTCTCCCTGAGGAGAAGGTCAGACAGCTACAGGCAGAACAGCCTGGTCATCTCGAAAGAGCTGCTGCCTCATACACATGGTTGCCAAGCTCTGGTTTCAGAGCTCCTACTATGGCTCGGGAACGTCAGCGATGTCGCGAGATGGACCTCACCCTCAGCACAGGCATCAGTCACATCTTAAGCCATCGTGCAGTCAGTCCCCAGTGTACGAGTGTGCAATGAAAGAAACAGAGCTTGCCCTTGAGGATTTATGATATTTTGTGAAGCAGCCTCTGCTCTGTTCTGCTCTGGGGAGGACCCAGCTGGAGCACTGGGGCCAGTTCTGGGCTCCCCAGTTCTAGAAGGACAGGGAACTACTGGAGAGGGTACAGCAGAGGATCACCAAGATGATGAGGGACTAGAACATCTCTCTGCTGAGGAAAGGCTGAGGGACTTGGGTCTGTTTAGTCTGGAGAAGAGAAGGCTGAGGGGGGATCTGATCAACACCTAGAAATACTTCAAGGGTGGGTGTCAGGAGGATGGGACCAGCCTTTTGTCAGTGGTGCCCAGGGACAGGACAAGAGGATTCGAATGGGTACAAACTTGAACATAAGAAGTTCCATTTAAACATGAGAAGGAACTTCTTCCCCGTGAGGGTGTCAGAGCCCTGGCAGAGGCTGACCAGAGAGGTGGTGGAGTCTCCTTCTCTGGAGACATTCAAACCCACCTGGACATGTTCATGTGGGTGACCCTGCTCTGGCAGGGGGTTGGACTGGATGATCTCCAGAGGTCCTTTCCAACCCTACAGTGTTCTGTGATTCTGTAGGGCATAGCCCAAAGCCAACATAATTAATTATGTTGGGAAAAATCCTCCTTCAAAGACCTCTACACAAAAGTGCCTTGGCACCTACCGAGTACCTGTCATTAAAGGTAAGACCTTGACTTACCACCATCCTCCTTGCACTCAAACATGTGCTTTCCTTCACCTGCTGGTACGGGGTCAATGCCCTAAAGTCCTGTGTCCGTATGGGTTTAAGGTGGGAGGTGACAGCCTGTAATTCTCTAGACTTTTTATCACACTCATCCACCAGTCAACAACGATCCTGTGGTTTCACTGCTGGCATTAACAACTGCATCCATCAGGAGCAGCGCAGGAACGTTTTCTCAGCTGCCCACCCCCATCCTGCTTGCCAACTCAAGCTCCAGGAAGGAGAATGACCCAGTTCCAAACACGTCTGCTCTCCAGTGAACAATCATGGGGATGCGTTACTGCTTGTTTATAAAGGTTTGGACTCAATCCACGGTATCCCAACGTGGAAGCATCCCTGTCTCCTGACATTAGTGGTGCTGCATCACAGCCTGTGTCGTACACGTGTCTACCAAGTAAAATCAATGAAAAAGGCTTAGAGAAACTGGAGGTACCTGAGGCGACTTGACAGGCTTTGATTTCAAACCAAATTCAGGCCAGCAATAACTGGAAGTTATTTCGAGCTGGCAGCTCTTCAGCAGCTGGTGGGAACTGAATGAGATCTCCAGCCCGTTCCCGAGAGTTAGATGGCCACGCTAGCGCCAAAAACACTCCTGGCAAAAAGTGTTATTTATCTACTCACAGAACAAAACGTCTCGCAACCGCCTCTCTCTGTGGTGTCTTGGCCTCCTTGAATGGACATGCACACCGCCGCGGCCAAGTTGGTGGTGAAACACATTGTTGAGAGCCCAGCAGAGAAATGTGCACCGTTGCCTACACAAGCTGTTGACAGCGCTTGTTCTTCTGCTGGTGCTGAGGTCAGCACTTCTCAACAGCCCTATACTTAACCCCCTCCCAGAAAGCACCAGCAGTGGGAAAGGCCTGGCAGGTAAAGAGTTAAACGGCTGGACTCCACCAGAGCTGTTCTTTGCAGCTCAGAGTTGTCTCTCCCTTCTGAAAGGGCATCGATACCAAATCTTGCTGCCACCAGATGGTTTGTCTCACCGTCCAATTCATCAATACCAGCCTCAATCTATCACACACGGGTTACACCTTTCCTTACCCAGGCTGCACGGCTGCTCGGAGCCCAGTAACCGGAGTCGCCCTCCCATTTCACGTTTTATGATCTTACGCTGCCTGTTGATTTCCAGCCCGACGATGGGGTCACGCTTCAGGTTATAGATCTGCAGGAGGGGAGGGAGAAACAAGCCATGTGAGCACCGTGACCTAATCAGGAAGAGTAAGACTTATTCGGTATCGATTTGGGAAAGGTGGGAAGCTTTTGTTGGTGGTGTGTAATTACCAGCCTAGAAAACACCTGCTTGGCTAGAGATACAAGAGCCTTTTCCATGGTTTCTTTTTTTTTTTTAATGGAGGCTTAATTCAGCACAGCGTCTTATCATCCTTTGAAAGGCCCTACACCCAGAACATCTTTCTGCTCCCAGCTTTTCAAGGCCAGAAACTCAAGGACTTGTGAATGTCTGGCAACTTTATCCAGTGCCACACTGGTGTGTAGCAGCTCCATTCTGTCTCTGAATGACCCGGCACATCTCTGCATCCCAGCTGCCACGATGCTCTGGACTCAGCTGCAGAAGGAGGGCATCCACATTAGAGAAGCATATTACAGCTGTGGCCAGCTGTTTCCAGATCCAGAGCTAATCTCCCTGGACTAACCCAGCTGGGTCATCTCTGTGCCACACAGACATAGCAAGGCTCAAAAATTTCCATCCCTTTTTTGGGCATAACCCAATCATTTCTAACTCTGAGAAGAAAAGGAATCACAGAATGGTTTCGGGTTGGAAGGGACCTTAAAGATCACTTAGTTCCACCCCTCTGCCCTGGGCAGAGACACCTCCCACCACACCAGGGTTCTCCAAAACCCCTCCAACCTGGCCTTGAACATTTTCAGAAACGACATACAAAGCTAGTTGAACAGCAAAGACTTATTATTATGTTTTAGCCATTAGCAAATACAGTGGTTTGAACTGGAGACCATCAGCTGCTGGGTGAGAAGGGCCAGTCGAGCAGGAGCAGGTCACACCAGTACTGGTAGCCTTCTCAGCACCGTGCAAGCCAAGAAGGCAAGAATCTGAGTCTTTATGTCTCTGTGCATGGGCAGGGAAGGATGCAGGCCCCCCAGGAGCTCTATAAACTGCCTATATTTTATAGCATAAGGTGTATTACATGGGACATCTCATCACTGGGGAATGAAAAAAGCCAGTTAAAAACCTGAGCTTTTGGGCCAGCTGTGTTTCAGCAGTCATGCTGCTGCTGTCCCTCCCAGTGACCTGCTTCCAAAGCAATAGTGACTCTGACCAGGAGCTTTGCCTCTCAAATACGAGCCCTGAGCCCTCCTGAATTTACAGCACAGGTCGCTGAACAAACAGATCTTTAAAAGCACTTTTCCACCCAAACTCTCAGGGTCAATACAAAGTTCACACGTTGTGGTAGGAACATCCGCAGGAGAAGGAAAACTCAGCAGCTGGTGAAATACAACAACAAAAAAGCACATTATCTAAAGCATAATAGGAAAGAAGCCATGGGACAGCGGGGCCAAAGGCACTGCTCTGGCACAGCAAGATACTTCTCAGGAGAGGGCAGAATCCTACCTCTTCCTCCTCTAATGTCTGACACTCAGCGCAGCACAGCCCTTCTGGGAAAAACAGCTTCATATCCCGGACAGCTATTTGATAGGATTTGGAGCCTGAGAGATAAATACAATGAGAAGATTCTCTCAGGCCATGAATTAAACATTCTCTAGACTCACGCTCATCTTTCTGAGAGATTGATGATGTGCAACTTACTGAAGTAATTGCTTTAAAGGCCAGCTGTTCTGTACAGTAATAGCAAACATTTAAAACCATTATATTTAGAATAGTTCCATTGCCTTCTTGGTATTTTCATTCTGTCCTATTATCACCCTGGTTGTTCTTCATGTAAACAAGACTCCTTCTATTTCCTAACAGCACAGTCAAGGGAACTGTGTTAAGGAGCCTGTGAAACTCTTCTATACTGGCTCCAATCCCCTGTTGTTGTTCCCCTGCTTCTGGACCACGTCAGGCTGGTCTCACTGAAGGGGAAGGAGTTACTAGGCAGGAAAAAAACCCATGCTTAATAACAATAATGTAAGTCTCAAATGTGCTGGGGGCTCTGATCTACGACAGAAGTCAGGGTTAGCATGATACATCACCACTAGGAGTACATTCTTCTGTTCAGCTGCAGTCAGGAGAGGTAAAGTGAGACTGGAACAGGTACAGAGAAAGAACGTGAGGATCACAGAAGGCATGGAGAATCATCCAAAGAGTTAAAACTACAAGACCTTGACTTGTTTGACCCAACGTGACGCCAAGCTGAGAAGAAAATCTGATTTCTGATAAACACATCAGGGTGGAAAAGGTCAGAGAAGAAAAAAGAACTACTAAAAATTCAAGTACAGGTCCTGGCACAAGAACAAACGGATACAACCCATATATGACTATATTTAAGTTTGAAAATGTAAGAAGATTTTTAGTGATCAGGGCAGTGAAGTTCTGCAACGACCATCCAAGAGGGGTGGGTGCTTATGGAAAGGAATATGTGATAGGGTTGTCCGTGAGAGAATTAACTGAGCTCAGTGACTTGAGAGGTCCCTCCAGGCTTAACATGTGAATATTTCCCTATAAAGTAACAGTGTTCTAAAGCATTACTCAGATTGTTTTGAGATTTGTGGGCGGAAAATGCTAGAGAAGGAAAAGCTATTTCTATATAAGCGGAGTTCTGATAGATTGTCAACATGCTGGCCTAGATCCATACTTCTGGGACACAAATACACAAAACACAAATATCCTCTGAAATTTTACCACCTTTTGCAGGCTACTCATGGAAAGAATCATGTCTTACTGCTCTTAGAGCACTCAGCCCTGTTTAAACTTCCTTAGCCTAGGTATGATACAGCCGGAGTCCTTCATGTAGTGGTTTATGACCCTTAGCGTTGCGCAAGTCACTGGCCCAGAAGTTGTGCTGGATTCTTTATCTACCTCTATGGCAAATCTTCTGTGCTTAAGTCATCAATGCTGTTACAGAGGACAAAAACTCTCCCAAAGCCAGCAATGTTTTACTCTCGCTTTGCCCATGGTACAAGGCTGTGTAAGATGCACGCGTAAGAGCTCTCCGGGTTCAAGAAAAAGCAGTGCACAATGACTTCATGGCACCCAGAAGAGATGAGAGCAGCACAGGGTTTCCTCTGTAGCTGAGCTTCAGAGTACTGAAACTGCACTTTTTGGTTCAACTGTATCACTGGAACCTGGTTTTTATCTTACTAGAATTTCCCCAGTCACTTTGAGAGGGAAAACACAGGTAGAGTTTGCTCTGCACCAACTAGAAATCCTCCCCAGCTGGAGGAAAAAACAGAGGAAACTTGGTATTCCCTCTAGAAAAGGAAGGGGGTCTTCCACAGTCCCCAAAATGATCACTCATGCGATAATTAAGCTCTCTGCTCAACTTGTGGGTAAACGTTTCAACATTATGGGAGGACAAGCTCTTGGATGCGCAAAGAGGTTGTCACCACACCTCTCCTTAGGGAGAGACATGTCACACCATCACAGAATGCTATAGGGCTGGAGATCTTCCAATCCAACCCCCTGCCAGAGCAGGATCACCCACAGCAGGTCCCACAGGAACATGTCCAGGTGGGGTTTGAATGGCTCCAGGGGATGGAGACTCCACCACCTCTCTGGGCAGCCTCTGCCAGGGCTCTGACACCCTCAAAATGAAGAAGTTCCTCCTTAGGTTTAGATAAAACTTCCCATGTTCCAGTTTGTGCCCGTTCCCTCTTGTCCTGTCACCGGGCAGCACTGAGAAAAGCCTGGCCCCATCCTCCTGACACCCACCCTTGAAGTATTTCTAGGTGTTGATCAGATCCCCCCTCAGCCTTCTATTCTCCAGACTAAGCAGACCCAAGTCCCTCAGTCCCTTCAGTGGAGAGACTTTATAGTCCCCTTACCATCACTGCAGGCCTCTGATGTACCCCTCTCCAGCAGTTCCCTGTCATTCTAGAACTGGGGAGCCCAGAACTGGACCCAGTGCTCCAGCTGTGGCCTCACCAGGACAGAGCTGGGGGCGGGGGAAAAACCTCCCTTCACCTGCTGGTCACTGTTCTGGCATAGCAGCTAAGGATGGTCCATACTGTAGCATGGGTATCTTATGCTTGGGGTATATGTCACCCGTTCTTAGCCACACTCAAGAGTTCTCATTCGCAAGGCAACCTGGATACACAATCACAGAATGCTACAGGGTTGGAAGGGACCTCTGGAGACCATCCAGTCCAACCCCCTGCCAGAGCAGGGTCACCCAGAGGAAACGAAGCAGAGGCTGACAGTGGAAAGGTATTGGCTGAAGAGCCCTGACTATTTCTTTTGTGTAGGTAGATCCTGCTCTTCAGTCACTCCCACAAATGAGATGCTGTGTGTAATCATGGTGAGGGATCCCTCTTGGCTTAGTCTTGGTCCTAACGATTATGATTGTATCTGATTAAAAAAGATTCTACATCAAGGGGCCGATTCTCTTGCCCAAGCTGTATACGGTGGCTACTTCATTGCCTACCAGTTCTCCTCCTCAGACCACCTGATATGGAAGAAAGGAGGGAGTGATTTGACAGCACAGAATACAACAGAAAGAGCCAAATGGATCTTGACAGAAAAGTCCGTCTGGGACCTTGAAGGCATACAGCGCCTGCTGGCTCACCTGTGTCTACAGAAGCCATTGCTTTGTTATTTTTATATTCCTGACACGCAGCACAATCAGTGTCATGCTGAGGAAAACCACTACTCGTGGGCAGTGAACTAACAGTGCTTAATTCCTGGTGAATTTTTGAATTCTACCCTTCCCTCCTTGTGGCAATACCCCAGCCCCTCTCCAGCAACGCCCTTGGCTCTCCATAGGCCCGTCTCCCCAGCAATACGTCCCGTTTTCCCATCCTTCACCCCCACCCTCGGCTCTCTCCCATCCCACCCACCAACACATCCCAGTTCCCTCCCCGCTGAGAGGTGAACTGGCACTGGCTGAGGTTCAGCAAACCAAAGATGCTGACAAGCTGGTGTGGCCCTGCTGATGTGCCAGCTGGCAAGAGAAGAGCCTCTCCGAACGGAAAACAGCTGACTTTACCCGCTTTCCTCAGTGACAGCAATTTTTGATCCCCTTCTCCCTGGCCAGTCAGGAATGTTTTGAGGTGTTCCAGGAACTCAGTACCTCGGGAGTCTTTCATCCCCTCTGTGAGACCTGGTTGCAGTTGGCCAGTGGGTGATGAAGTTACCAGGAGGGGACACACGAGCAGAGAATGGACAGATGGGTTTTTGGGGATAATGACAAACTAACCAAGCTAAAGGTGCAAAAGGACCAAGCAGCGAAGAGATGAAAGGAAATCTGTTCTGATGGAAGACAGATCTAGGGCTGTTCTGGGAAAAAAACTTTTTTTTGATATATCTTCTGGGAGAATATTTCATAGCTTGAGACGTACTCGGCTCAGGCACCAAGAAAACAATGAAAGCTTTCTAGGGAATAATGGTCTCAACTGCCTGCCAAAGCTAGAACTTTATTGACAAGGCAGGAGGTAACAGTACATAATATATTTTTCCATTAGCATGTCCAAGCCTTCAGACATTTAGTTTACAAAAACCTACCATAAAATCCATTTTGGACTGCACTGGTGCCATACTGAGCCCTCCAGAGGAAAGGATCTTGTGCTCGGGCCAGTTTAGGGTCCTCTGGCCCCAGTAAATCAATCAGCTTCTTCACAGCATTTGGCCTCTGAAGACACAGCACGAGAGCGGTGCCTGAGGTAAGGTAGGAACAATGAGCTTCTAAAGCAGCAGGATCCTGAAAAGAAATGAGAGAGAGGGAACAGGTTGTAACCAAGGGTGTTGGCGAGTGCTGAGGTACATCCCAGCCTTCCTTTCGTTAGACCCATCCCTGTTTGAAGCAAACATCTGCTGGTCACTCCCCGCTTCCTCTCCTCTTTGTAATATATGTGCTCTCTGCAGGAAGAGCTTCCAGAGTGGCCACCGAACCAGTATTCGCTGTGCCATCCAGCAGGGAAGAGGAGGTCCAGTTCCCACCCTGAGCTGAAGAAAGAGTTAAGCCCCGAGTTTAAGCCACAGCAGCTCGTGGTTTTCATCCCCACGGCCATAGATCCGCCAACGGTCGGTTTTACGCATACAAGCAACCTCAGCACTAAGTTCCTAACTTATTTTAGAATGAAGGGAAACAAAATACTATTTCTAAAAGACAGAAAAGCCTTTGCAGGGTCGGGGGGAAGGACAAAACCAAATTGCCTCTCTGCAGTTTGCTGCTGGACTTTAGATTCATGCAACGTCCTTCAGCATGATCCATCTGGACTTCTGTAAGGCTTTGGACACAGTCCCCCACAACATCCTGCTGGCCAAATTGGAGGGATACGGATTTGATGGGTGGACTGTTCGATGCATAAGGAACTGGCTGGATGGTCACAGCCAGAGGGTGGTACTCAATGGCNTTGCAGCCCAGAAGGCCAATCCCATCCTGGGCTGCATCAAAAGAAGTTTCGCCAGCAGGTCCGGAGAGGTGATTCTGCCACTTTGCTCTGCTCTGGTGAGACCTCACCTGGAGTCCTGTGGGCAGGTCTGGAGCCCTCAATATAAAAAGGACATGGACCTGATGGAACAGGTCCAGAGGAGGGCCACAAAAATGATCAAGGGGGTTGGAGCACCTCTGCTACGAGGACAGGCTGAGAGAGCTGGGGTTGCTTCAGCCTGGAGAAGAGAAGGCTCCAGGGAGACCTTAGAGCAGCCTTCCAGTACCTGAAGGGGGCTACAGGAGAGCTGGGGAGGGTCCGTTTCCAAAGGCTTGCAGTGACAGGACAAGGGGAAATGGCTTCAAGCTGGAGAAGAGCAGATTTAGATTGGAGGTTAGGAATAGGCTCTTTACTCTGAGGATGGTGGAACACTGCAACAGGTTGCCCAGGGAGGTGGTTGAGGCCTCTTCCCTGGAGATATTCAAGGGGAGGCTCGAGAAGGCCCTGGGCAACCTGGTCTAGTTGGGGGTGTCCCTGCTGACTGTGGGGAGGTGGGACTAGATGACCCCAGAGGTCCCTTCCAACCTGGACCATTCTATGATCGGGTGGAACCAATGGACATTAGCAGAATCAACAGGGTCATAAATGCTCTGGGATAAAGAGCCACATTTAATTCCTGGGCTGATGGATTACAAATACCAGGACTTTCCTTTTTGAGTTCATGAAAGGCAGCAGTCCAGCTTCTCCCAGAGGGTGGTAGAATCTCAGACACTCGTTAGGATCAGGACTAAGGAACTAGTGAGCTTAAAAGAAGGAGGCTCAGTTCAAGGGGCTGCAAGAAGCCAGTTTGCCCTCCTGCCTTAGCCACTGATGTGTTGTCTCCCTGACAGATTTCTCAACTTTTGCTTCTTCTCCAAGAGTTCTCAGTTCAGTCTGTGACCATTCCTGAGCAGAGATGTTCCTCTTGTACTCCTGCAGGTCACAGCACCCTGGGATCTTTATTTTAACCAAGGATGAGTGGCAATGATAACTACCAGCCACTGCACCAGGGTGAAGAGCCCAATTTGTGGGCTGGAGACAGAAGGTAGGACTGAGAAGCACGGGGAAAGGTGGCGAGTGCCTGGGGCAGGAGGGTACCAAGGGGCAGCAGAGCTCTCTCACAGCCTTGCTGCTTGCTTTAATTAAGCGAAACCTTGGAAAGCCAGGCTTGTGGGAGAAGTCTCCACTGAGTGCGTGGGCAGGGTGCCTGTAGCAGCCTCAGGCTGCTTCCTCCTGCCCTCTTCATCTTCAGAAAGCAACAAGAACACCCAACTCTGCCTCTCCCTGCCCTTCGTGGCATGGCAACAGCTGAGGAGCTCCGTGCCAGCACTGCACTGTCTGTACAGCTTACAAACTGAACCAACCCATGCTTATTTACTTTTTTTTTTTCTTTTTACCCCTCCACCCCCCCTCCAATTTTGGAGGAAATGAAAACAAGGGGGAAAAACAGTGTTTGATTCAGCTGAATCACATCGCTCAGCCCCCTAAAGGTTTTAATTTCTCTATGTTTGTTTATCTTCCAAAAGCACCTAGGTATGGCAACTCGCTAGGTAAAACATTTCCATAAAGAAAATCCCACCACTTCACTTAAAAATATGGAGATAAAACACTTCAAGGCCTCTTTTACTTTCCTATCGCATGAAGCCATTCAGTGACTTTGACCCAAATCTTCTCACTTGCATCCCTCCAAAACTGCAATTCCTAAGAAGCAGGCTCTAAACTGAAAACCACAGGCTCAATCCTGATACTACCCCCCCCTCCCCATATCTGAAAATGCAAAATGGTCCATGAGGAAGCCCCCCACTGTTCTTAAATTGGTCCTTCATGGAAGGGATTTCATGCAAGTTGGGGTATTTGTCATTCCTCCAGCCCCAGAGGGCACAGGAAAGGCTGGGATGTCAGTCACAGCCACAACCCTGTGAAAAGGGCTCTTTTAAGATGAGGATGAAGCATTTTGGCATGTCCTAGTGCACTGCCAAATTCTGACATTTGTACAGCTCTGTATAACAGAAAATAAGCCCTTTTGGCTCAATTTTTTTTTTTTTTTTAGTAATGTCAAAAAATACATCTATAATCCATTTTTCTAAGAGCCTTCTCTTTGGCAGATGAAGAGCAGTGATGAGGACTTCATGAAAACTTTCGAGGACTGGCCATAACATAGCGATGTTCATCCAACATCACAAACATCCGCAAAAGAAAAACGTCGAAAGACACAGTGTCTGTTAAACAGGCCGTAATAAACAAAATAGTTGTTGTAGAGTTTCTAAACAGTGCTCTTCGATCCAGGTAACACAACTCTTTTGTCTCCGTTGCGTGTCTTGCAGTTGGGTTCGCTGCCCATTGCAGGGTTTACAGGCGACGTGGTTTCTAATTGCTGCTGAGGGCGTCAGTGACTCAAGGTTTGGTTTTTTTTTTTGCTGGTTCTTCACTTCCACTCCGGGCTCTGCCAGCCAAACGATGTCTTTATTCCCATTCCCCCTTCCTCACCCTCTTCAGACCCGGGCCTTGCTGGTCCCCATGTAGCTGTGGGGAGACGGCACAAGCGTAGCTGACTGGGACCCAGAGGGCAATTCCGTTGATGCGCAGGGAGAGGAAGTTCCAGTTGTGAGCTGGCTCCCGAGGACTTAAACAGGATAAAAAAAGCAGCAAAATTCTCCTTTCTGCCTCCACCGTTAGAATCACAAGGTAGGACTGGAGAGAGTTCGTCGAGTTATTGAGTCTGGTCACCTGCCACCGAGCCTGGCAGGTAACGCCCATTGGAACAATCTGATCCTACTGTAAAAATCAGGGTTTGTTGCTAACAGCCAAAAACTGCAGCTCTCCACGGGGCTGGATTTGCTGGGTCAGCACAGAGAGGTGATACAGAGCAGAATTCCCTCCAGGAGCAGTGGCTTCCCACAGTCTGAACACCATCAGGTGATGCTAAGAGCTGAGAAAAAGTCAGCTCTATTTACCCGACTTTTTTTTTTATAAATTATTATTAGACTTCAGATAAGAAGAATTGGCACGCTCCCTTGATCAGATAACCTCAGCAAACAGGAGAGTGATCCATCATTTATTGTGTGCCCAAGGCCAAAAGCTACTCAGAAGCCGAATGTTAAGCTGAAAAAGCAATCCTGTGTCTGAACTCGTGCTGCTGAGGGTATGTGTTGATGTGCACCTACGTAATACATTTGAAAGAGGAAGGGAGATGGACCAAAATATACCCCAAACCTGCTGTCAAGTACTATCTGCACAAAACATATCACAGAGCACATGGGGGTTTTCTAGGAACTTTTGGACATGGATTTTGGATCCTGCTGCAGGTGAGGAGGAGATAAAAAGTTCCAGATGGACTTTCTAGAAGGGTCAGAGACGCTGGCTCCATCTTCTTCAACAGGAGATTTCCCACAATGTTAACAGACATTTTAAAGACAGCACCGTATCCTGTTGTCCCCTAAAGTGAGAGACAGAACGACAGCGAACGTATCTCCAATTCGAAAGCTTGATTCGAAAAACTCAGCTGTGAAAAATAGTCCTGCCTCCACCAGCTGCCACTCTAACACTTACAAGCCAGATCTTCAAACCAAACCAGTCCCAGAAGCGCACTGAGACTTTCTGAAAATCCACCTGCTTATCCCAGGAGCTCAATCTTTTCCAGCCCCCGGGAGTGAAAGCCTCTCAGATGCCTTCTGAAAACGAGAAGAGGCCCCAATCCAGCAGAAAGCATTCCCCACTGCCCCTTCCCCCTCGCCAAAGGCACTCTATTATCTCTGCTTTCTCACCTTCAAAACCTGTTGGGTTAAGGTTTTTTTTTGCACCCACGGACAAAAACCCAACAGTCTGTAACTTTTAAATTACAGTAGTCACCAGCTCTTCAAGGAAACTAAATCAATGCTCAACAGCTGCTGTAGCGTGTTAGAGAACTCCAAAAACAAGTCAGAGAACATTTTCATGGGCAAAGTCTCTCTCCAAGTTTTCCCTGCTTATCTCTACATCACTTCCCGGGGTAGGCATTTGGATTTTTTTAAAAATGTTTTTTGTTTCAGATGATCAACTAAACATTTTTGTATTTAGCTGTACAATTAAAACCCATATTCAAAGAATCATAGAATGATTTCAGTTGGAAGGGACCTTAAAGCCCACCCAGTGCCACTCCCTGGCCCTGGGCAGGGACACCTCTCACCACACCAGGGTGCTCCAAGCCCCCTCCAACCTGGCCTTGAACCCCTCCAGGGATGGGGCAGCCACAACACACATTGGAAAGTGCTTCCCCATCAACTCCAATCCCATTATATCCCTCTGACCAGTGCTCTGTGCTTTGCCATCATGCAGAAGGTATTAATTATTCCTGATTGATGGTTATGAGAGAGCACTGGCCTGGCACCATCCTGCCTTCTTCAGGAAGGCTCTATCAAGAATTTCTACGAGAGAGTACTATAAACTCCCCCAACTTAACCCAAGAGTAATATCGATTTATAAAGGCTTGTTTTCTGTAAAAAATTAATTGGTTAAATGCCTTCAGGAAAGCAATCAAATAACAAGGATTTCTTCCCCCCCGCAAGAGAAAAAAAGAAAAAGGGAAACCTAACTCCTCTAAAATGCTCAGCTTTCAGTCTCCTGGCTTTCAAAATATCTTTACACTCATCTCAGGATATATCAGGCTGGGAAAAAAAGAATTTCTCATGCCATAAAAGAGCAGAAATGCCAATTTGGTTTTAGCTAACAAAACCTGTAACGCCCCAAGATTTAAGAACCCTCTTCATTGTCTGAGAGACATTAGAAATGACAGTAACTCAGTTTTTCCTCTCTTCGCAGGTCGTTTTTACAGACTCTTGAACACATGTTCCTGGAACGGGGACTGAGTTGTACATGGAATAGAATATAATAAGGTGTATTCTCTGACAGCACAAAGGATGTTTCCCAGGTTTAACCCCGTGGAAGGGAAGGCAGGCACATGTGCAGAGGGAGTGCTGTGCTATGGGGATGTGCCCTACCTGGAACGACCTTGGGAAGGCAGAGGAGACCAGTTTTGCAGTTAAACACTCAGCATCCTAAATCACCAACTGCACTGATTCCTGGGAGCTCCGTCTTGCCTGTATCCTCCAAAGTCTTGTTTTAGAGAATCCAGGTCTCCTTCCTTACGGCATATGATAAAAGGAACCGTCAGTACATCAGCTTTCTTCGTGCCTGACCCCACTGCAGATGGGATTATTCTATACAGCTCACTTCTAACAGCTACTCAGAAATCCCAGGTGGGAATTTCTGACCTTTTTTTTGTTTGTTTGGTTTTTTTTTTCCAGGACTGGATTATTCACCAGTTACCAGAATTTCCCCACACTAAACCTAAGTGCAGCCACAGATCTGCCAGTTTCTTAACAAACCTGCTTCTCTTCAGAAGAAAGGAGGCCTGAGGCAACGTCTGCTTCCAGGTTTACGTGTTTCATCCCAACCACACGGAATTTTTCAAGGTCAAGTTTCTGAAGGATCCTCGCAAGGCTACGACTCCAGGTGCCAGGTTTGATCAGCAGCACCGTGCAAAGGATCTGGGCTCCTGGAAGAAAAACACGTTCATTGAAACCCAAAGCCGCTCTTGAAAACCCAAGTGGAACACCCAGCAGTGCTTGTTCACCAGCCTGGACAGACATCTGTAGAAGGGCGTTGCCTAAAAGCTGGCAGGAAGTCCATGAAAATTTGAGCAAAACAAGTCCGTTAATAAAATGGGGCACATAGGATTTTGGTTTGTTTGATTTTGTTGTTGTTGTTGTTTCAAAATATCTCTACAGCAGTCTGGGCTTGTAGATTAAATGTTTTGGCAAGAAAGCTGCTCTGAGTCCAAAAAGTTTACCTGGCAGGTCTGTAGGATAAGACTCGATCCTTTATATTATATAGGATAAGACTTGATCCTTTGTATTATATATTCATTTTTTTAAAAAGAGATAAAATATTCCCTTTTACATTTTTCTTTTGAACTGTAGCCATTATGTGCTATAACCCTTAAGGCAGCTACTGAGCTCTTCTTCCTCCTAGTTGAGCTGACAGAGCTACGTTTCAGGGAGGCACCGACCAGTACTGGGCCCAGTATTATTCAATATATTCATCAAGGACTTGGATGAGGGAGTGCACTGCCAGCCAGTTTGCTGATGACACCAAACTGGGAGGAGTGGCTGACATGCCAGAAGGCCGTGCTGCCATCCAGAGAGACCTGGACAGGCTGGAGAGTTGGGTGGGGAGAAATTTAATGAACTATAACAAGGGCAAGGGGAGAGTCTGGCATCTGGGCAAGAACATCCCCAGGTACCAGTATGGGTTGGGAACTGGCCTGGTGCGGAGCAGCGGAGGGGAAAGGGACCTGGGGGTCCTGGTGGGCAGCAGGATGCCCATGAGCCAGCTCTGTGCCCTTGTGGCCAAGAAGGCCAATGGCATCCTGGGGTGTATGAGAAGAGGGGTGGTTAGTAGGTGGAGAGAGGTTCTCCTCCCCCTCTCCTCTGCCCTGGTGAGACCCCATCTGGAATGTTGTGTCCAGTTCTGGGCCCCTCAGTTCCAGAAGGACAGGGAACTGCTGGAGAGAGTCCAGGGCAGGGCTACAAAGATGNTCCTGCTCTGGCAGGAGATTGGACAGGATGAGCTTTCAAGGTCCCTTCCCATCCCTGAGATTCTGTGATACAACAGGTCCCAATTCACGTTCTAAACCTCTTAGGACTGGAACTGAAAGCTCAGCACAAACTTCTTGCTCCTGATGAAGCTCTCCCAGCACAGCCACCAGCCCCCAGGAAGAGAAAAGGCAAGGCAAGAGAGCTCCGCTGTCTGATGACACGAAGTGGATTAAAAAGCAGAAAATACTACATTTTTAAATGGCAGCATTTTCAAAATTGTTAGTTTTGCTAGTTGGAAGTACCTTATTGCTAGGAATATAGGTAAAGATTTTATCCCAGTGACCTCCTTTGAAGCTTGGTGGTGCGGGAACCAGTCAGCCAGCACCCCTTACCTTCTGGTGCCTACTCCTGCCCAGGAGCACTGCAAGGCTGCGAAAACCGAGGCGTGATTAGCTGTTTGTGTACAGAAAACATCCCGTTATGTTTCCTCTCCTCCCCACTTGTAATTAGACGGAGGGGGAACGCAACGAAGCTACGTTCTTTTCAAACAGCGAGAAGCACGTTGCCGGTTCACGGTAGAGAAACATGGGATCAAAAATAACCCTCCCACACACTTGATATGGAAACTTAACCCTCATCGTGTAGGGATCCCTCCTATTCAAGATCTGCTATTTTTATTATTTTATTTTTCCCCCATTTTCCTCGTTCTTGAAGGGAAAGGTTTAAATGCCATAGCAACAGCCTGCAAGCGCGGGAGCAAGCCGCTCGCGTCCCCTCAGCCGCTCTCACGCACAACGGCAATCTCTGCTCCCCACTTACATAAACCTTTGGTGTCCTCAAGATGTTTTACCCACCATCTGCTCCGTTTCTGGGCAAACAGATTCATTCTTGCACGGTGTGAATCACCACAGGCTGCGTATTTATCTCCTTTAGACGCTTCAGGAGGGATTTGTCACTTTGCCACCTTGGTCTGGGCAAAGACAAGTGGTGAAAACAGGTGGGGACACCTTGTCACCTCGAGTTGGTTTCTTCTCCCCGGGCGATTGTAAGTGACAACAGTCAGAGAAAATCCCGCTGTCTGTCAATGGAACAGACTCCACTGATGGTAAATAACTGGAGGTGCCTGTTCGGCAGCCCTCACATGCTCCTGATTTCCATCTCCAACTGCTCCGTGGCCTTTCTGGGTTTGCCCAAATTGCCTGGCTTATTTCTGCTTTGTATTATTTTTAGATCCCTTCCTCGTGGCCAACAGCTCTTTACCCCCCAAAATTGTCACGTGGGTTCTGGTTTCATACTGGAGCAGGACCAAAACACTGTTTATTTTTTACACTATTTATATATAATACTTTAGATACGCTTGTGGCTTAAAATAAGTGTCAACTCAAGAGAAGCAAACATCAGATCTCCTGGCACGTTTAGAACAGAGAATGTGTATCACTGCGTGCATTCAAGCCTCAGGAAACAGATATATTCCTTTTGCTTATTTTTGGCTGGTTCATTCAGAAGTGTTAGCTCTACAAAGCCCTTACCCAACCACATTTTTCTATTCGCTCTTCTCTCACCTGTTTGCAAGTAGGAAAAGAGGGATTCTGCGTGGCTTCGCTGGCTCTGCCCTGCTAAATAAGAACAGCAGATAGATCTGAGTCAGCAGAACGCATGTTCTGGGACAACCATTAGAAAATGTTGCCATCATCTCCACATACTGCAGCCAACATCGCTAGGACGTTGAGCCTGGGAAGAGGGGAGGAGTTGGAAAAGCT
Organism: Nycticryphes semicollaris; assembly: GCA_013400055.1. Classification (NCBI taxonomy): domain Eukaryota; kingdom Metazoa; phylum Chordata; class Aves; order Charadriiformes; family Rostratulidae; genus Nycticryphes; species Nycticryphes semicollaris. The sequence continues at coordinate 143,407 of VXBJ01001173.1, forward strand.
GTCTTAAGAATCATTTTTATTTCTCATTATCCTCCTCTGATTCAATTGGAAATAAATTTCCCCAAGTCAGGTCTGCTTTGCCCATGGACGGTACTTGGTGGCGCTGAGAAGGGGAGGGCTCCGGTGGGCACCTGGTGTCCAGCCAGGGTCAGCCCAACACATCTGTGTATTTCAGGCAGGAAGAGAGTGGCTAAAGGTAGTTTTTAAGCTACCTTTGTACTCCCAACACTTCAGAGTCAAGTCAGAAGCTGCCTTGCCTCCAGAATCAGTTCCAGAAGCTCAGGGTTTTGATTAATGTCCTCTTTCGTGCCCTTGCAAGCAGCAGAAAGACTGTGTCTTCTGACTGCACCCCTACCCAGCCCAGAGCTGCTGCTCGGTCCTTTGCTGCCGATAAAACCTCAGACATGGACCTGTCAGAACGAGTCCAGATGAGGGCCACAAAGATGCTCAGAGGGCTGAAGCCCCTCTGCTATGAAGACAGGCTGAGAGAGCTGGGGTTGTTCAGCCTGGAGAAGAGAAGGCTCCGGGGACACCTTAGAGCAGCCTTCCTGTACCTGAAGGGGCTACAGGAGAGCTGGGGAGGGACTCTTTGTCAGGGAGTGGAGTGACAGGACAAGGGGTGACAGGTTTACATTGGAAGAGGGGAGACAGAGTTAGAGTTTTCTTCAATCTATTTTAAGAGCATAAAATGATTTGGTTCTATCCAAGAAGCAACTGGTGCGTATTTTTGGTCTTACCTCTGGGCCTTTTGCCAGGTGGGGGCAGGTATCTCATAGCAGGGCGGTGTTCTGCGTCTGTAAAAGCAAGGAGATATATTTTTGATGGATTCACAGATGGGGACCTTCACTTTTTGGAGTGACAAAGGTGATTTTATTTAGCAGGGGAAAAGTCAGACATTTTACTAGCTGTGAAATATTGAAGAGCTTCTTCTCCAGTGCAAAGACCTCTTCATTCCTCCTACAACAACGAAAAACAGGAGGGAAAAATGTAATGACCTTATAAAAGGGATAGCGCAGGATGGTGAAGTCACGCTTCAGCTCTGCTGACGACTTTTGTGGGGAAGAGGATGATTTCATGGATGATTAGAGGCCTAGAGCATCTGTCTTAGGAGGAAAGGCTGAGAGACTTGAGTCTTTTTAGTCTGGAGAAGAGAAGGCTGAGGGGGGATCTCATCAACACCTAGAGATACTTCAAGGGTGGGTGTCAGGAGGATGGGGCCAGGCTTTTCCCAGTGGTGCCCAGGGACAGGCCAAGAGGGAACGGGCACGAACTGGAACTTAAGAAGTTCCACCTAAACGTGAGGAGGAACTTCTTTGCTGTGAGGGTGCGAGAGCCCTGGCAGAGGCTGCCCAGAGAGGTGGGGGAGTCTCCTTCTCTGGAGACATTCAAACCCACCTGGACATGTTCCTGTGGGACCTGCTGTGGCAGGGGGTTGGACTGGATGATCTCCAGAGGTGCCTCCCAACCCCATAGCGTTCTGTGACTCTGTGAAAGGCCCTGTGATTACAATCTCCCTCAATAAAGTGATCTCACAGTTCTGCTTCCCTCTTGTCCTTCCTTTGAGTCTCAAGATGACTTTAATGAAGGGCAGCAATGCAGGAATTCTTACAGTTTTATACACTATATGGACTATCTGGTGCCTTCTTTTTCAAAGGCCTCCTCTTCTTGCTCTCCAATCTCACATAACACACCCACGTAGTTCACTGTCAAATCTAACTTTTTGTGAGACTGAAATGAGTATCTTTTTCCCCACACTGTCACATTTTCTTCTCTCTATTCAGTAAAGCCAGTCTGACGCTCCACAAGTGCTGCCTGTTTGACACAAGCACCTCAGTTCACGTTGACAACAAAGGACTTTTCTTCCCCACAAAAAGATAGGACAAGGGCTGTAAATTGCAGAGCGTGAACGTGCTTATGGAACAGCATCACTTCTCCTCAGCTGACACACGGTATTTCCACAACCTTGATTTATCTCTGCGTCTGAATAATCAGAACTTGTCGGGCTTAGAACTGTTTATCTCTAGGTGTGAGGCTTCCCCAAAAATGGAGGGGGTACACCGATGTATTTCATATTAAAAGAAAACAGCGGGAGCTTGTACCCTGCTGCTCCAAACCATCCAATACCAGTAACGCCACAGTCTGCCCGGTTATTTAGTGGGAAGAGGTGCAGCTATGCATTTCTCGCTGCAGCAGGAAAACAGTAGGTTTCCTACACTGAAGGATCAATGGTAGCACACATCATATGATGTCTGAGAAGCTTTTGACAGCAACGGTTGCCGGTCCTCATGAACTCTTTCTTCTCTTCTAGCATAAAAAGAAATTCTCAGGAAATCTGCTTTCCTCAGTACCTTTGTCTCCCTGAGTACAAGGGCAAGGTTGGAGCAGCCAACCCCAACAAGTCAGGCACCCCAATTAAGTCAAATTAGGACAGATCTTGGCCTCTGTTTCCCAGTTTCTCTTATATCCAGAGACAAAATGCAGAGCTGTTATTTACTGGTCCTGCCAACGGCTGAAATACCTATTCAGTATCTACAGAGCACCTTGAGATCTTCGGGAAGGGCACCAGGCCACGCACAGCCAACTAAATTAACAGACCAACTTGTAGATGACCTCAACTGGCTCCTGCTGATTTTAGATCCCTCATCATTATTCAACCAAGCACAGAATTTAACCCCAAATTATTAACTTTTTCTGTGCCTGAGGAAAAACCCACAGCAGTGAAATCTGTTGCCCAAGCTCAACAGTTCCCAAACACACCTGAGGATGTTATAAACAGTAAAAACATGTCTTACCCATCACAAAATCAGCCTCTGTGAAGAAAAGGGCGGCTTGTCTGAATGTCACCTCCGGGGTGAGGGCCATTACTGTCTGTAGAAGATTTTCATCTCTGTTTAGCTTCTCCCTACGCTGCATTAATCTCTTCAATGTGTCTGCAAGAGCTCTGAAGGCGTCGATCCGCCGTATCGCACACACAAGGACAGGGTTTGACATTAGAACATGGAGGCTTCTTTGCCAGGAAGTGTCCCCAACCTCAAAAGGGGTTATTTCTCTGGCCTGACATCGAGTGAGACGGGGCAACCACTTGAGTCCTAGGAGCTCACATCCCGAATCGGGTCCTTCTGCAAGTCAAGAGGAACCTGTTTAGCATCAGTGGACAGCACAGGTTTTCTATGGGAGACAAATGCTCTAAATTCAGATTGATTTTTTTATTGTACCAGACAACAAGTTCCAAAGCTGCTTTGACTTTGCCCCCTGTCGCCCCCAATATGGACCGTAACACGGATATAGAAATATACTGGGAAAAAACCACAAGATACAAGTGCTAGGAAATGACATTACAGAGAAAATAAAAAAAATGGGCTATCTGGGAACTCAACAGGGAGCTGCAGAGAATAAGTGTCATGATTTGATTAGAGAACACCGCTAATGGAGGAAAGCTGAAAGGGAAACACTGAGAATACACTAATAACAATATGGTTTGACACAGAATAATCCATAATTATAGATCCTTTAACACCTCTCATAACATTCCATTTTAAGCCATATTCATTATAGTAATAAGCTACAATTTAATGCTGCCTCATCTCTAAAGTAGTTTTAATGTGGTTGTGTTTGTAAGGTAGCCCTGCTTCCCACATAGCAAGATAACTTCACAAAGTTCAACCAAGCCAAGTGCAGGGTTCTGCACCTGAGACGTGGCAACCCCAGGCACAAATACAGGTTGGGGGGAGAATGGCTGGAGAGCAGCCCTGAGGAGAAGGACTTGGGAGTGATGGTGGATGAGAAGCTCAACACGAGCCGGCAGTGGGCACTGGCAGCCCAGAAAGCCAACCCCAACCTGGGCTTCATCAAAAGCAGCACGGCCAGCAGGGCCAGGGAGGTGATTCTACCCCTCTGCTCTGCTCTGGAGCCCTGTGTCCAGCTCTGGAGTCCTCAACATAGAAAGGACATGGATTTGTTGGAATGGGTCTAGTGGAGGGTTGCAAAGATGCTCAGAGGACTAGAGCACCTCTGCTATGAGGCACAGGCTGAGAGAGATGGGGCTGTCCAGCCTGGAGAAGGGAAGGCTCTGGGGAGACCTTAGAGCAGCCTTCCAGTATCTGAAAGAGAGCTGGAGAGGGACATTTTGTCAGGGAGGGGAGTGACAGGGCAAGGGGTAACAGCTTTAAATTGGAAGAGGGGAGATTTAGATTAGATACCAGAAAGAAATCCTTTCCTGTGAGGGTGGTGAGATCCTGGCCCAGGTTGCCCAGTCCCTGGAGGGGTTGAAGGCCCGGTTGGAGGGGCTTGGGGCAACCTGGTTTGGTGGGAGGTGTCCCTGTCCAGGGCAGGGGGTGGCACTGGGTGGGTTTTAAGGTCCCTTCCAACCCAAACAATTCTATGGTAAAAACAGCTGGACAGGATAAACTTTCCTGACCAACTTCTCTAACCCTCCCCAAGAACTGGGATCACCTGCGCTCTGAGACGAATTATTGCTCCCAGGAAGAAGTATCTGGTGGAGGAGGTCTCCAGCACTCTTCATGGCATCCATTCCAACCACTGCCAGCGTGACAACTTGCTCCATTTCAGGTTCAGAAGCGTACGTTCGATTGCAGAAAAGATGCAGAAGGATGTTACGGGGGTCTGGCACCTCACTGAGGTCTCCTCCTACACAGGGAGATCATCAAAACAGAACTACTTACCCCACAAAAAGAAATATAAAGTCTTTTTTAGTGGGAAGGAATTGACTGACTCCCAACTGAGCAGCCAAAGTGTCCCCACTGCGATGCAGCTCCTCACGTCAGGCTCAGCAGGGCTAGAGGGAGAATCACACATGAGGAGCAGTATCACAGCAAACCCTTCCTAATTAGTCACACTCCTTAAGTGGAACTACTTTTTGCCCCGTAGAACCAATCGTCTGTTCAATCCCAATTTTAATATCCTTATTCACACCATTAGGCAGAGTTGGTAGATCTATATCAAAGTTATTTAAGGCATCAATTTCAGATTGATAACTAACGACTGCCTTCATATTAAATCAATATTTCATTTGCATTTCTAGAAGATTATGTAACATACAATTGAAGGCTAAATTGGGGACTTTTATACACCATACATATAACCCTGGTCCTGCTGAGACCAGAACAGCCTGCAGAGCACCCGACCCATCAGTAATCTGTGTTTCACTGCAGGATTATTTAAGCAATTGCATAGATTAACAGTTATCTACTTAGTTATTCCTACATCTTAACACTTCATAACGCAGAAAAGGGCGGATGACATGCATCTGGTTATTATTTTTCCTCATGATTCAGTGGGAATTTGGTTTGGAGAGCAATATACTTCAATTAAAAATCCTGATATCCTAAATTTAAAGTGATTTAATTAAATAAACCTGTATTAGCCTACTGAATACATAAGAAAACACTACCTATGGCTAGTGAAATAAGCACCTGGCTACCACGACCTCCCAGTGTACGGCACCAGTGGGTTTAAGACTCTCCTACCTGTTTGAGTCACAGATTTATAACAGAAAACACGTTCACTTGCTTTTTCAAGTCCCATCCATTTCCCAGCTTTGAATGAATGAGTTACTGAAGTGAATTCAACTGTACAAACTAAAATTAAGAACATCTGAGCAAAGTGAAATGACAAAGTGCTTTCTCTGTACCTACAGAGGAACTACAGCTGCCAATGTTTATCACTTCAGCAAACTGGAGTTTTACATGCTTAACCACCAATTTATCTCATTTTGACTGCTCTTGAAACTTTGGCAATAAATACATATTTATTGGATATTAATCTTTTAATTACTGTAGGTTTAAGGCTTAATTGGTTGTTATCATGTCATACTAAATTATTTATTTTGCCACGTGTGCTTTAATTTACTTTGAAAAGGTATTTCCATTCCATTTTCCTATCGATTCTTCCATTCACTACCCAGCAAAAGAAGACATCCAATTAGAGCTACCATGATTGACGCGCAGCGGAACGCTAAATGAGTTATTATAGACAACAAGCATATTCCAAATGTTCCTATTGAGGAAAATCCCCTAATGAGGTTGTCAGACCTTATAATAAAAACCAGAATAATGCGTTTGCCGTATGTTTGACGTACCCAGTGTCTCCATCAAGGCCTTGCTGTAAGGAGCCCCATGAAAGCACACAGCAGGGTCTGGCTGGCTGCTCTGCCCACTGCCAAGGAGGCCTTGCTTGGCCAGTTCACCCATCAGTCCTGCACACAGGTGGAAAGAAAAGGTGAGGAATACAGAGCTCTGCTGCAGACTGCTGTGAAAACACTCTTCTTATCATAGAATCACAGAATGGTTTGAGTTGGGAGCCCACCCCGTGCCACCCCCTGCCCTCGGCAGGGACACCTCCCACCACAACCAGGCTGCTCCAAGACCCCTCCAACCTGGCCTTCAACCCCTCCAGGGATGGGGCAGCCACAGCTTCTCGGGGCAACCTGGGCCAGGCTCTCACCACCCTCACACCAAAGAACTTCTTCCCCACATCTCAGCTCCATCTCCCCTCTTCCAGTTTAAAACTGCTACCCATCATCCCATGACTCCCCCGTCCCTGATAAAGAGTCCCTTGAAATGCAGCTCAGTCATCCCCTCTCTCTTAAGTCATATTTATTTACAGCGGGGAGAGGAGCTGTTGAAAACTGAGACTTGGCCACAGCTTTCTCTTGGACACCCCTGCTTTGTGACCAGCTCCCCAGTTGTTTCTGTCACCTCCCAACTCCTGCTGTGCACCGAAATGTGACACAAACGCACAGAAGACATTACACAGCTCTTGAACTGTAAGAAGTGTCTTAAATAAGCTGGTGTCCCCAAGGAAGAGGAGTCACAGATCCCAAACCCATTGCTCAAGTGCAAGTGTCTTACGCCTCAAGCTGCAAGTGTCCTGCATCCAACAGAGCCTCCAACACGGAGGTGATGCCAGGCTACAGACCTGAGCAGAACCATCTTGTTCTGCTCATCTGACTCCCAGTCTGGAAAATAATCCAATTCCACGCCACTTTCACAGACACTAAGTGCTCGGAACTAGCAAGCTCTCAGTTCCCATTCTTCCTCCGAAAGGCTGGGCTGTGCCCAGGCACTCCACACAGGATACTTCCCCAACAATCGCTTCAGCCTCCTGTGATAATATTTCACACCACGCTTTTAAAGGCTTGTTATTTTTTTAAACGGCTTCGTATACATCTGATTGCTTTCTACCACACAAGCCTGTCAAAAATCCACTGTCGTGCAGGGCGGGAAATGGATTATTAGCGCTGGAGGCTGATGGCAAACCTGAGCTGTCAAACGTAGCCCTGACAAGAGATTGGGAGCTTCTACCGCTGACAATCACCCGTCTGCTTGTCAAAATTCAGGTGGCAGCAGCCACCAACACACGTGCCACCGCAGCGCCGCCACAGCAGCATCACTTGCTGTTTATTCAAAGTCAAGGCAGGGTAAAAGGTAAAGCTTGGGCAAAAAATGTTGTGGGATCTGATCCTCCAGACAGAGGTTCACCACCCAAAGACACCCATCTGCTCCGTTTCAGGAAGGACTGTGGGATATTCCTTTGTTTTGAAAACTGAGCAGTTTTCAAGACCTTGGAGGGGGAACTGCTTTTCAGGGGCACTGGTTACAAATGGAAAGAATTCTTAGTGTGGGACTTACCCAGTTCAAATCCTAGTGCTATTCTATACTCCCTGGGGTGCATCGAGAAGAGGATGGCCAGCAGGTCAACCTCCCCCTCTGCTCTGCCCCAGAGAGACCCCATCTGGAGCACTGGGTCCAGTTCTGGGCTCCCCAGTTCTAGAAGGACAGGGAACTGCTGGAGACGGGACAGCAGAGGATCACAAAGATGATGAGGGGCCTGGAGCATCTCTCTTACAAGGAAAGGCTGAGGGACTTGGGTCTGTTTAGTCTGGAGAAGAGAAGGCTGAAGGGGGATCTGATCAACACCTAGAAATACTTCAAGGGTGAGTGTCAGGAGGATGGGGCCAGGCTTTTCTCAGTGGTGCCCAGACAAGAGGTAACGGACACAAACTGGAACATGGGAAGTTCCATCTGAAGATGAGGAGAAACTTCTTCCCCGTGAGGGTGTCAGAGCCCTGGCAGAGGCTGCCCAGAGAGGTGGAGGAGTCTCCTTCTCTGGGGACATTCCAATCCCACCTGGACACGTTCCTGTGGGACCTACTGTGGGTGACCCTGCTGTGGCAGGGGTTGGACTGGATGATCTCCAGAGGTCCCTCTCAACCCCATAGCGTTCTGTGATTCTCAGAGGCCAAACCAAACCTTATGTGGCAAGAACATCAGCTTTCCCTCTCCATAGCTCTGGAATATGGAATAAGGTATCTCTCTGGATCACTTCTGAAGTGACCACAGAACACATGGAAAGAGGCATCTGCAAAATCTGTCCACAAAGGAAAAATAAATCCAATTTCTCTACAGTGACAGAAAACTTTCTACTTTTCTGGAATATCCTTTGTTCTGGTGCCCATCTGCATATTTCTAGTGGAAATTTCCTCAGGCAAAACACAAATACTGTAAACATCATGTGTGGCACTCTGTGAGAAAAGCAGCAGCAACTGTACTTCTTTAATGAGCAACTTTCCTCGGGTCTACAGGCGGCAGGTGACATGGCACTGCAATTAGTCTGCCATGATTAATCCACTGTGTCTGTACATGTTTTCAGAACATTCTGTGATAGTCTCGGGAGAAAAAGCAGAGGACTTTTTGAATTGTCTTTTCTCCAAACCTCTAAATGTTCTTTTCTATTGTGGGTAGATTAAAGGAAGCAGTCGGGCAGTGGATGAATGGCTCCATCGGGAGCTATTTGTGGCAGTGTTAATGGAGAGGTCAGCAACAGCCATCTTCTTCTCTCTGGTCCAAAGGGGATGTTGCAGGAAAACAGATGCAGGAATAGATTCTCCTGCTGCAGACAACTGCCAGAGCAGGAAGAAGCAGGAAGGGCGAGTTTGTTCTTTCTCCCCTCCTGATCACTGCTGCTGCTTGTGAGACCATCATCAGCTCATCCTTAAGAAAACCAAATATCGTTTTTCCTGAACTAGAGCCTCAGAACAGAGTCTCAGTCAGGTAAGATGACTTGGGGCAGCAACTTGTCTGGGTTTTGGCAGCCCCTACATAGGAAATGGGTTACAGTTCAGATGTTTGGAAGTCACAGGTATGCAGAGCTCAGGGCAGAGGCCGATAGGGTGAAGGTGCTGTCCTCCAGCTCATTGGCACAGACGTATTTTTGCCACCCAACTTCTGTGTGCAATAAGAGGAGGCTATCAAGGTGATGAAGCCAGGGTCTCTTCAGCTTGGAGAAGAGGAGACTGAGGGGTGACCTCATGAATGTTTATCAATATGTAAAGGGTGAGTGTCAGGAGGATGGAGCCAGGCTCTTCTCAGTGACACCCAGTGATAGGACAAGGGGCAATGGGTGCAAGCTGGAACAGAGGAGGTTCCACTGAAATATGAGGAAAAACTTCTTCCTGGTGAGGGTGATGGAACACTGGAAGGGGCTGCCCAGAGAGGTTGTGGAGTCTCCTCTGGAGACATTCAAACCCCGCCTGGAGGCATTCCTGTGTGACCTGCTCTAGGTGTTCCTCCTTCAGCAGGGGATTGGAGTGGATGACCTTTCAAGGTCCATTCCAATCTTGAGATGCCCACTCTACTCTAAGAGGAGTAGAGTGGAAAGCCAAGAGACGAGGCTCACAAATTCAAAATGGAGAAGATTCCAACTTGACATAAAGGAAAACCAGTTGCCCATAAGGATGGTCAAGCAGTGCAACAGAGGCCCAGAGAGGTGGCGGAACCTCCATCCTGGCAGATTTTCAAGACCTGACTGAAGAAGCCCTGAGCATCCTGATCTGAACTCATTGCTTATGCTGCGTTGAGCAGGACACTGGATGAGAGACCTCCTGAGATTTCTTCCCACATGAACTACTCCATGATTCCAAGTTCAAGAGGGCTCCAGTGTTAAAGATCAAACAGCTGAGAAAGACCAACCTGCTCTGCTGGGTATGTAGCAGTGACCAATTTACACATTGCTGTGGAGATATGTACAACAAAAACTACTCTCAATGCATCCTCCCCACGACGTTAACACCTGTGGTTCGACTGTGAACGTTGTGCTCACATGCACTGAAACTCAAACCTTCTTTTCTGAGGCTGTCGGGCAGTGAAAGCGTTACCTTTTATCAGGGCAGGAATGTGACGAGCAGCATTCTCCTTTCTCAGCAGCAAAACGAGACAGTGCAGGCGGGGTTCAACAGAGAGCTCTCCTCCTGCAGAACCATCAGGTGAACTTAAAATCTTGCTGGGGCAAAATACAGCCATCTGAAATAACAAGGGGCAAATTAGACTCTAAATCCAGAAGTAATCCCTACAGGGCTCAAGCAAATAGTTAAGTTATGGTGGCATAACAAGATAAAGCTCAGCAGCTGAACCACAGTAACCTCCAGTCACTAGGTGTTCATGCATCATCTATCAACGAGACAAAGAAACTTAATCTAAACCTCAGGGAAAAGGCTCAACCTTAAAATATTCCACCCTGCAAGTGGGCTGGACTAAAACCACAAAGTTACAACTCGGCTAGTGTGGTACCATCCTAAGTCACCCAGGCCAAAATGATCTTAAAGTCCCAAATGGAGGGATGGTTTTTTAGAAACATTTAGCTCCAAAAAACACATTGAAGCAGTATTTGCTGCCGTTAACTTCTTAAATGGCCATTTAGGAGCCTGCTCCAAATATTTGGCTATTTGGGCTGTAATATTCAATAAATCAGTTCTGTTTATTCTACAAAACATTCTGGGCAGGGACAGTGCTACTCCACAGGCTTGAGCACAGAACAAGCAGAAAAGAGGGGCTTTGCACGCAGTTTCGTTTGCAAAATGATGCATTTCCTGATGGGCACAGCAAATCGTGCCCTAAAGGTGATAACTGAAAGGAAGGGGTCTGCTCCTTTGGAAGGGAAAGTGTCCTATGATTCCCAGGGGATTTATCATGTATAAAGTGTAAAACTGGACCTCTTGCATATGTTAAGTTTGACTGAAATCTTAGGTTTGCGATTAGGCTGACCTGTCAAAATGCCAAGTGCACTCTTAACCCAAATCTATCATCACGTTAGAGCTTTAGAGAATAAAAGCTATCATTTTTAACAACAGAAAAGCTCTTTTTGCAACCCATCCGGAATGTATCAAACCAGGGGACTTGGTGCTGAAAAGCCCCAAGCTGTGCCAGAGGGGCTGTGAAACTCATAATCAAACATCAAAACAGATGGAGACTATTCTCCCGAACACGTCTGCAGATCAGAAATTGTTGTTTTGGTTTACGTGGCTACTGCCCGCTCTTGCTTATTTTGAGATCAATGGTAAAATTCAGGTTGGCCTTAGTAGGAGGTGGCCGGATTAGGAATTTACGCTTCTGCTTTCAGTGAGAGGTGGAATTTTCCTCCTAAAGAAAAAAGAGACAGCACTTGAAAACCACCGCTCACAGGAAAAGAGAGAACAGAGGTGGTGGCTAAAGGGTAAAGAAAGACTGAGTGGCCTTGAGAACTCTTACTAGAGGAGTGTAGGCTCACACATCCACAAGCTCACGGCCTCATTAGCTGCAGATTGACTGGTAAACTCAAGGTGTACAACTGCCCTGTGCCTGCTCTCCAGTACCTGGCTCGTTGTCATGCTCAATGCAAGGGCTTGCTCGGGCGAAAGCTGCTGTTGTCTGACTCCTTGCAGAAGAAACCCCCAACGGCTACAGACCGAGATCACATCACCGTATGCGTGAGGAGGTACCATAGGTGACACCACCAGAATGATGTCCCCTAGATCAAAAGAGAGGGTAAGGAAAGCAGTGTGTTATTTCCACAGGAGCCGTGGTATCGATGCAAGGCAATTCGGCGCAGGGGCTAGTTCCAACTTGAAGCACATCCCAATTGGTGACACCTTTTATGGCCGATTTGCTTTATCCAGCTCATAACGATTGCTATCAGAGGCCAACCTAGAAGAGAAAAGCTTATGGCATCATCAGTAATATATTTATGAATCATCTACTCCGGATAGTCTGTCTCATCAGGTCTATCAAGCTGTGAGCTATTCATCTCTCTGCGAGGTACCCGTCTTGCAGCTCATGTGCCAGCTGTGTGTCAGTAGTCCCCACTGGGTTGGCTCTGAGTGTCACCTTACAGCTGGCAGTCCTACAGCCATCAGTACCCTCAGGGACTAAGGCCCCAGTAAGCCTGGCCACACTGAGGGGCAACTAAAATCAGTTGGTCCTAGGCCGTAGCGAGCTTTTATAATCTCATAGAATCACAGAACAGTCTGGGTTGGAAGGGACCTTAAAACCCACCCAGTGCCACCCCCTGCCCCGGGCAGGGACACCTCTCCCACCACATCAGGCTGCTCCAAGCCCCCTCCAACCTGGCCTTCAACCCCTCCAGGGATGGGGCAGCCACAGCTTCTCGGGGCAACCTGGGCCAGGCTCTCACCACCCTCACACCAAACAACTTCTTCCCCACATCTCAGCTCCATCCTCCCCTCTTGCAGGGGCAAACCCTTCATCCTCATCCTGCTTCCTCTTCTCTCTTTAACCTTCATCCCAGAGCTTGCTTTGTGGCCTGGCCTCCTGAATATTTGGACCACCTGTGACCATGTCCTCACCTCACTCTTTGGATTGGTATCATCTATCCTTGGTCATCCAAACAATGGTACCAGCTCACTCTCTCCTACCTCATTTTTATCCACTAAGTCTGGCTGCTCCTGCTCTCCTTGCATCCCTCATCCCAGCAGATAAGCTTGTAGAAACAACTGGAATTTACTTTGGGTTAAAACCCTGGGTTTTTAGACTCCTGCTTCCTAAGTTGAACCCAAAGCTGACTGCCAACAGTGTGGCACACATGCTATGAGCAAACTCAGGAAGAAAGAGCCTACAAGATCCCCCAAGCAGCATCTATGCCCTGCCTCAGGTACTACAGGACAAGCTCAAGACTTTTCCCTGAAGACTCTGATCTAATTGAGGTCTTTGCTTCATTCTGATCTTATCTTGGGTCTAGGCTTTTACCATCACCTTCATCATTACGCTGTCCTAGTCCTAATATAGCCTTTTTTCTGTACACAATGCACATTCAGGTCTCCATAACCTGCCAAGAGCGAGCTCTGAAGACAAATCCTCAGTATCACTTCTACATGGGTTTCCTTCTACACCACCCCATTAATTTCTCTTACCTCCAACCGTGAATATAGAATGAGGTTGGAGTATTTTAATCTCCGAGACCCAATTCCACTTGGTTTTTAGGGGTAGGAGTATCAGCAGTGAACATTTCTTTCAAGTTCTAGACTTTATGATATGAATATCTGTCCCCTCCCAGGATGTGACCAAGGCTCAGCTTGTAGCTCAAAGCAATGGCAACAGAAGAAGGGAAAGCTTGTGTTTCTTACTAAGGATGGGGCACAACTTGGGTTCCTCTCTAGATAAAACTTTTATAAAAACATTTTTCACATGCACATATCCCAAATAAGCCAGAATACCTGCTCAGGTCAGTAAAACTTTGATTAATAGAAGGGGAAGATCTATCTGGTGAGATCAGCAGTATATGTTTTCTAAATCCTCTGCATGGATACATCTTCCCATCTCCAGGAGAAGCTGCAGGGGACTTGAGGGAAGGAGTCAGTGAATGTTTCCTTTCCTGAAAACCCCATCGGGTGTCTGCTCCCAGACCAGATTTTCAGCTTCTCTTCCGAGAGTCATGATCCAGTTCTCTCTCTGAGAAGCAAAGCATGGAAGTGACTTCCCGAGTCCAAATACAGATGGAACGTGGTGTAGTGTAACTCAGCAGCCCACAGCAAATGTGAATCATTAATGGCCATAAAAGGAAGGGGAGGCAGAAAATGTGAGTCATTCCATCAGCAGCAACCAGCTGCCATCAATACCAGTCCCAAATAACGCAGAGCCAATGGCTGGCTGCCAAGCTACCTGAGCTAACATGCCCAGTTGTATGAGTTACAAGAGTGCATCTCAAAAGGTGGGACTTTTTTCTTTTTCCTTCTCCATTTTCTTCCTGTCACTTTCTGTTCCCTTCATCTATTTGGCTTATGCTTTCATTCTTTTCTCATACACCCTTTCCTTTGGTGAATTTTCCCCATCATTTTTCGTGCCTTCTTTCTCTGTCAGTGCAATCCTGCTTTCCTTCTCCCCAGCAGCTGCTGAGCTTTCGCTCCCCTCAGTTGTTTTGTTTCCCTCTCCACCCTGGCTCCCCCTGCCATGAAACTACGCTCGACTGTGGGAGTAGAAACCAGACAGAGATACTCTAATAGCCTTGTCTGAAAATCGCTCCCACCCGAGATGTGCTGGGTCTGTCAGCACGTTGCCTTTCTGCAGGAGACACCCCGCCGACACCACACAGATCCTTCTCAGCCCCGCGTCAGGCCTCACGACTGCCAACCCAGACAGTTGCTGCTGAAAGGTACAAATTCAGAACCTGGAAGACTCCTCCTACAAAGGGAGAAAGAAGGATTTGGGCAGAGCCAGGCGACAGCCAGTGAGTATTAGCCCCATGAAGTGCTTGTTTTTCTGACTGAGTGGTGAGTCCTGCCGTGAAAAATAAGTCCTGGCCATTTTCATACCTACAATGATTATATTCAGCTCTTCACCAGTAGAGGCAGATGATCTCTAAGCAGTTAAACGTGCAGTTTAAAGACATTCTTAGGTCTTCACGTGATGTTTCTCTGATGAACCAGTCCCCATGTGCAGAGATTTCTTGTCAGGTTTTTTTTTGGTTGTTTTGTGTGTGGGGGGGGTGGGTTCCCTTATGGTTTTTTCTTTACCCTTCAGTGAAATCTAAGCAGCCTACAGGACTCCAGCAGCTACTCCCATGGAGGAAGATGAGGTGACAACATTCCTCTGTCATTCATTTTAGGCAACGGTGGTGTTTCACTAGAAATCCCAGGTCACAGCACTGCACAATCCAGGGAGGCAGGATTTCCTCAAACGGAGGGGGGTGCTGGAGTCAAGTAACATTGTTAGCGAAGGAGAACCGCAAAACCTCAGGATTCATTTCCTAACACTGACCTTTGGTAGTTGCGACAAGCATCGCTGTAGGTCGAGACAGCACCTTGCCTTGGAGATTGACCTTTTCTTCATCTGCCTCTGCCCCAGGCGATGAAGGACTCTGAAAGCTAAAGAAAAACAATATAAAAGGTTTTACACCAGGTTCTGACTCAAACCTACTTTCTGCAGCAAACCCAGGGCCACAGAAGCATCTCTGGTAAAACTGCTTTACTGGAGAAGCCATTTCAATCCCTTGTCCATGACACAAGCTGCATCAAGGTCTCTCTGGCTGAACATCTTTTTATATTTCTCCCCCCAAGGTTCTCTGTGTTCAATCAAAAGCAGCTAATGCAAAGTAACCAGCTCAGCAAAAAATACCTGAGAATCAAGAAATACATCAGGCTTCCACACCAGAGTTTTTCCTGCCCACAGATACATTGTAATTGCTATTCACTTTCAGTTCTTTAATCAGAATTTAACCAGTTTTAAAGACTCCTGCTGGTCAACAAGCACAATCAAGTCCGGCACTGATGTTCATAGCAACGAAACCTCTACAATGTACCCAGAAGGACCAAATCACAGCCAGGAGAACATAAGGTGTGGTTCTAAGAGCCAGGGACTGAGAGAAAGGCAAACTGCAGCCTGTGGAAGGGTTTGACTCAGGCAAAACTCCCCGTCTCCCATCCCTCACCACCACTGAGCTGGCTGGAACTCATCCTGCTCCTTCCCTCCCAGGAGGCCACAGCATTTGCAAGTATAATCTGAACACCGCCATCGGAGTCGCGCTTCGTGTTCTTGTCTCCCAGTGGACCAAATTTACCAGCATTAGGAGAAAGACAAGTGCATTATTTAGAATGTAGCGCCGCTCCGGACTGGCTAAGTTATACCAGAGGAGCAGAATTCATCATCTTTGTAAGAGGGGAAAAGCATCCCCGAGGAAAAATAAACATATAAAGAGAATAAAACTTTCCCAGATTGATTTTTTTTTTTCTTCAAATATTCAAAGTCACTGCTCCTCGCCCAGCAGAACTGAACCCTGACACACCACCCTTCCACGAGCACCAGGTTAATTCTACATGGGTGCTCTCCGCAGAAAGCACAGCCAGGAGCGCAGGCACCGTGTGCCACACTGCACCCAGCATCCAGTGTCACAAAGGAGCTTTAAAAACCCATCCAGAACTTTGCAGGGACTTCTGCTGGGGAGTTTCACCCCAGCATCACCTATTCAGTTCAAGCAATATTAAAAAGAGATACTCAGGGCCTGAAAACCCCAGTGCAGAGGGTGGTATCCTGCATGATTGCTTGTCTGTGTGACAAACGTGACAGGGAGAGGAGATACCTAGCTTGGTATTATCCCAGTTCGTGGAAATTCCTTGAAGCCCTGAGCCAAATCTTGCATAAAGCACTGTAAAATAAAGGCTTCAAGCCCCAGGTCTTGAAACAACCACAGGGGTGTCTTTTAGCAGCCAAAAAACCCCAAGTGCCTCCTTTCTTCCCCCTGCAGGGTGGTCTGCTCTGATCCTCCACAGGGAAGAGACCTCTAAGTGCAGAGCCCTTCACTTACACACACCAGATTAAACGTGTTTCCTGCATCCTTAGGTTTGAGCCTCTGGCCAGGAAGTTCCAAAATCGTCAAGAAAGGAATCATAGAAGGTTTTGAGTTAGAAGGGACCTTCAAAAGCCCACTCAATGCCACCCCCTGTCCTGGGCAGGGACACCTCCCACCACACCAGGCTGCTCCAAGCCCCCTCCAACCTGGCCTTCAACCCCTCCAGGGATGGGGCAGCCACAGCTTTTCAGGGCAACCTGGGCCAGGCTCTCACCACCCTCACACCAAACAACTTCTTCCCAACATCTCAGCTCCATCTCCCCTCTTTCAGGGGCAAACGCTTCCCCCTCCCTCCTAAGGCTCCCCTCCCTCATCCAGAGTCCCTCCCCAGCTTTCCTGGAGACCCTGGAGGGACTGGAAGGGGCTATAAGGTCTCCCCGGAGCCTTCTCTACTCCAGGCTGAACCCCCCCAACTCTCTCAACCTGTCCTCCCAGCAGAGGGGCTCCAGCCCTCCCAGCCCTTTGTGGAAGTGATAGGTTTGTGCTGTAGAAAGTACTCATCTTCAGCAAAGAAAAGCTGCAGAGAGGTTTGGGAACAGAGTGCTGGGAACGAGCGCAAGAGGGTCCAGGTTGCTGATTCAGCCTTCCTTTTACCTCTCTGCAGGTGTGGGTGCTGTGCAAGGGCTGCTCAGAGCCAACTTCCACAGCTCTGCTCCCTCCCACCCTCTCCTTTCCCTCACACACCTCTGCTCTACCACGCAAGGCCAACAGCAAGCATTCTGGCAGCCTAACAGCAGCATTATAAACCAGATTAAAAATTAAAAATCACTAGGTAAATCCATGTGTGTCCAAGACCATCTCAGGGAGTCGTTGGGAGCTGCAGCCCCTCTCCTTGGAGCACCACAAAGCAGAGCACAGATGGTCTGGGTTCCATGATGGATTCATAGATGCTTAAAAGCCTAGTTCCCTCTGCAGCCATGCCCAGACCCATCTCCTGAATGTCATGTTCCCAGCACTTTTTGGCTCCCTGTTGCTATGCCATCCGTTCCTAAATTGCATTTCTTATGCTGTTTCCTAGAGCTCAAAGTTTATAAGTCACCCTTCATTTTCACAGGCTTCTGTCATAATCCTCCAAAGCACCTTTTCCAGCTGAAGCCCCTTGTCTCCGATCGGTTGATACGTAAGGGACACAGGGCAAAGCTTTCTAGCAAAGGGCCACTCAGTGGCACACTGTTCCCCAGCACTGGGCACAGCTGGAGGAGGGCTCAGATCAGTCTGACCAGATGTTTCAGACACAGAAGGCCCAAGAGCGGGTGCTGCAAGTGGATGAATTACATGAAACAATGAGGAGCAACTGCAAGAGTTCCCCACCCAACCCCTTGACACATCTATGATGTGCTGCAGAAGACAGTCCTGCAAGAGGGACTTTTGCAGACTCTAGCGACTGCTTTGGACATGTAACTGCAGACAGATTGCTCCCAGCCTGCACTTTTGCTCACAGAGCTTTAGCAGAAGGCCGATATGCAAAGACAACGTCACACTGTGCCTGTGAGAACAACCACCAGGGCCATCACCTTGCTGTGCTGTCACGCTGGGAAGCCGGATCCATGCCACCAGCCCACGGTGCTGCACCAGCAGCTCTCCCTCCAAACCAAAGGCACAGCTCCCTGTGCACATGACTGTCCAGGTGTGGCAGATAGAGAAGGGGCTCCTCTTGGCTCCTGCAGTAGGTGGCGTTGATGGAACCGCAGTCGGTCACGCTGGCCAGCTGGGGGTCAGATGGCCCGATGATGTTCTGCAAGGTGCTACGGGCTTTAGGCCCCCTCACGCCCAACACCAACACTGGTGGCACCTCACCGGCTTTTGAAGTATAGGAAGAAGGCAGCTTTTCTGTGAAAGACAAACATACATGTGACTAAAACATGGAACAACCCACCCCAAGGTCATTCTTTTCACTCAAGTGTCCTTTTCAGACTTAGACAAAATAACCTACTGGTTATCCGTCCTACGGGTGACACACTGGAAGCCAGCTACGTGTGTTCACCCAGGAGAAGATCCAAGATTATTCAAGGTAGTTTGTTAAAGAAAAGGGAGCTGGTTGCTTCATATTTGCTGTGGAAAGGAGCGTGCCCAGGGCTAGTTACTAGAAAGTGTCCAATCCACTAGCAATCAGCCCTTTCAATTCCTGTGCCGGATGGTGCTCATGCCCACAGGGAAGGTGAGACAGGAGAAGATGGGTCCAAGGAGAGGAATGTTTCCTATAATTTTCTTCAGAGGGGAAAACTGGGAAGGGAATCACAAACTGGAAATCCGTGGGCTTCTCTTCTACATCATTTCCTTCTGCGTCAAATAGACATTTTGTGCTCTGTCGTCAGATGACACAGCCAGGCCCTTATTCCCCTGCCAGGACTTGAACTGTGGCTTCCCTTATTTCCTGCAACAACTCTTCCCTGTGCCTCTGGCAAACCCTGTCCCCCATGTCAGCATGGTTGGGGTCCAATCAATAACCCTGGAAAAAGAGCAAGTTTGGCTCCTCCGCAGTTCTCACTGCAGATGTCACAAAAAGAAGCGAAGCGTGTCATTTTCTTCCCTGAGGTTTAAAAACCACATTCAATTACATCATTTGTTGCCTAAGAATCAGAAGCCAGAACCTAAGTCTCCAGAGCAGGTAGATAATGGCTGTAAATATTTAAAATAATAATTTAAAAGTTTTCAAGCTAAGGGTAAAAATCTAATTTGCAACCTCACACCGCAGTTTGCAGCTCAAACGAATAGTCTCTTCATCTGAAATGTTCCTAAATAATGGTGCACGGTACAGAGCATTGAAGCAGATCCGCTGCCCGTCATGTCCTAACGATTGGTGATTTTATGGCTTGCTTTATTCATTTCTGGAGTCCTTCTTCATTTCTTCAGCTACCAGTCTGAATGTATTACGTGCGCAGCGCTCAGCCAGCTCCAGCTGCAGTCCCATTGCTAAGGCAGTCGGCTCCTGTTGTTTTCAAGTGGAAAAAGGGAGCAAGGAGACTGAAGAATTTTTCTCCAATTAAGCTGGTCTTTGCTCACCTTCCACGCAAAGAAAAAGATACCCTTATTTCTCTCACTCTCAGCCTGCCTGTGCCTCTTCCCCCAAGGGAAAGGAACCACCTATATTCCTGATGCTGGCATGTACAAACCTGCCAGGAGAACTTCTCGGCTTAAAAGAAAGTCCAGGCCATACTTTTCTGCAGAGGCAACCCCCATGCTTTGCAGTCCACGCAGCGCCCTTTCCTCTAGGGTTATACTGCATTAGCAACTAATAATATTCCATCCACGGAAGCTTCAAGATGGGCTTCCTCATCGCCATTTCGCAAATGGAAAAATAAAGACCTGCGTGGAACATGCCAATATTTGAAGCCGTTGGGTGTCTAATGTTGGAAGACTTAATGATTCGAGTTTGGAGACCCACATCAGTTTTGTTCATCTTACCTTCTTGGTCTCTCAGACCATCTTTTATCGGCAAACGTGGCACTTTGGCAATGGCTTATCAGCCAAACCATGGGATGGCCGACATCACTACTTTTGCCCATGCATCTGAAGTCCCATAAGCAATGGGATGGGGGGAATTTTGGAAGGGGGAGGCTGGATTTTCTGCAGCTAAAACCTTCAGGAAAATGTGTGAGAACTAATGGAGTAAACGTAACTCAAATGAGTCTAACCCTGGAGCTCAGAGCACTGCAGTCTGGGAGAAATCACTGCAAAGAACAATAACTAATGTGGTTTAGGACACTTTTTGTGTCGAGGGTTAAAAATGCAACTTGTGGATGTTCAACACTGGGCACAGAAGGAAAGAAACAGCCCAAGACCTTTTATTGTTTCTTTTGGGAAAGGTATAGGAACTGATAAAGCAACACTCATGTAAATCTGACACCCTCTCCCCATGCCCACAGCGTCACATCACTCTTCACCTTCATACACTTACAGATCTTTGCCATCACCTCCATATCACCACAGGATGGAATCTCTGAAGGCAAACTAGACCTCACCTGAGCTAGAGAGCAGCACGTCCTGCTGGGGGTAGAGCAGGCGAAGTCCACACACATCCAGCCCCGAACCGAGTACCAGCTCCAAGGTGTGATGGGTGGCCAGGGGACTTCGGAAGAGAGTTTCAAACAGCAGCACCATGGCAACCTGAAGGGCAAGAGCAGGTTGGAGCAATGAGCCAAACGCTTCCCAGCCTTCAACGACCACACAGCTGTATCTCTGCTGCTCACTTTTAGCTCCCATGATTTCCCTACATTGGAGAAGCCACAAAGAAGCTGTCTTTTATTGTGTGTTTACATGCAGTTCGGCACAACGGGCTCTTAGCTTCAGCCTGAATCGTAACTACCTGTGATAATTACCATTCTATCTATTTCTGCTGATATAATTATGCCTTTTTGTCACACAAACCTACTAGTGAAAAAAGCTCAAGCTCTCCGAGGCAGAGATTGAAGCGCATCACTCCTGCTGTTAAACTTCAGGTACTACAGTAGGATGGTTAAATAATAATAAACCAACTGCTTGTTTCTTTATACCTAACAAAAGTGCCAAAATCAACATAAAATTAATAATAAATTATCAAAAGGCAGACACATCACCAGTACTGCCCAAAATTCACATTTTGAAATCTTCTGTACCAGACTAATCCAATTCAGCCCATTCTCACACGTAGGAAGACGTACACCAACACATACTGAATGTCTATACCCAAAAGGGAAGCAAATGACTATTATTTTCTCATCAGAAGGGACGTGTTGTTTCAAAAAGCAGGTGCTTTCCGACAGGAAGTCGTGTGGGTGCTGGGGGTAATAAATTGTCTGGCTGTGGTTCAGACAAGCGGGATTGATTCTGGCCTCAAGTTTGTGCCTGGTTCTCCTGGATGTAGAGCAGCTCTCCCCTGCAGCAAGCTTTATGGCTGCAGCGAACGCCAAATGAATTCATCACTGTTGAACACTTTAAATGAAATGCTACTCCCCCATAAACACATTACGAGGCTTATACCATCATGATAAATGAAGATATAAATTTACTCAAATCATAAAAAAGTAGTCTAATTAGGAATAAAAGCTCCATTTCTTTATGTTTGCCTAGCTCAGGCTGTCCTGATATTAACCCAATATTCCCAGCAGCCAGTATTATTCCGTAGCAGCTCTGAGAGTCCCTGGGGCTCAGAGCCAGCCTTGACAACGCATTGAGAACCTTGGTATCTGCCCCTCTGCCCTTCACTTCAGAGCCAGGTGCTTGGCTTTGCTCTCCATCAAAGCTATGTCACAGCCACGTCTTGGCCCAGGCTCCTGTGTCACCAATTCTGGCCACTCTCCTGACCCACTGACTTGCCTTTCAGGCCTGAGCCTGGTCACTGTGACCTCTTGGCTGGCCCTGGTTGCTGCTGCTGGACCTGTTCTGCTCTTCTTGTCTGGGAAACATGGGACTGAACTGTGACAGTGAGGTCACCAGCCCTGCCTGTCTCAGTCCTGGCTTTTCTTCCCTTCCAGGGCATCCCACCCTTGCTGTGAAAAGGCCTGGATGGACCCCCACCAGCACTCCCAAGGCGAGGAACTGTAATGAAGACATAAGGCTTTTCCTGACCAGCCAAGTATCTTCAGTTCCTCATTGTGGACTTCAAGCATCTTCCCGGAGCGAGTCTGGTACATTCTCAGCAGCTGGTAAGGTTTGCTATATGTTCAGGAGGAACTTAATATATCTGCATCTCCCCGAATCAAAGAGAACAGGGAACTGAAGTCTGCCAGGTCAGGTTTGTGTTGCACAAGAGCCAAGAAAGGTGAGTTGCCACAGTTTAGCAAGTTATCACGCACAGGTGGAGGTCCATTTCATTCTGGCAAGCATTCCTAACCAGAGGTAAAGATCAGCTAATTTCAATTACCTTCAACCTCTCGTCTTCTGGGGCAAACGAGGTAGAATTACCTCCTACTTGTTCATCCCACACACACAGTTACAGTAGGTCAGGCAGAGAGCACCAGAAGCTTCCTAAGTTGTTTTTTTTTAATGTTTCTGAGTGCAAATTGAAAAGGAATTTGTGTTGCATGTTGGCTTGCAGTCAAGTGGTTTGGGGTTATCAGAATTCTGTCTACTGTTACTGATTTGCACCTGGTTGGTAGCTATTTCTTCAACCTGCACATTTCCATTGTTTAATCTTCTGTGGCTCAGAGCAATCAGCACATCAATACCGACAACACAAAACACCCAGCTGATATATTTAGGGTCTGAGCAAGAAATCCTTCAAGATCAGTATTTGTACCATTCACCAAGTTTGAAATGTTCCAGGTCACTTAATTGTCTCTCGACTTCCCACCTCATCCAACAAGTCAGAAAGGAGTGGTTTGCTTGGTTTTCTTTACCTCAGTGTCTGGATCTCTGCAAGCTTGGATGTCGCTGCTGTTAGGGAAGTATTCTTCCTCAGTTTCGACTGTCTGCCAGTAAAATCCACTTGGCACTGCAAACACCTTCTCCACTGCCTGAAATGCACAAAGGACAGCTCTTACCTGTGTGTTATCTTGAGCCCCAAAATAAAGAGCTTGGAAAAAAACCCAGTATTTTATGACTGGAGAGCACATAAGGATGCACATTAAGGTATCAAAACTCATTAGTCTGGTGTTGTCATCCATCATTTGCTTTCTTATAGCCATACCACTAGCTCCAACTAAGTAATATCACAAGAATCTCAGAATCTCAGGGATTGGAAGGGACCTTGAAACCTCATCCAGTCCAATCCCCTGCCAGAGCAGGAACACCTAGAGCAGGTCACACATGAACGTGTCCAGGCAGGTTTGAATGTCTCCAGAGAAGGAGACTCCACAACCTCTCTAGGCAGCCCCTTCCAGTGTTCCATCACCCTCACCAGGAAGAAGTTTTTCCTCATATTTAAGTGGAACCTCCTCTGTTCCAGCTTGCACCCATTGCCCCTTGTCCTATCATTGCCTGTCACTGAGAAGAACCTGGCTCCATCCTCCAATATGAATATGAATCTGCAGCGGCTTCCTGAGAGACCAAACGTTCCCAGGGTCCACCCCAAGAGTACCTACGCACAGGAGCAGGAGCTGAATGCAAAAGCCACTGCAGGATCAGACCAAGCAGCTTGAGACCTTGATTCTCCACCATCGTGCTGAGCATCCAGAAGAAAGGGGCTTTGTTAAAGGAATGCTCTAATTAACTAATCAAACGGAAAGGTAGGGAACAAATTGCGTGAACTCCTACACGCCTGTAACCAAAATAGGACATTTCTCCTGTGCTCATGTCACCACAAGTGACACATATCCGTAAGACCTATCGTGCCACGTACTCACTGAGAGGCAAAAAAAGGCTCTGGCATTGAGGTCACAGCTTTACAGCAGCGCAGCATTCCCCAACCTCAGCACCTTGTTTTGTTTCTCAGCCATTTCCTGGGCAGCCAAGCAAGCAACTTGTGCAAGAGCGAGTTTCAGGATGTGTCACTCAGGAGGATTCGCTGTGACCGCACGCTCAGTAAGCAAGGCCTCAGTCCAGCAACTAACACAGATTTTAACTCCTCTTTGTCAGGCTCTGGGTTTAGGAAGAAGCGATGCTCATAGCTACGCCCCAAGTGAGCATTCCAGAAATAGGGATGCATTTAGGTACAGCTCACACAGGGCAGGATTCATGCCAAGACTGAAAAAAACCCAACCCAACAACCAAACCACCCTAAACCCCAAAAAAACCCAAACCCCAAGTGTGACTTTTGAGACAAGGGCTCAGGTGGAGTATCTCAGAGTGGCTTCACTATTTTTAAAGACTCTACTTTGCTTCACAGCAGTCGTTAATCTGTCCTCTTCTCACGTGGACAGACCTTTTTGAGAGAGCAAAAAGGAATTACATTTCAGCATGGTCTCACCAGGGCTTTTAGTGTGGATAGAAAATGGACTGACACTGCACGGAGTCCATTCTGGATTATGAGGTACATATAATGCTGTTTAATTGTGTAATCACCTGAGAGATCATTTTTTTGCACTGCTTGGCAAACGAGATGCACTTCCTGTTGTTCCACAAATGTTTAAAAACAACAACCAGAAAACAAAATTTGAATAATACTAAAGCCTTTCTGCTCCAGCAACCTCTTGTGTTTCCTCTTTTCTCTATTTCCTGCGCTTTGTGAGAGATTTGCCTAAAAGCAGAAGAGGGGATATCACTTTTCACCCCGTTTCAGTCACCACAATTACACCAAACCAAGAGCTTTGACATCTCCCAATGGACCTGTCTGCTCTGTCCTGCATTCTCCTCAGTCACCAGCCTCCACTTGCGATATTACACTCGGTTGCTGTGGGAAATACCAGAGGAAAAGCAAGAAATTGTTGATTTAAGGAAACAGAAGATTTTCTCTGGTTCCAATTTTTGCTGCCAGTTCCTCCATGCAACACTGGCACACACAACGCAGCCAGCACAGACTGCCCTGCAAGAAAAAAATGGGAATGCAGCAAGAGCCCGTTCTCCTGGGATTCGAGCTGTTCCTTGAATAACCTCAAGCCTACAAACTTTCAGGGAGAAGGAAAAGAGACGCAACAAGAGTGGTCAAATCACCTCCAGCCATAAAAACCTTCATTACAATTATCCAGCCCCCATTTAGGACATACAGAACGGAAGTTGGGAAATCCAAGGTAGCAGGATTAAGGAAGTGTTTTTAGGAAATCCCATTGAATAAGGTGTGACCCCGGGAAATACTGCCCCGTGGTCAGCCTTCCATCCTGCCACAGCAGGGATCTGGCCACAGGTCGCAAGGAATCAAGGCCTTGTGGAAAATCATTGCTGTGATCTGTCAGATTTTGGTTTTTTTCTAGCAGCCAACCCAGAATACATTTTTGCAAAGCAAGAGAAAGCGAAGCTTGAAATGTCACAGCTCTCCTAAAACATCTTTTTCCTCGTGGGTAAGAAAATATACAGGGATGGCTGCAGTGTGACAGCTCCTGTGTTCTTCCAGTGTGGAAACAGGAAAGTGTGCGCCAGCGGAGAACACCTGACACTGCCTTCCTATACAACACACGGGAGGAACAGGAAAAAAACCAACTTTCCCAGGCACGCAGGAGTGAATTGCACCGATTTGGTTGGTACAACACTGAGCTGAGCCCTCTCCGACATATAACACAGAGTGACCCTCTGAAGGCAGCTGCCTGACTCTTCTTGAAATTATTTTGGTGATTTTGACGCTATTTATCTTGACGCTACTTCGGTGCTGCTTTTGAAGCTCCACCAGGGGCAAGAGGGTAGGTGTGAGAATTGTGTTGGTTTCACCTCGGGGCCGCTTCCTCTCTTACACCTCCAAAAGCACTTCAGTAGCTGTAAAGATCCTGTGCCAACACAGCAGTTGAGAAAGTTTCTCCAGGACAGCTGATAGATCATCTCTGAATGCTGACCTGGCTCTGGAGGGGAGAAGAGGAGACTCCCTCACCGTGCGCTTCACGGAAGTGTGATGAGGCAAGTCCAGCCTTTGATACTCACCTGAAAATTCCTCTTCTCCAAACCTCTGCAGGCTCAGAGCTCTGTAAGCCTCTCCCACCTCATGGTAAAGGTGTTGTAGCAGGGAGGAAAGGTCGCCTACAATCAGCCAACGGCAGCTACAGCAGCCCCAGGGATCCTTTGACTTATGCTGTGACAGGCTTCAAAACCCAGAATCATTCAACCATAGCCATGACTGTGTCTCCTCCACCCCCTGCTGTAAGAACGCAGAGTTTCTCACAGCCAGGGTAGCCTCTTCATCCACACTGCCACAACCAGAAAGAGCAGGGAGGGAGGGCATGGCCATAACCTCCCATTTGTAGGTATTCTTTTTTGTCAATTACCCAAAATTCATATTTCTGCTACCTGAAAGCACCAGAAAAGACCAATTTGTACCATAGCTAGGATTGAATACACACCATTTTTTTTTCCAAAGAGCTTCAAAAAGAAACCCAGAGCTGCTGCTTTGTTTCAGACAACATTACCAAGATGAAGCCAGACAGTTACGGGAAAGAAATTCTCCACAGAACAAAAAATGTGTTGTAAAATACAGAGCAGAAACAAGAATAAGCACATTTCGAGAAGACTGGAGCTGCATGCAGCAAACCCATGAATCTTAAAGTGTCATACAGAAATATGACCAAAGCCAGTATCTCCTCTTCTTGCTTACAGCATATTCTGTTCTCATTTCCGACAACAAAGAAATAGCTTCTGCTGTCAGATGATCTCAGAGAGTCTTTTAAGCTGCAGCGAGCCCTCTCACCTGCTTCCCAGCCGCAGCGGGAAAACAGAAGCTGCAGGAAGAATTTCTCTGTACTCTGCAATCTCATCTCCTCACACGCAAGGTACTTCCCAAGGCAAAGATCTGCTCAGCTACGAGAAAACACCCCAATCCCTTGGGGAAAGAAAGACGCTGTATCCTCCACTACCTCCAGAGACAGACTCTGAATTCTGGGTGGATATACCCTCTCCCTTTCAACTCCACTGCCCACATCAGCAGCACCACAGGAATCACTGTTCTCACTCTGGCAAAGGCCTCGATGGCAACACACAGGCAAGGCTCACCTCTGATGTGATTCATTGAATCACGGCCCCGGATTAAGCAGAATTATCCTCAAACATCTCTCCTCTCCCCGCTGTCACGAACCCCAGTGTAGTACTCCTTGCAGATTACAGAAAGTGGCAAATTTGAATTTGTTTTCCCCATCTTCCCTCCCCACCATCTCAGACGGCTCCAGAATTTAGCATAGGAAACGTGGAAATGCGGCAGGATGATCCCGGGCAGCAAAAAGGCTGGGGATAGAGAGGGCTAATGAAGAGCTTTGCCCCTAAAGATGTATAATTGCAGTGGCCGTGTTTCAGGGAGTCTGAAGATGCACCTCACTTTCCCTTGTCCCCATTCTGGATAGGGAAAGGGATATCTTAAAACACAGAAGAGAAAGGACGAGACAAATAACTTCCACCCTTTTTGCCCATCACGCACGACACCAGTGGCTGAGCACATCAACTTGATAGCTCCCTTAAGCTGCTCTTTTCGGGAATAATTAGCAATGGCCCCAATTTAGACGCAAGCTAAGGAATTTTAGGAAGAATGAAAAACTATAATGGTTTATTCCTTCCAAAGCTATGCCTTCATCTTTGTGCTAGCTCTGGTAGACACCATTGTAACCCTTTCTCCATTTAAAGATTATGGGTGTTTTAGTTACAAATGCCAACAACAGCCTGAACTCCTGGCCCCACTAAAACCAGTTATGATCTCCAGCACCACCCATCTAAGGCCAGGATGCCACCTTTTCCCTTCTGGCCCATGAAGATACAGCCACGCAACTACTCTGTGTCTGCAGCTATGGATTCATTTCTATACATGCATAAAAATGAGGCCCCAGGACTAATGTCTCACCCACAAACAAGTCCTGTCCATGTGGAATCATCAGCCAAATGACGTGCTCCCACCGAAGACTTTACTGGGCTGCACAGCAGATTCAGGGCACCAGACACTTGAGACCAGCCTTTAGCATCTAACTCAGATAAAGACAAGACACAAGGAAGACTTGGAAAGCAAAGGGCGGGATGAAACTCTCTTTTTGAGCCTCTCGTTTCCCAACTTTAGCTTGGATTTCAAGCCAGCAGACTTACTGGCTGTCACCCGTTGTGCTGCAAGTCTCAACATCCCACTGGGTCTGGTTGGGGAAGGAGATGCAGAGATGCTGCTCTGGGTGGTTTATCCCTCTCTGCTGCCCGTCTCAGCTACACAACAATCAGGTCGTTCAAGCTTTGGCTGAGCAGAAACTTCAGAGGAGGAAAGCCCAACCCTGAGCCATGCACGGAATCTAAGAGTTCACAGCGAGGTGTGGGTCAGGTCTAAGAGTTGGCCAAATTGTCTCGCACTCCGGGTAGCTCCCTCTGCACTCTCCACCCACAGAACATTACGTGGCCAAGCTTAGGTACCACTTAGAGCTGAAAGTTTGCCGCTGCTCACACAGCACGAGAGGACAAAGAGAGAACGCGTGGGGCAATGAATAAACCCAAATCAAACCAGCATGGATTGCCATCCCCACGAGGCACCAAACCACAGTGTACCACCAGTTATTACTGTTTGAGATGTGCGAAAGGCAATGCCCACACAGCCCAGGGCCTGAGGAGAGCTGGGTGAGAAGCTGATGTGGCAGTAGGTAGTGGTTCTTAAAACAGGCTTCTCATTAGCATTGAAGTTAAAAGAAGTTATGGTAAAAGACAATGGAAGATGCTGAAGCCACCCAGCAGGGCTAAGGCCGTGACGCTTCTTGAAGAGAGAACCTCACAGCGTTCAAACTCAAAAGCCCATGGTCTTCTTGTCAAGCCCAAATTAAAACACAGATTCACAGCTCTGAAACATCCTCTGGAAATGCTTCTCGCTCCCTTTTCAGACTCTCCACACAGAGTCAGGGCAACCAGGTATCTAAATTAGGTGCCTTAAGTGCACAAATTAGAAGTGGAACATCCCAGGCACTTTTCCACAGCATGGAACAGTGATTTCTAGTTCCATCAGCAACACAGAGCTCTTCTGCTACATGGTTATCTCAGCCTTGGAAAGAAACTTTGCAACCTTCAAACCTTGCCTATGTGTGTGTAGGTGTAGAGCTCCTCTGGTAACAGAGCTGTCAGCAACTCTCTAGCAGGGAAATCCCAAAACTCCTGAACTACCACATTAAAGACTATTAAGGACTACTTTCCTCGAGTCCACTCCCCCTATCATCAAACTTCCTGTTAGTTCAGACTCTGCCCTTCGAAGTTGTTTTTGGCAGCACCAAGTGACAATGTTGGGGCAAACATAGCTCTCTGAACCCAGTTCTGCAATTCTTATCTATGTTTAGGTCAAACCGCATAAAAAAATAAATAAATGGGGCTTTGGTTAAGTGAAAAGCAAGGAGAGATCTCTGTGGAGACCTGCCCTCAGTCAGTACTGTTGTCCCAAAAAAAAGAAAACATGGCCCTTGTGTTGGAAATCAGCAAAACTACCTCAAGGAGCAGTGAGTAGGGGACTGATCACCAGGACTGCAATAAAAATGGATTTTCTCAAACTAAAAGGAAAAAAAAAGAAATCTCATTCATAGAATCATCTGGGTTGAACGGGGCCTTCAAGATCACAGAGTCCAGCCACCAACACTGCCAAACCCACCACTAAGCCACGTCCATCAGCACCACATCTGCCCAGCTTTTAAATACCTCCAGGGATGGCGAACCCACCACTGCCCCAGGCAGCCTCTTCCAAGGCTTGACAACCCCTTGGATGAAGAATTTTTTTCCAATATCCATCCTAAGCCTCCCCTGGTGCAACTTGAGGCCTCTTCCTCTTGTCCCATTGCCTGTGACCTGGGAGAAGAGACCGACCCCCCCGGCTACACCCTCCTTTCAGGGAGTTGGAGAGAGCGAGAAGGTCTCCCCTCAGCCTCCTTTTCTCCAGGCTGAACACCTGGCCTCAGGCACTCCTCAGGAGACTTGTGCTCCAGACTTCAGGGTGGAGGTTCCCCTTCTTCCTTGAAAGCTCCCTGAGACAATCACCCACACATTACTGCTGTACCCTGACCACTCTGCCGTGGCAAGAACCTCTATATGTTGGAAGTTGAAGGACATGCTCTGGGAGGGGACCACAAAGCTGGTGAGCGTTAGGGATTGCCCCTTTGGGCAAGTGTCCCAGTGTCCAGAACAAGTGAGAGAGCAAGAGAAAACCAGTGTGCCTGAATGGAACAAAACAGGAAAAGAAGCATCAACACTGGCTGCATAGGTTGTCTATATCCCTACGGTTAATGCTTCCATCCTAGAGCTTAACAGGAGAAAGTACTTTAATTTTATGTTAAAATGAAGCAATCCTCTTTTTGCTGACAAGGACATAGGAGTTAATAACTTCCACAGGGATTATGTCACTCCCAACCTAACCTAGGGTTTTAATGACTGCACTGTGAGTTTACTCTTCATACCAAAAGTGGAATGACTGCAGGTTAATAGGCTGTATGCATAACAGTCATAAAAAAAGCCTCAAAGAAAAACAGCAAGAGGAAAACAATCTGTTTGGGGTCCAGAACAGACTGAAAAACCACTGGAACAATTGACTGCAAACACAACAGTGGCTCAAACGCTAACAAACAACGTGCTTAAAGGTTAGTACAATTACTGCTAACAATTACTCACAAAATCATACACTGAGCTATTCGGCACACAAGCAGGCAGCAGTTTTACCCGATGTTCCCTCTCCCTCCACTCCTACCCGTGTGTTTTATCAGCCCATCAGGATCTTTGCCTCAGACTCCAAACTATCTGGAACACAAATAGGTATTCACCCCATGATTTTTCCAACACAGAGCAGCGAGTCCTTTGGTCTACTCGATTCTGGATACAGAAGCAAAGTAAGTATAAACATATAAAAAGCAAGCATGGATCGCTGGCCTTGTTCAAAAGCTTCAAACCAATGAGACTAAAGGAACACGATATCGAATTTCCTATGTGGCGCTTCGTGGTTGTATTTTAATGACACTTGGGAACATTCTCAGTTGGTACCACTTTGTAAAGCTTCAGGGCAGACGACAGGGTTAGCTGCTGCCTGCCGAGAGCCTGGCTCGTTGAGCCTTGCTTTGAGAAATCAGCCTTTCTTTATACCTGCAAGGTACATCTATCAAAAAAGCCACGATCCGCAGTGGTCTCAGTGTAATTCAGGCCTGGGAACATGGGCGGCACAGAGCATTTGAACTCAGGAAGGGAATGCAGTCTTTAAATGCACTCCGGTTTTTCTATGGCATCAAGGCAAAGATCCACCCCCAGAAAGTGCCTGCTATCTTGCTGCTCGGTTTCTAATGATTTATAATTCCCCTAATAAGGGATTTGCATAAAAGCCCTGACTGTTTTAAATGATGCCTTATTTTATGCCTTAAAAGCGTACAGCAGATTTATCTTTCACGAGTACGTCAGACTGCTTTATAGCACTCGCTTCTACTTGAAAGCTCCAGCGACTGCAAATCAACAGCATTAAGCTTCCTTTTCCTCCACAGAAGTGGGATAAACCTTTAGGCAAATTGCTAAGTGCACTGCTAAGCTCCTGAGCTTTCGTGGCATTGATTCTCACAGAGCAAGAGTAATCCCCATATCTGGTTGAAATTGCAGAAAAGTTCTCCTGCTCTGATTTTTTCAGAACTAAATATCGGCGTGAACCAGAATTTCAGGCTTCACCCACATCCCTGGAACTGTGTCTCAAGGTTTTGGTTGATTTAGAAGTGTTTGTGAAGCAGTGCGATTGTCCAAGGGCTGGTGATGTCATAGGAAAGAAAGAAGAACACACGCTCAAAAGCTATGGGAAATCAGGTCATATTTGGCACTTCTTTGAAAACCTGCTCCAAATATTTACCCCAGGGTAGGACAGGCTGTTGAAGGACTAAAAGCAATGTTGGATGCCTTCCCTCCAAGGAATAAACTCCCCCAGTAAGTATAATG
This sequence comes from Nycticryphes semicollaris, assembly GCA_013400055.1. Classification (NCBI taxonomy): domain Eukaryota; kingdom Metazoa; phylum Chordata; class Aves; order Charadriiformes; family Rostratulidae; genus Nycticryphes; species Nycticryphes semicollaris. The sequence continues at coordinate 175,420 of VXBJ01001173.1, forward strand.
GATTCTTGTAATGTTTCATTCACTTGAATCTTTGTTACAGAGCCCTCGCTAACCTGACAGAAGTGGAAAAGTTAATTATCATTCTACTTCTAAGTAGCATGAGGTGGATGCTCTTACAGATGTCTTTAGGCGGGCAAAGCAATTTTAAGCACTTGATTTTAAGAGGTGCCATGCCCTTGGAATCTCATACACTTCAGTGGAAATCTATGCAGCTCAGAAGCACTGCTTTTCAAACTCTGCTTAAATCCTTCACTAAAGCAAACGAGAATACCTCGAAGAGCAACAAATTTCACAGACCTAATGAGAAATAAATACATTTAGAGAAATCCATGCATTTCTGTACAGTACCTGAGGATCAGGATTAACAGTGGTGATGTAACTAAGCAGGACAGGGGGAATTTCAGGAAGAAGTGGACACGGCTGGGTTTGGAAGCAATCGGTCAGTTCTGCCCTCCACCACAGAACATCCAGAAGCTGTGTACTGGCTAGAAATGCAGAAATCTTCTGGTAGAAAGTGGAGGTTCCTTGTACATCTTCTTTAGCCTGCAAAGAGTCAATGGTTAAACAGCACTGATGGTGGCCTCAGGAGCTCTCTGATCTGTACCACGCACCCGTAGCAGCTCTTTTGCTATCTGCAGCCATCCCAAGCCCATGCTTCACACATCTGCCCCACAGCTGCACTCCAGATTCTCCAAACTGAAGCCCTGACATAACATCCCTCAGCCTCCCAAACCATCACACCCTACATCCCCGCAACCAGAGCTTGAGACTTGTCCACTAACCCACTAACACGCTTCTCCCATGTTCCTGGTATTACCCCACGGTAATACGCTACTCCCAGGTCCAGAGACAGAACTGATGGTCCTGATACTGCCAGGGTTCCTCACCCGGGACATGGGACCTGAGAGCAGCTGCTTCAACAGTCAGTTATGCCCATCAGCTGTATGGAAATGCTCCCTCCTTGACTTGGGGACATGCCTCTACACAGACTCGACTCAAAGTACCCCTTGCTGAAGGCACTGGGGAAATGAGCAGCATCGCTCTTCTCGACACTGACTGCTCAGCTATAAAACTCCACCACAGACGATGACTGGCCAGTTAATAGCAATCTTCAGCTGGATGCAAGACACTGGTATAAAATAACTGGCTTCTCACATCCATCAGCCCACAAACATTACATACAACACTTGAAGAGGGAGAAAACAGGGTCATAAAATAGCCCTATATAATGAAACATGAATTTGCAAAAGGTTTCATACGGATATAAATGAAAAGACCTATTAATTTCAAGTTTTTTTTTGAAAAAGATTGATACTAATATTAATATTGATAAATTAATAGTGAATGATGCACTGTTAAATTCCAGTTCTCCATCATTTAACCTTTCTTCTAACTCCCTTCGTTCTTCAAGGTTGGTTCTTAATTAGCAAGACTTTCAGGAAACAAAACCAGTGACCTCAATAAGACCCAATTAGAAATAAACAGAACCACCAATTATGCAAAGTATCTTCCCTACATCAGCTATTATTGAACCTAGAAATTAGAACTCAGGCAGGAAAGGTCTGGAAAAAAAGCCCCAAATCTAATAACGGAGATTGTGAGCTCTCCAGAGCCACCACAGAATTGTTATTAAGTGCTGGAAGGGTACAGACAAGAACTACGTGGCTCTGCAGAGTGCTCGGGTGCCTAATTGGGAATGCTTAGGAGATTCTTCGAAAGCAAACTCTGTACAAACCTAATTCCCATCAGACACGCTTGGAACAACAGCCTGGCTAGCAGCACGCGGGAATTACATGAGGCGAGCGCTACAGGCATTTGTTCTGACAGCAAGTCAGGAAACCAGAACCACGCAGGGATGTTCTGATTTGCCTCACTTCTATCAGTTGTTTGGAGGAGAACACAAATTGAAAAATAAAAATACCCCAAAAAAACAAAAAACAAACTAACCCCCCCCAAGCCCAGCAAAAATGGGAGGCAACACAGCAGAACCACCTGATATAGGAAGAGATGCCATCCTAGTTGAATAAGCCAAAAGGCTTATTGATCTGCCAAGAACAGGAGCTTTGGCTTTGAGGAACTGCTATTATATTTTTATTCCCAACCAACAGACTTTGGGATGGAGAAATAAAATGTGACAAACAATCAAAGACACACAGATCACAGAATGGTCCAGGCCGGAAGGGACCTCTAGGGTCATCTAGTCCCACCTCCTCGCAGTCAGCAGGGACACCCCCCAACTAGACCAGGCTGCCCAGGGCCTCCTCGAGCCTCCCCTTGAATATGCTAGAATCACAGATTCACTCAGGTGGGAAGAGACCCTTGGGATCATCAAGTCCAACCATCAGCCCCACTCTACAAATTCCTCCCCTACACCAGATCCCCCAACACCACATCCCAACCACGCTGAAATACACTCAGGGATGGGGACTCAACCCCCTCCCTGGGCAGCCCATTCCAGGGTCTGACCACTCTTTCCAAGAAGAACTCTTTCCTGATGTTTAGCCTAAACCTACCCTGGTGCAGCTTGAAGCCATTCCCTCTTGTTCTATTGCTAATTCCCTGTGAGAAGAGACCAGCACCAACCTCTCTACAATGTCCTTTCAAGTAGTTGTAGAGAGTGATGAGGTCTCCCCTCAGCCTCCTCTTCCTCAAACCAAACAGTCCCAGCTCCTTCCATCGCTCTTCATGAGATTGATTCTCTAGGCCCCTCAGCAGCCCTCCTTTGCCCTCACTCCAGCCCCTCAACATCTCTCTTGTGTTGAGGTGCCCAGAACTGAACAAAATACTCAAGGGGTGGCCTCACCAGTGCTGAGTTCAGGGGGACAATCACCTCCCTGCTTCTGCTGGTCACACTATTTTTTATACAAACCAGGGAAAGGCTTGTGTATATATGTATCTCCAGGGAAGGGGCCTCAACCACCTCCTTCGGCAACCTGTCCCAGTGTTCCACCACCCTTAGAGTAAAGAATCTATTCCTAATATCCAATCTAAAGCTTCTCTTCTCCAGCTTGAAGCCATTGCTCCTCATCCTGTCACAACAGAGAGGCAGCCAGTGAATAAAACGCTGATGGCTCAGAGGTCTGCAATGTAGCTCAGATCCAGTTAATAACAACTAGGGGGGAAAAAAAATCCAAACCAAATTAAACCAAAAGTAACTCAGATCTCCTTGCGTTCTTCTGGCAAACAGATGCAACAAAAATGCCTGGGAACCAGGAAAATTTTTGAAGTAAGCCCTGAAAAGTTGTTCTCTTCATGCCTGTAAGACATAACTGGAACAAGAAGCACTACGTGCCACGTCAGAATTTAGTTATCAGATTCGCCTGTTAAAAACCTGCACATCAATCTCTTGCTGTAAAGACTTCAGTGTGAAGAGTAAAATCTACCACATTTCTCTCCAAAAAAATGGCAGGAACAGGGAGACAGAACTAGATGCTGTTGTTTTCCTCATCTCCGCTGCGGCTGGCATTTCTGAAAGACTTTTGTTGTGCCTATCAGCTTAGATCTCTGTCGGGGAAAGCAGCAGCTTTACAAATGCTTCGGGAAAGCAAAATCGACAAAAGTCCTTGTTCCCACAAAGACACATGGTAGAGCCTCTAATGACTGGAAATCTCAGTTACACAGAGTCTTGTTTTGAGGAGCACCGCCCAAACGCCTTGCATGTCCTCTGCTGAACTCAAGAGCACTGTCAGCAACGATCAGTGGGGCAGCAGAATAGTATTTCCAATTGAGATGCAAACTGGAAACTCTGGCTCATTCCCCCAGCCTGTGACACAACCCTTCCCAGCCCCAACCAAACGTTCGGAGCAGCCTGAGCCCACAGCTTCGAGAGCTTGTTCAACGACGTGACACCGGATTCGAGCACAGGCAGCGCTCAATTGTTTTGATGCTTTGACCAACCAAGTCAAAATCATCAGAGAGCAAGAAGGCAAGTGGACAGGAGGCAGGTCAGTCTCGGTTCCTCCATTTCTTTTGCTCCATAGAGCAAAACATCCTGAATTCAGTTGCCTTAGTACTCAATAAGAAGCCCTTGCCCAGTCTAGCAGGCTGCTTGGTCCCATCAGCCCTCCCGCTTCTGCCAGCAGGTGCTCAAACGCTGAAGGATAAAGGTTTACTTATTGTTTCTGGGCTGGTTTTTTTTTTTTGGTGGCATTTTAATCATGCCATTTGTTGGCAGCATCAATCATCTGCTTGCTGGAGCCACAGCTGTCACACTCCAGGCTTTATGATACATCACAGGAAATTTAATCTTTGCTTCTCACAAGGCAGGCAGCTGCAAGAGAAGGATGCTCAGTGCAGCTGGGCAGGGGAAGCTTAAGCATGTTTTTAAAACATGTTTACACTTCCTCTTCCATTTAAACTTCACCTGATGTGTCCAGCAGGTGTGACTTATGCCTGGTTTCCTCCTAAGATCACCTGCTACTGGGTCCTTCGGGGTCTTTTCTGCATAGAGGAAGTGTTGATAACAATCACATGTATCATCACGTTCCTGTTAACGTTACCACGAGTGAGGCAGGCAAAAATAGAGCAGAAAATCCCCTACCAGCTCACTAAAGCCACAAGTGCTACTCTCAGCCACCTGGGAGAAACTCACCAGCCTCAGAAGTGCACAGGACCGGCATCCCAAAGGTTATTTGGTAACAGGACAGTTATTGAAGCAAGCAACCCACATGAAATCTTGGATACACCAGGATTGCTGTTCCCCATATGTATCTGGGTCTGTTTTCCAGCAAGAGTCAGCTGCACTGTACTGGTAGGATAGGGATTTATACCAGGCAAGAGTAACAAGAACATCTAAGAAGCTGTCTCCAAAAACAAAACCAGAAGAAGATGCTCAGATACCAATCTGTACCACATTGCCAGCAGGTCCAGAGAAGTGATTCTGCCACTTTGCTCTGCTCTGGTGAGACCTCACCTGGAGTCCTGTGTGCAGGTCTGGAGCCCCCAGTATAAGAAGGACATGGACCTGATGGAGCAGGTCCAGAGGAGGGCCACAAAAATGATCAAGGGGTTGGAGCACCTCTGCTATGAGGACAGGCTGAGGGAGCTGGGGTTGTTCAGCCTGGAGAAGAAGAGGCTCCGGGGAGACTGAAGAGCAACAGGAAGGGGGCTACAGGAAGGCTGGGGAGAGCCTATTTACAAGGGCCTGTAGTGACAGGACAAGGGGCAATGGGTTTAAACTGAAGAAAAGCAGATTTAGATTGGATATTAGGAATAGGCTCTTTACTCTGAGGGTGGTGGAACACTGGGACAGGTTGCCGAGGGAGGTGGTTGAGGCCCCTTCCCTGGAGATATTCAAGGGGAGGCTCAAGGAGACCCTGGGCAGCCTGGTCTAGTTGCAGACTGTGGGGAGGTGAGACTAGATGACCTTTGAAGGTCCTTTCTGGCCTAGATGATTCTATGATTGTATGATATCAGCTCTGTGAAACGACAGAGCCAAACCTAGGCCCAGAGCTGCTGTTTCATAGCTCCCCTGTTTTCAGGACACAAGTTCATACCGTGCTCTACATCACGCCGTGCCACCTACACGCGAGAGATTTTCAGCTTGCACGCTAGACCTTTCAGCTTGGTGATTCATTGCACAGCACAGACTCCATAGTCTACCAGAGTTTAAGCAAAGAGACTCAGGTCCCTTCTCCTGGGAGCCAAATTGCAAGACAGTCTTCTCTCTTGTGGGCTACACTCAGCACGTGGTTAAAGTATGAAAGCAAAATCCATAATACCTGCCAATAATCCATACACTCATCATTCCCCCTCTGAATCCAGTCACCTTTCTGCGCCGTGGGGTTACAGCCATCAAATATCACAGAATCACA